>JAOXYA010000032.1:2191308-2204023 GCA_028565675.1 Sorex palustris | reverse complement strand
GGGAGGAAGGAAGGAAGGAGGGTGGGCGGGAGGGAGGGAGGGAGGGAGGGAGAAAGGAGGGACGGAGGGAGGGAAGAAAGGAAGAAATGAGGGAGGGAGGGAGGAAGAGAAGGACAGAGGGAGGCAGGCAGGCAGGCAAAGCTGCTTTGGAGAGCGGCCCGTCTCCCCCAGGCTGGTTTTGGCAATGTTGAACTGAGCCAGGGCTACGCACGGGACACAGGGACGTCCTGGTGCTTCTTCCCCCACTCCCAAGGAACCCCTCGGCCTGGGTGCAGCCCCTTCCCTTCCCTGGAGGCTCTGCACCCCACTAGCACCAAGGAGAAGGGCCAAAAGCCCAGATACCACAGATGCACCCAGCAGCTGCCCATCTACCAAATGCCCCCAGCCACATCCAGAACACCAAAGGGAAGGGACTCGCCGCAACCCCGATCTCTGGACCAAGAGTCATCCCTGGCACCCCGCCAGGTGTGGCCCCAAAACACACCGAAAGTCAAATCTACAAGCTCGGATTCCTTCCAAAACAGGCCCAAAGAGGTTCCTTCTCGGACAGCAGCCACCGCCAGGATGGGTCACACCATCCTTCCTTCTCGGCCCTTTGGACCAGCACACGCGGGCCAGGGAGGGACGCGGTGTCCGGCAGTCAAGCAGGAAGTGCCCTGCCCGACCTCCACGTGCCTGGACATGGCACACAGCAGCACCACGCAGCTCCACCCACAGCTCCACCTGCGAGGGGCAACCCTGGTGCCCGACCACACCAGCTGCAGCTACCGGATTGATTCATGGGATTGATTCGTGAGGCCATGCCTGCCGGTACTCAGGGCCCAGTGCTCAGGGGCGAGCCCTGGCGGTGCCCGGGAGGGAACCAGTGCTCACACTCACCATCCCGCCGCTGTCCTTACAGGAGGGTGTTTGGGGGCGGGGGGGGTAGGAAGGGAGGAACATCCGTTCGACAGGCAGGTCTGGAGACTTCTCCGTGGTGGCTTCTGCACTGCCATCCCAGAGAGCACGGCTGCCGCACTCAGGGCTGGTGCCAAGGAACCCTCTCCGAGCCCCCCTTCCCGGCTGCCCCGTGCACGGGCCCCGAGACCCCCATGACGCGTCCAGACCGTTTGGCGGGCGAGGGGGAGACCCCACGGCCGTCAGCGTGATGGATCGCGGGTCCGGAGCAGCGGGGAACAGCGCAGCAGATGGCAGCCGGGCGGGAGGGAGGGGCCGCGCGGCAGATGGATGCGGGTGCTCAATCATCGCCGGGACGGCTCGTGGCGGCCACGCGGCCCAGCACGCCGGCCCGGCGCCGCCCTCCCCGCAGGCACTGGCCGCTGCGTGACCAGCCTGTGGGACCGGGATGGGCTGCCCTGCCCTGGGTCTCTCTGGGGGGCTGCCCAGGGCCAGGAGCTCCAGAGGCAAACCGGACAGCCGGGGCAACGGGGACCCTCTCGGCCACTGTCCCTTCTGTTCCTGCGTCCTCTCCCGGCCAAGAGGAGGGACCCAGACTGGGCGCGGGCGCTGCCCTCAGCCTGACCCCCGCAGCCCAGCACAGAGGCGGGCATGGCAGTGGGGACCACCAGGAAAGCGGGCGACGGGGCAGGGACGGGTGCCACCCGGGGTCAGAGGCGGAGCCCCCCACAGCCAGGCTGGACCCTCATCCCCCCGCGTCCAGCGTCCAGCCCCCGCCTCCCACCGCCGTCCACCAGCCCAAGCTCCCAGGCGGGGAGGGTGGACAGGGACACCACGCGCGTTCTGAGAAGGCAGCTGATCCACGGCGACACGCTAAAGAATTAATTATGAAATAGAGCTGAGGAAGAAAATTAATTTGAGAAACACATGAGGTGACATCTTTTTTTTTCTTCCTGGAGACGGGGGAGGAAACGGTCATTTTCGTCCCCATCCCGGGCACACGCTGGGAGCTGCCCGGTCAGTGCCCTGCCCGCCGGAACACGGCTTGTAATTAAAAGGTCAGTGACCTGGAAAGCAGGGGACCCCTCCCAGAGCTTCTCGGTAATGACGGGGCCATTAAATTAAGACGGTTATGAAATCGATGCTTAAAGAAGCTCTCCGGGTAACGAGAGCCCACTCAAGGACACGCAGACCGCCTCGCGGGACGGACGCCACGGTGGGAGAAGAGTCAGGAGCGAGGGGCTGGCGGGAACCGGGCGCGAGGCCCCTCGAAGCCCGCCTCCTGTGGCCGCCCCCAGGTCACTTCCAGCGGGGAGGTTGGAGGTGGGGGCACCACAGACCAGACCCTCAGACTCACCCCCTGCCCCGCCAGCTGGGGGAGTGAGTGGCCAGCCCTCACCCCTGCCTTGACCAGACACCCGCCGGCACGGTGGCCACACACAGAGGTGCGGGGGAGACGCCTCTTTCGCTTTCAACCGCGACCCTCCTGCCCCGGCACGGCAGCCCGCCACCCAGCCAGCCCAGCCGAGCCCCCGGACAGCGAAGTGCGGCCTCCAGCTTCTGGGCGCAGCTCTCTGGCCCCTCCCGGGACCCCCGCACTGGCCTGCTCCAGCCCGGCTCTGCGAGAGGCGCCGCGTCCACAGCACGAGGCCGGGCAGGGCCGGACTCTCAGGCTGAAGGTGAACAGCTGCTCTGCTTTGTCACTGCCCCCCCCCAAAAATAAAAGAAACATCTCCCCCTACCCCGGTAAAAGACATGCAAATCACCCAGAATGGCAGTGCAAACTTCAAAGAAAATGATAAATGATTCTAATAACTTCATGTTTCTCATTAATGACTCCACAGTCAGACTCGGAACACGTCCGGAAGAGGCTCGGAAGAGGCAGGAGCAGAGCAAGAAACAGACGACCGGAGCCCTGAGCCCTGGTGCGCGCCCACCCCGCCCCCTCGCCCGGCCTGCAGGACCCCTAGGCCCCCCGGCCAGGAGCAGGGCCGTGGCCCCGTCAGAAACTGTGAAATACTCGGCCGACGCCGACAGCAGCCCTCGTCTCCGCTGAACCAACGTGCACTGCAGGGACCTCGATCCCTGTATTAAATACTAAATAATCTTAAAAGAAAAACAAAATTGGATTTGCCTTTTCAGGAAAGAGATGTTTATTAAAAAGAGGGAGAAAAAAAAAAGAGAGAAATAAAGTCGAGACCATAATTCGAGTCGGCGCAGCCGCTCTGCGATTCCCTGAAGTGACGTTTGCGAGGGAGAGTGAAGGTGACAGAAGCAGCCCCCACCCCACCCCCACCCCAGACCGGAGGGGGGGGTCCCGCCCGCAGCCCACGGGGGAGGGGGCCAGGCCCCACGGAGCATGGCCGGAAACGACAGGAGTGAAGTTTAACCCCACGGAGGGGCTCTGCCTCCCCGGACGCTGATCAAACCTCGGGATTCTCTGCCCAGAAAAGGTCCTGGCAGGGCTGACTCTAGTGGGATTCCAGTCGGAAATGGATAATTACTGACTGAGGCGTTTCAGAGGATAATGGAGACGGGAGATTAAGGCCAGACACTCTCCGCGCCGGGCCTCGGGGAAGCTGCGGTTCCGACAGGAGGAAGCAGCGCGTGCTCCTGCCCGAGGGGTCCGGGGGGCTCTGCCCAGCCCTGCTCACTCACGCCAGCCTCTGCAGTAGTTGGCCATGTGGGTCGCTCCCTGCCACAGCCGCAGCCGAGGGCCACGTGCTTGGCACTCGTCCCCGGTCAGGGTGGCCAGCTCGGGGCTGGGGGCCTTTCCCAGAGCTCCCGGACCCCCAAACCGGGAACGGTGAGCACAGGGATTCAGACAAATGACTGAGGCGACTACCCTGTTGTTCTTGTTTTCTGTTTTTTGTTTTTTTAAGGTGCAACAAATACCGATCGTACCTCTCCGCGGCGACCGTTGGCCCACGAACTCAGAAGCAGCATTATTTGGTTCAGAGTTTCTCTCGCGCGCTCCCTTTCCCTCTCCTTCTCCCAGCCGGGGATTTATTAAAATTAAACAGATTAGATGAAGCTCCTGATACTAGACTGCTCAGCAAAGCCTGCGGTGGGGAAGTGCAGAGCAAACACCAGAGACATTTGTCTCTAAATTGCTCTAAATACCTTCTGCAAATGAAATTCTACCCCAGCTGCGTTTGAGAGAAAATGAGGCCTAACTGGTCGCTGTCGGAGCAAGAGGAGATCAGGCAGTTATAGAATCGCGCGAGGCGGCGCGGGGCGCAGGATCTCTGGGCAACCCTCGATGGGCTCAGGTTTCCCGGGTAATCAGCACAGCTTTTAGGCTCAGCTTTCCCCTGGCCTCGGGCTCTGATGAGAGCGCTGAAATCCCCAAGCTTTGGTGATTAATTACTCCCCGTAGGTACACATATTTCAAGGAAAAACTCCTTTACAGCCTGACGCTGGTGGAGTGGAGTGGCCAGCCGAGGCACTCCAAATTTTCATAATCTCCGAGTGATGGGGGGAGGGGGTGTCCACCGGAGGATGCCCCGGCCCTCCCCCCACGCCCACACAGTGTGTGGGGGGAGGGCGCCCGTTGACCCCACACTGGGGCATGTTAGCCAGGGTCCAGGCCCACTTCGGACCTGGAGTCACCAAGCACCCCCCATGTTCTATCCAGGCCCCAAATGGCTGAGAGCCCCACCCGGGAGATTTGAAGTGGCAATCCTGCACCAACGGGGCGGGGGGGGGGGTGGCGGAGAAGAAAATGCGCAGGGCCTTGAAACAACCTTCCAGATTTCTAAAAAGTTTGCCTCTAAAACAGCAAAAGGTCAGATGTCTTTGTTTGGGGATTTGTACGTGTGTGTGTTTGTGTGTGTGTGTGTGTGTGTGTGTGTGTGTGTTACAAAAAAAAAAAAAGAAGAACGTCCTAAATTTCAACAGACAATATTGAATTTGTCAAGACCCATTTAATCCCTGCTTCCAGAAATGCCATAAAACCAGTAATTTACCACTTCAATCCGTAAAGCTGACGGACCCGGGGCCTGACCTTCACCTGACCTTGTTCCATCTTGTATTTCCCTCGTCCTTCATTTCTTTCTTCCTCGTTCTTGAGGGAAGCGGCTGACCCCCTAATCTACAGCCCTCCGCAGTGCAGCCGGAACAAGGTCCCGAGAAGGCCCTGCCCCTGGGGCTGGCCAGCGGCACGCCTGGCCCTGCCCTCCGGCCAGGGGCCCGCCCTACCTTTCTTCTTCAGGAAAGCTCTCCTGGTGGCGAGCGGGCTCTGGCGGACCCGGGAATTCTGCAGAAACTTCACCGCGGTGGCAATCTGGGGCGGGGAGACAAAAACGGAGATGAACAGTGAGCTCCCGGAGTCCCCACCCTCCAGGGTGCAAAAAATAAAAACCCTCCAAGCCCGGCCTGGAGAGGCAAGCGCTCGCGCAGTAGCCGATCACAGTGCCGGCTTCCTTCTGATCTTTACACCTGCACAAAGCCCGGGGCGACCCGGCTGACTCAAGGTCACCGGGCCCACCCGCACCTCCGCCCACTCCCCCTGCCCCAGTGGACACACACCCCTGCAGAAGCTCCCTGGGGGCTCCGCCCATCTATGCGTTCCACGTGCCCGCACGGGCACCCACCAGCCCTCCTGTGACCTGTGCCAGCCCCCTGACACCGCCGTCCCTGAATCAACAAGCCCCCTCTGGTCCCCACCCAGCCCCCCTGCTCTCGTCAAGCCTTTGCCGGGGAACTGAAGGCATAATTGGGCTGTCTTCCTCCGGCGGCTCCGGGCCACGCGGCAGGCGCCTGACACGGGAACTGCAGGCAGGGGGGTGTGGGCACACCAGCAGCCGGGCCTCCCGGGCAGGGGAGTGGCACTGGCGTTTCCTGGGCAGAGTTCGGGGCGGCCCAGCTGGAAGCCGACAGGGGGACAGATTAGCCGGCAGCCTGGGCTATAGTGTGACTGGATGAAGCCGCGGTTATGGATAGGGGGACCTGTTGAAGGCATCAGCGGCACCTCACTCAGTGCGGGGCTGTGCAGCCTGTTAGGGCCATGGCCGAGGGGACAGGACTGCCCTGCCGGGAGGGGCTGGAGTTATCTACCCCCACAAACCTGAGTGTGCTGCACTTTCGGGTTACGGGGGAGTCAACTGGCTAGGCAGAGCCTTGAGAGCAAACACTTCCAGGGGCCAGACAGACACGAGGAAGGTCAAGCTCAGGGGAGCCGCTGGACCGACAGACGGAAGCAGGTGGGACTCACTGGCCCCCTCTGCTCCAGACATTCCCCTCTGATACAGGCAGAAACTCTGGGCCGAGGGTGATGCAGAACCAACACAAGCCGTGAGCGGAGGCCCCATCCCTGTGTCACGGGAGGCTTGCCGACTCGAAGGTCGGGGCCACCTGTGCCGAGAGACCCCGGAGGCCCGGCGAGCACAGAACCTGTTGGTTCCGTGAGAGCTGGAACCCTTCCACGAAGAGTGGACTGACTGCGAGGGGGACAGGGAGGAAGACAGGGATGGGGGAAGGAGGGACACGGGCACACGGCAGAGTGGGCAGCTGGGCAGGGCGGCGGCGTGGGCGCAGGGCAGGCGAGGGGCACCCTCGCCAGGGGCACCGCGGCCAGCAGGGGCGTCGGCGGAGGCGTCGGAGGCAGCGGCAGGGCCGGTGGACGCCAGCAGCATGAGCCGCGGGGGCCACTCCTCCCCGCTTCCAAAATTTTCCACGCCAGAGAAAGAAAACAGAATCCCACCACTAAAACGCCCGGGTTTCACCTTGCTTTCTGAATCCGGTCCTTGGTATATGCATTTCTGGTCAGAGAGCAAAGTTCTGATGGGTTTAATGGCGCACTCAATGCAGTGCTTGGCGCATTCCATCAATTTTTTTTTTTTAAAAATTGCATCTCTTATTTCTTTAAATACATTAATCAGCCTAGTGTAGGCAAAACGGATCCATCGGACAATGCAATAAACATGAATTATCATCTATCCAACACGCATAATGGCTTAAAAATACATAATAGCAGGTGTAGTTTAAATGATTAGTTATTACACCTGTGGTGGGTCTGATTCAATTGGGAAAAATCATCTTTAATAGGTTAAAAGGTTTAGATCACCAGGCTTTCCTTAAAGTGGCTGCAGAGAGGCAGTGATGGAGGGCTCTGTCATTAGTAATTCATTTAAGGAGAACGTGGGGGAGAGCGCGGAGAACAGCAGAGACGAGAGGATCCAATTTAAACGGCAGGTAAAGTAGAAAACACCTTTTAAAAAAGCAAGATAAATGAATTCGGAAGGGAGAGGAAATTGACGTATTTATTTTAACGGGAATTTGACAAAGTCCCGGCACACTTCAAACTTGCAAAAATATGGACAATTTCTTTTAAAGTTCCCATTCACTAATTTCAAGCCATATACAATAATACCGCCAAGCACCTACATAAAGCATATCCGGGACTTGTTTATGTTCCTCTTGATCTTGGTCGGAAAATGCGGGTGACAGGCAAATCACATATTTAACAGCATCAATATCGTGACGCCAGATGCAAAAAGATAAACCTTCCAAACCAACAGTCCAACTTAATGTGCTGAATAAGGAGGAGAGGGCGAGAGGCGCCTCACACGGGCCCCGACAGTGGACAGCCTCCCGCCTCCTCGGCCCGAGTGTGTCTCTCCCCTGAGTCGGCTCGGACGCCGCCCAGCCCGGGGAAAGGCCTGTGGCTGGCACCCAGTATCTGTGCACCCAGGATCCAAGTGCAGGGGGTTAGACCACACCCAGACACAACACAGACACACAGAGACGCACACCCAGACACACAGATAGACACACACACACACAGAGACACACCCAGACACACAGATATACAGAGACACAGACACACATAGACACACTAAGACACACAGACACACACACGGACACATACACAGATACACGCACACATACACACACAGAGACACACACAGACACACAGACACACACACAGAGGCACACATGTGCCTGAGCATAAAGCTGATGGGGACAGGCAGGCTCGGTCACTCCCCACCAAGCACGCTGGCACCTGTCCCCTCACCCGCTCACTGGCCCCTGGGAGCCCCACACACTCTCGCTGGGCAGTGACGGTGCCTGCAGCCCGGCCTGGGCGTCACTGGATTTCCCGTGAGGGCTGAACGTGGCTGTCTGTGGGCTACAAGTGTGTCCCAGCAGCCGCATGAAACCAGACTGAGTCTCTGGCCTCCAAAGGGAGGTGCAAAGGGAGAAGGGGCAGGTCGCACGTGGGGTGGCCACGGCGTCCCTGTCCCCAAGACAGCACCGGCCGCCTGACCCCACCTGGGCATGTGCCACACTGAGAGAAAGAGGAAGGGGGAGAGAGAGAGAGAGAGAGAGAGAGAGAGAGAGAGAGAGAGAGACCAAGCACCAAGGGGCCTTCCAGAAGAAGAATTTTGAGGGTACCCATCTCAGTTGGAGATGTGGGTGAATCTCGAAGATGGAGAACATGCCAAGTTTTCTTTTTTTTTTTAGATAATAAATTATATTCTAAATTTAAAATGTCTGCTAAAATAAAGTACAAGAGCATTATTTGGGGGCCAGAGAGATAACTCAACAGGCAGCATGTGTGTGTGTGTGTGTGTGTGTGTGTGTGTGTGTGTGTGTTGAAACCTGGCACCATGTGGTGGCCTGAGCATCTTTGGCAGGGACCAGCCAAACACAGCACTGGGTCCCCAACCAACACCCAAGGAGCAAAGCATAGATTATTTTTGGGTCCCTCCCCTTTGGTTTAAACATATATGTTTAAAGATAAGTTTAGGGGCTGGAGCAATAGTTTAGGGGTAAGGTATTTGCCTTGCACGTGGCCGACCCGTGTTCAATTCCCAGCATCACATAAGGTCCTCCGAGCACTACCAGGAGTAATTCCTGAGTACATGAACCAAGAGTAGCCTCTGTGCATCACTGAATGTGACCCCCCCAAAAAAAATTTAAAAATAAAGATAAATTGGGGCTGGAGAGATAGCACAGCGGGTAGGGGTTTGCTTTGCATGCGGTCGACCTGGGTTCGATTCCCAGCATCCCATATGGTCCCCTGAGCACCGCCAGGAGTAACTCCTGAGTGTAGAACCAGGAGTAACCCCTGTGCATCGCCGGGTGTGACCCAAAAAGCAATAATAATAATAATAATAATAATAATAATAATAATAAAGATAAGTTTAGTTCATGGTGACTTGGGAAACTGAACTATAGGCCATATCACCTTGGAAATGAACATGAACTTCCATGGAGTTAAGTTTCTCAACCTCTAATAGAATTCCTGGGGGGAGGGGGAAGGGGGTTGTTGTCACTGTGATGCTCACAGGTGTCCCCCAGAGCCGCATTCTGGGCTACAGTGCTCACAAGTTTTTTCAGTGGTGGTGCCCTGACCTGGCTGCAATGCGATGGGGACCCCTTGCAGTGCTGGGGATTATGGCGAGCAGAGCTATCAGCCACGGAAGCTGCAGGCTTGCGCTCCGTGCATGCAGAGCCACGAGGCATTCAACTCAAGGTCACACTTGCCTTGCAAGCACTGTAGCCATGGAGCTGGCTCTGGTCTCTGCTGGGTCTTCATACTCAGTTTTCTTCTCTTCTTGTCCCTGCGTGGGAGTCCACGGCTATGCCACCAAAACACCCTGTCCCACTGGAGCTGTCCATTCCTTGTGTCCCCCTGGTAGTTGGATTCAAGTCTACTGAAAAAAAAAACTTGAATTGGGGCTGGAGCGATAGCATAGCGGGAAGGGAGTTTGCCTTGCATGCGGCCGACCCGGGTTCGATTCCCAGCATCCCATATGGTCCCCTGAGCACCTCCAGGAGTTATTCCTGAGTGCAGAGCCAGGAGTAACCCCTGTGCATTGCTGGGTGTAACCCAAAAAGAAAAAAAAGAAGAAAAAGCTTGAATGTTGGAGTCGGAGTGATAGTACAGTGGGTACTTTTGCCTTGCATGCAGCCAACCTGGGTTCAATCCCAGGCATCTCATATGGCCCCCCAAGCACTCAAGGGTAACCCCATGAGCATTTCTGGGTGTGACCTAAAAATGAAGGAGGAAAAAAAAAGCTTTAATGACCCAGAGACTAGAAAACATAGACCCATGGACTCCTGGCCACTAGCAAGGCCCCAGACATAGGTCTCTTCCTATCCCTGTGTTAATTGCTGGTGAAATGAAAGGTATGTATCTATGTAGAAATAAATGGCAATGTCAAAGTCATTAACCATTCAAATATTTCCTGGAAAGGATGCTACTTGGGTCTAGAGATCACGATTATTTTTCTTTTTTTGTGAAGCAAGATAGTTTTTATTAAATGAAATTTAGAAAGATGTGGAGGTGAGAAGAAGAGAGGACATTCATGTATAAGAGAGAGAAGGGGCTTGAAGAGCCAGCAGAGAGTGATAAGGGTCTTGATGATTTTTGTGGGGAATCCCAGCAGTTCTTAGGAGGCCTGGGGCAACTTCTGCAAATGAATGGGTGTGACAGTTCAGAGCAAATGAATGGATGTGACAGTTCAGAGCTGTATACTGAAGGTGCAGTGCTGATCAAGCCTGTTGGTGCCAGAGGCCATCAGGGTCACCCAGCCAGTGCTTGAGGGCCACAAAGTTATATCTGGAGGTGCTGGGTGATGCTTGAGTGGCAACATGAGGCGAGCATATGTAAGGTTGACACTCCGCAGTTGTGAGCTATCTCCTGACCCCCAGTCTTGATCCTTATAGAATTCAAAGTCATGACCACGTTTGAGCCAATTAACAAGAAGTTGAGGATGAAGAGATAGCACAGGGGTAAGGGTAAGATACATTGCTTGCATGTATCTGACCCTGGTTTGATGCCCAGAACCACCTATGGTCCCCCAAGCACAGAGCCAAGCCTTGGGTGTGGCCTCCAAACCCAATATCCCTGCCAAAGATTGTTAAACAGATTGAACAATCAAATTGATACAGTGTTAGTGTCACCATAAGAAACTGTGTTTTGCCCCAGAGGGCGGTGGGTGAGACCTCTCCCAGCCCCAAGGGATGCAGCCCCAGGAGCTGAAAACCTCCAGAACTCAACTGCCACCATACTCTGGTTGCTCTCCACATGTTCGGGCCAAGCTTCACCTAGGAGTGAACCTATTCCTGGACACCTCAGACAACACACCCTACCCTTATTCCAAGAATACCACACCACATTTGACAGGGCTCAAAGAAGGAGACAACCAATCTTAGATGGAATTTTTTTTACATATACATATATATATGTGTACACACACACACACACACACAAACACACATATATATAAAAGCACACAAGGCTCAACCTCTAACAACATGTTAGTGATATCTTATATAGGGATTAATGGCCTCTGGGTGAAATACAACAGTCTCCATCTTCTTTCCTTTAAGGATATTTTTTTGTATCATCTTCAGCGATTTTTCATAACAAACAGTACAAAATATATTATTTTGGTTCTGCTTTGGGGCAGTGATTGGGGTTTGGGATGAAGACATCTGAAATATGGTGGTGGGAAGGTGTAATGATGGTGGGATTGGTGCTTGAATATTAAATGTAATGAAATATTGTGAACTACTTTATAAAATTAAAAAATTATGAAAAAAAGAAGAAGTCATGTTTCATACGCACACACACACACAATTACTATTTAAGAAGCTGGACAGGGGCTGGAGTTGTATTATAGTGGGTAGAGTGCTGACCATATCTCCAGCCAACCCGAGTCTGGCATCCCATGTACGGTCCCCCAAGCACCATGAGGAGGAGTTCCCGAGCATAGAAACAGGCGTAAACCCTGAGTACCAGAGTGTGTGGACCCCAAACCAAAAAGAAAAAAAAAAAGCAGCACCTAACATGACTCACTATTTTTCAGCTATCCAATTCACAGACACTGTTTAATCATTGAACTTTTATTACGGTTGCGTTTTCAGGTCCAGTTTCAGAACTTTGTCCGAGGTCAATAATCTTGTGTTGCTGTGGTCACAGTCCCTCCCTGATCAGCAAGAGTGAGAATTTTTGTCTCAAATGTTCTCTGGATCCTTGGTGAATTAGCTCTCAGCATTTCTTTCTCTGTTGGCTGGGCATGGAAGGGTGGGGAGAGAGCTTGTGACTTACCGAGTGATTGTGTCTCACTCAGGGGCTATTTCTGGCTCTGCGCTCAGGGATCACTCCTACTGGTGCTCAGGCGGTCATAAGTGGTACTGAGGATTGAACCAGGGTTGGCCGTGAACCAAGGTTGGCAAGCAAACCCCTTACCCATGTACTATCTCTCTGGCTCCTCGGTGCTGCCTCTTCTTCTTTATCTTTTCCACCCTTTTTTTGGTCTTCGGGTCACATCCAGCAGTGCTCAGGAGTTACTCCTGGCTCTGCACTCAGGAATCACTTCCGGTGGTGCTCAGGGACCCTGTAGGATGCCGGAGGTAGAATTCGTGTTGGCCATGTGCAAGGCAAGTGCCCAACCTCGCTGTGCTATATCACTCGGGCCCCTTGGTGCTTCTTGAATCTCTTATATATGCTAGTTTCAAATCAGAAAATCAGATCAGGGGCTACAGGCTTGAAACTGTCCCATTATCACATTGCCACAGGTTTACCCAAGAGGTCACCTTGGCCATGCATGTGTGGTCTATAAGAAATCTATGCAGCTCTCTCTGACTCAATTTTCCTTGCTGTATAATGGGACTTGGCCCTTTGCTCTCATCTGATAATTTTTTAAAGAAAAAATTTTGGGGGTCAGAGAGATAATACGGCGGATAGGGCATTTGCCTTGCACACAGCCAACGAGGGTTTGATCCCCAGCATCCCATATGATCCCCCAAGCACCACCAGGAGTAATTCCTGAGTGCAGAGCCAGGAGTAACCCCTGAGCAT
>JAOXYA010000032.1:2167810-2187610 GCA_028565675.1 Sorex palustris | reverse complement strand
GTCTCAGCATGGTGGTGGCTGGTCCTGGAGGTCTTCAGCTGCCGGAGCCCTGGTCGGGGCGGGGAGGAAAGCTCAACCCGCTCCCCTCCAACGGGCCCTGGCGTGGACAGCCAGGTGCAGGAGCAGGAGACTGCACTGTTCCTGCCCTATATACGGTTCCTATATATAGGGAAATGTACACTGTTCCTGCCCTATATACTGTTCCTATATACAGGGAAATATATATATATATATATATATGCTGGAGCAATAGTGCAACGGGTAGGGCATTTGCCTTGCAAGTGTCCAACATGGCCAACATTCCTCTGCCCCTCTAGGAGAGCTCAGCAAGCTACCAAGAGTATCTCACCCATAAGGCAAAGCCTGGCAAACTACCCGTGACGCATTTGATACGCTAAACACAGTAACAACAAGTCTCACAATGAAGATGTTACTGGGCCTACTGGAGCAAATCAATGAACAATTGGAGGACAGTGACAGTGACAGTAATATATATATATATATATATATATATATATATATATATTGGGGCCACACCCACCAATGCTCAGGGGTTACTCCCGGCTCTGTGCTCAGGAATCACTCCAGGTGCTGCTCAAAGAACCCTATGGGATGCTGGGGATCGTACCTGGGTCAGCCACCTGCAAGGCAAGCCCCCTCCCCGCTGACCTTAAGGCTCAGTAGTTCAAAACATTATATCTTCCTTATTTGGGGGAGAGGACAGTGATGCGGTCTCCCTAACAGTGCTCAGAAGGTAGCTGAGCCCCACCAGCAATTCTCTGCCAACCAGGGCACTGGGTTACAAGGGCATGAGGGTGTGAGTGGCTGAGGCCCAGTGGCACCCCTAGTGGTCTATAACCACATAGTGCTAGGTTCACACTTGTGTGCAATCAATCCCATGCGCAAACATGGAGCATATGCCCTAACCACTGCACAATCTTCCAGGCCCCCAGTCATAGTACGTTTAGCTCAATAGAACCCTGGCCCCCGGAGCAGGTGGGGCGTGTGGAGGAGTGGTCAGAGCAGGCTCACCCAGCCCCAGGGCCTCTGCAGGGCAGTTTCTCTAGTTCCCACTCACTCGCCCACACCTGTGGCAGCCCCGGAGTACATTCTGCGCTGGACCATCTAGTGGTCCCACCCATGCTCTGGCAAAGGGAAGTGAGGAGGCCACGGGAAGGAGTCTCTGTTGCCCAGACATGTGGCCCTGCCACGTGTCCCACCGATGGCTGGGACAGCATCTGGTTCCCTGACAGACAAATCACCCAGAGTGGGATGAGAGCCCCACCTTGCTGCACCGGGGTCTGTACACCACCCTCCCCCACCCCACCCCCCACCGCTTGCCCCCAAAGCCGCTCTCCAACCTGCTCTTTCTAATCTGCTGAGACCAGCCAGGCCCAGGTTCCTGGGCACGCTGAAGCTGTTTCCTCGGCCAGAGGAACAGAGCAACTGAGAAACACCCGCTCTGCGCCTTCTCCAAGGACTAAAGAGAGAACTCAGAAAATAGGAAAAGTGGGCTAGAGTGAGCACCCAGTGGGGAGAGCACTTACACTGAACATGGCCAGCCTGAGTTCGATCCCCGGCACCCCATATGGTCCCCCGAGCACTGCCAGGAGTGCTCCCTGAGCACAGAGCCAGGAGTAAACCCTGAGCATCCCTGGGTGCTGCCCCCCCCCAACTAAACCAAACAATGAAAACCAAACAAAAAACCCAAAGGGCTGAGCGCATGCTCTGCGTATGGGAGAGAGCCCTGGGTTTGATCTCTGACACTGCCTGGTGCAACAAGGCCCCCAAGCACTGCTACAAGGGTCACCCCCCACCCCCCAGCAGAGGGTCTAGGCTAGGCCTTCCTAACCCTACAACAGGAATGTTCCCTCTCTGGGTCTCAGTTTTCCTCATCTGTAAGATGGATGCACTGAGCTCCCAAGAGGAGGCAAAGTACCCAGGACCGGGCTTCAGGAACACTCAGCATAGGCTTGCTCAGTACTGGGTAGCCGGGAGCCCCTTCTCGCGGAGCCCACAAACCAAAGGCGGGTCACCAGGCAGCTTTCTGACAGGCGGCAAGCCCTGGACGCTCACCCTGCCACACATCCCCGCGGGTTCTTTCCTTCTCCCCAGATGAGAAAGTCGGGCGGTGCTTGCCAACAGTCTCCGAGCCACTCCCCAGCCCAGGTTGAACGAAAACTCCCTTGACTAGTGTTGAGTAAGTCAAAAGCACACACATCCTGAATATTCATGAAAATGCTGGATGTTTCTAGGAAAAATACAAGAGGAGGTCGGGAGCTGCATTTTGTTCTCACTTGTTCTCCATCTCTTCGCGGGTTCGGGAGATAACGTGTCTGGGTCCCCCCCTCTCCCCCACTCCCCTCCCCTCCTCTCCTGGGCTCTCCCTCACTAGTAAGTGCTAGTAACTGCTTGGAGAAAGGGGAACAGAAGCCGGGTGGGGAGAGTGCTGTGTGCAAGCGTTTCCCAAAGGGAACCCCAGAGCTCCTGGAATTCAGCCCCAGCCTCAGCTGTGTGCTGGCTGAAAACTTCATTCCGAGGACTGACCCCCCCACCACCACCACCCCGGCACCCCACCCCGAACTCCCAACGGAAACTCTGCAAATAGTCTTTGCAGGATGAAGGTTTCCCCCTCCATCCTGCGGGGAGAATGCAACGAGCCTTGGTCCCCCTCTGCAACCAGGGAAGTTTAAGGCAAACCCAAGGCAGGCACTGAGAGAGAGGCAGCAAGACTGACGTGTCTCTGCCCTGACCATCCATCCACCGCTGCCCACCCCCCTGCCCCATCCTCCTCATCCCATCAGCCCGGTGGACCTCTTTCTGCACAGCCAGCCCGGAGCATGCCCTGGGCAGAGCTGTAAACAACAGACCCCCCAGTCCCAGACACCAGCCTCCTCGCAAAATGACAGGCAGTGCTGGGGACTACAGCAGGGGGGCTTCCCCATTGGCCACTTCTAGCTCCCCAGAGGCTGGCAGGCCAAAGCAAAGAGAGGGGCTAACAGGCATCCGCTGAGCCGGACGAAAGGGTTCCCTCTCCAGTGGGCTTGGCGGTTCATTAGGAACCAGCTCCAACGACGGGTCCTCAAAGCATCTGTGGCAAGCTCCACTCTCGCCCCCGGGCGGGAGGGCACAGTCCCTGCTGCCTTCACACGGGCACACTTCAGGTTCCCCTTTAATGACTTGAATAACAGCTGCCCTCAGATCCTGGAGGTCAGGAGGGCCTGGGGAACAGACCCCCCAGTTCCTGGTGCCCTAATTGGGAATACGCCCAACCTAGAAGCAGCTGGCCAAGCCCACCCCCCTCTCCAGCCCAGGACACCAGCCCAAGAGCTGGAGCTTCTGGTGCCTGTCTCCTGGGGCACCCAGGTCACCCCAGACGCCCTCCCCCCTCCCCCGCCCCCTCACTCTCAGGAGCGGCGCGGGAGGCTGCCCAGCACCCGCCTCCCCCGGGGGCGCCCACTCCGCAGGGGCGGGGGGGGGGGGGAGGCTAGGGACCTCGCCCTGCATGCACTTCCTCGCCCGCTGCTCCAGCAGCCAGGCACTTCGGGGCGTGGGGGAGGCGGAGAAGAAGGGGTTAAGGCAGATGGTGCCCACCGGGAGGTCAGGGAGCAGGGGGCCGCGGGAGAGTGCGGACAGCTCGAGCGGCCTCGGCCCCAGATAAGGGGAGGCGGTCTCTGGTGCTCACTCCCGGGACAGGAGTCCGATCGCCACGGGAAACCTGAGAAGCGCTGGCCGCCCGGGGGCTGGGGGAGGGGAGGGGAGCGAGGGGGGAGGCGGGCGCGGGGTGGGGGTGCGCCCCCGAGCAGGGGACCCCGCGGTGGCGCGGGAGGGGAGTGGGGGTGGTGGGAGGCCACAGCTCCGCCCGGGCGCTGGCGCCGGGCACGTAGCGCGCGCGGGGTGGAGGGGCGCCTCGGCCGGGCCGGGATGCAGGGCGCAGCCGGAGCATCCTCGGGTCGGCGCCGCTGGGCGTGGGCAGCGCGGGGTGCGCGGGGATCGCGGGCGGGGGGCCGCTCCCTGCAGTCGCTGGGGCCCAGGCGATGCCAGGGAAGGGACGCAGGGCTCCTTCGTGGAAAACGTCCGCTCCAGGCCTTGAGCCCCCTGGGTCTCACTATTCTACATCTTTCCTGGCGCTGATTCTCGTGCCCATTCAGAGCCCTGTACCTGCGTGTCAGGTCTCTAGTCCCCAGGGATGAGTGTGGAGCAGACGCTGATCTAAGACTGTCAGTCTGGGGTCAGAGTGGTCCTACAGCGGGGAGGGCACTTGCCTTGCACAGGGCTGACCTGGGTTCCATCCCCGGCATCCCACATGGTCCCCAAGTTCCATCAGGAGTGATTCCTGAGGGCAGTGCCAGGAGGAACCCCTGAGCATCGCTGGGTGTGGCCCCAAAAACAAAACAAGCAACAAAAAAGACCATTAAACCAGCTGTAGAAAACAAATTATTTCGCAATGCCTTTTCAGCAGGTCTGATTTTGGGGTGTAAACTCTAAACAATAATGGTGCATCTTTTGTCGAAACAATCAATCTAATCAAAGTAGAGAGAGTGCAAATTAGAATTCATCTGCCTCACAGGCACTGGGAGGGGTGGGAAGGGGGGGAATATTGGGGTTCTTGGTGGTGAAAAGTAAGTACTGGTGAAGGGAAACGTGTTCGATCATTGCACGACTGAGACTTAAACCTGAAAGCTTTGTAACTTTTCCCACAGTGATTCAATAAATAAATAAAAATAAAAAAAATAAAACTGAAAAAAAAAGACCATTAGTCTGTGGCCTGGGGTGTGGCCCAATGGGTAGAACACATGCCTTGCGTGAATAAGGGCCCGGGTTAGATCCCTGGACCCCCTCCAAAAGAACTTTGTTTTTAATAGAGAGAGAGCTTAATCTAGCTGCCTCCACTGATAAACCCCAATCAAGGGGATTTTTCGCTCAGCCGGAACAGAGAGAAGCCAAGAGCCAGCATGTAGGGCTTGGGAGACACCCCGAAACATTCAGGTCATGCCCAGCTCCACTGGGCCAACACTGAGCTGCCCGGCCTGCAAGGCCAGGCTAAGGACCACCAGGCATAGCCCCCCCCCCGGCCCCCTCTTGGAACCAGTCGGCACCACCCACTGAACTCCACTGCCATGTCTGCTGACCACATGGACCAGCAGAGCCCCCAGTCAGCACACACTGAACTGACCAGCCCCAGGCTGGCCCCAAGGCTCCGGCAGAGAGGAGACAGAGGGTCTGGGGGACCCTCTCAGGTGCTCAGCCCCTCAACACCAGCATGGGAGTCACAGCCAACCCCAAATTCAGACAACGGGCACCCCGAAGCCAGTGAGTCTGGGGGATCCCGCCCGCCCCGGGGTCTCCGGTGACACCCGCGAAGGGTGTGGGTCGCGGGGGGGGTCGTACCCCGCCCCAAGTTCTCCCTTGGCTCCGTCCCCCGCGGTGCTCCGGCTCCCGAGACCCCCCGTGCCATGCCCCCCGCACACGGGGACGTGGCGTCATTAACTCTTACAGGAAAACCAAATAACATCATGCGGGAGCAGCGCCGGGTGATGTCAGTGCAGCCGCCGCTCGTCTGACAGAATCCGATTAGCGCCCGGGCGGCGGCACTACCTGGAAAAGTGCTCGCAATCGAATAAAAAAATGATACCAAAACATTAACCTGATGGCTAAAAACTCCACACGAAACGGTTAAAGTAATAAAGGGCCTTTCATTGAGTATTTTTATATTTCATTAGGCCCCAAATTGCCGAGGACTCCGGATACATTTTCTAGACTTTTGGTTCCTCAAATCAAATGCTCGCTTGGAGTTGTTTTTTTTTTTTTTAATCCCCCTAACTAAAAGGAAGCAGCATTTCTTGTAAATTTGAATGAACGGATGAGAGCTGCTCTGGCAGTATCAATGTCATCAGCCCCGAGTGCCGACACGGCCACCACCGGAAGCTCCCTGGCTCGTGTCCTTCCGTCCTGAGCCTGCCCCGACGCCAGTGACCTTTCCCTCCCCCAGGATTTATACCTCCCACAAAACGCTGCTTCTGCCTTCACCCACTGGGGCTTGGAGTTGGCAGGGAACAGACCTGGAGGGTCGGGGGCAGAAGCGGGAGGGGCCCCAGGACCCCTGAGCGCGCCCCACGTGGCACCCTGGCCTCGCGTGGCTGCACAACACCCTCTGCCTCGGTTTCCTAGCAAAGAAGAGCTCAGAGGGGCCGGCCCCGATGGACGCCACGGCTCTGCCCGGGGTGGTTTCTCTTTCCTCCCCTGCCCAGATGCCAGCGCGCAGACGTGGCTGGGACCCTGCCTGGCTGGGGGACGGCGTGCCATGCAGAGGACAGGAGAGGCGCCAGGGTCGTACCCAGCTGTGTGGGCGGCGCTGGGATCCGACTCGAGGCCTCGTGCTCAGGAGGCGGGGGGGGGGGGGCGGTGTCATCTGCCTCCCCACCACTTCTCAGCGCACACGTGATGCGGCCGTTCCGGAACTCAGCACCCATCTCACCACGTGGGATACACAGAAAACCAACAGCAAGGCGGGGAAAGGCCAGGGAGAGAAGAAGAACAGGGCCTGCCGGCCGCCGCCACCACCACCGCCACCATGGATGTTACAGCCAGTCTCAGTTCCACTGCGCGCCTCTCCCGGTGGGCCCAGCACATCGGAGAGGGCGTTTGCTGGGGTTCCAGCCCTGCCACCCCACTGGGTCCCCCAAGCCCCGCCAGGCGTGATTCGGGCGCAGAGCCAGGGGCAAGCCCTGAGCATCCCTGGGTGTGGCCTCCCCCAAACCACCACCAGCACCAGCACCACCAACGAACTACCTAGTGGAGACAGACAAGGGAGGAGGCTAAAGCACTTGCCTTGCACACGGCTGACTGACCGGGGTTCAATTCCTGCCACCCCAGATGACTCCCCTGAGTCCTCCCGAAGTGATCACTGAGCACAAAGCCAGGAGTAAATACTGAGCACTGCCAGGTGTGGCCCAAATCCAAAACAAAAAAAAAAAAGAAAGAAAAAAAAGAGGCCAAACGGGGGTGGGGGGAAATAATCTGTATGTAGGAAACCAAAACTTGATTAGTTGGGGTCACTTGGCGAGGAGGGCGGGGCGGTCCAGGGCCCTATTTCAGCAGATCTGGAAACAGCCGTGCTCCCTGCCCCCACGCAGTGGAAAGCCCGAGACGATCCTGAGTCATCTGGACGACATTATATTACAGAGCCTGCGCCCAATAAAGCCAGGGAGCATATAATCCACTTTTCCCCAACTCCCCGTCCAGAGCTCTCCCGGGTGCTGCCGCTGCCTGCCGGTGGATCCCGAGGACTGTCTCGAGAATGTGAGGTTCCGAGTGAGTCATGCCGGGGGGCGCCAGCCGCGGCGGTTTTCCTGAACTGCACAGACACCGTTTTTATTCAAGTTAGATTAAGCAGCAGGAAGGCAGAGATTAAATAATGAATAGTTAGCAAGCATTCACCGGGTCTCCTACACACAGCGCCAGGCACCCAGCAGCCCAGGCCGACGACGGAGCAGGGCGGCAGCTCGCACCGTCACCGGCGGGCCGAGGACCAGGGGACGAGGATGGAGGCCCTAGAGTCCGGGCCCCACGCGCGCCCCTCCCCCACACCCCTCCCTCCGAGGTGGCTGGGGCCTTTCAAACCCGGCGGCCGCCTCCTTTTCCGAGCTTCCCCCCCACCCCCCCACCCCGGCCGGCTGGGCCTCCCCGTCCGAGAACAATACTAATTGATGCACTTTCTGAAACGCTGCGGCCACGAGGAGTGAGGAGAGGCCCCCGTCACTCGGCTCTCTTCTCCCTAAAAGCATTTCCCTTCCTCCGCTTATTAACTAAATGCGCGCGCCCGCGGCCCCGGCTCTCAGGCCTGGGCAGAGCGGCCCGGCCCTCTCCGGGCGAGCCGGGCCCACACCTGTAATGTCAGCATGCATTAGCCGCAATCACGGGCCCCCGTAATGCACGGGACGGCTCCCGAGCCACGTCACTCCAGAGTGGCCAAATCCAATCAAGCGTGGCCGCCTCCAGCGCCGCGAGCGCGGGGGGCCGGGGCGTGTGACGCGCGGCCACTTACTGGAAGCTGCTGGCGACGCAAAGTGGGCCCCGCTGCTGGCCGCGCGTAATGGACGGGGGTCTGACTGGCCCATAAATGCCCTGGCATCCTCCTTTCCCGGGAATTACCTAGAAATTCACTTAACATCGAGAGAGTCCTGCAAGAGAAGTGCAGGAGAAGGGAGGAGACGGGGATGGGGGAGGTGGGAGGGGGCTTTCTCTCCCACCCACCCCCCTCCCCGCGCTCCCCTCACAGAGGGGGGATGGTCTTCTCAGCGGGGGTCCAGGCTCAAGCCCCTCCCTCCCATGGGCACGGGCTCTTCATCCTAAACCTGACCCCTTTGCGCTCCGGACCGGGCTCGGTTCTGCTCCCTCATCTGTGAAATGGAACCAGCGCTGCCTTAGACACACCAAAGTTGTTCCAAGGAATAATTAGTTCGTGTTTATGTACCACTTTTGATCTTCAAAGTAGGATTATTACACTATAAACGAGAGTAGATGTGGTTTGAAAAAAAGTCTTTGAAAAAAAAAAAAGCTGAAATAAAGCACGAAGCACACTCAGAGCCGAGCGCGGCTGACACGGCCCCCGGGAGCCGACGCCCCCCCCCCACGGGCACCCACCTTCTGCCCTGCTCGGGATCGGCATGTGGAGACAAAGTGTTTCAGGAGGTTTTATTAGGGGGAGGGAAAAAAAATGGGAGGAGAGCAGGAGAAAGAAAGGAGAGAGAGGAGTCTGAGGGAAGGTATTGATAAAAACGTCACCGGGAGAGGAGACGAGAAAGCGGAAGAAAAGGCGGAAAGGCAGGCCTGCCCCACTGCTAAAAAAAAAAAAAAAAAGAGCAAAATCCGAGAGAGAGGGAGGAAAGCAAAAAAAAAAACAGAGAAATGGGAAATTTCACCAGGGCAAGCCCAAGTGCGGCTGCTTCCGCAGGGACAGGCCTGCCGTGCAAGAAAGTTCGACTCTGTCGGTGGTGGGAGGCAGACAAGGAGCAGGGGTGTGTGTGTGTGTGTGTGTGTGTGTGTGTGTGTGTGTGTGTGTTGGGGGGGGTGGTCTGGGGAGCCGAGAGCCGGGAGAAATCATTAGCAAGTGCGCCGGGCGGCCCCGCGATGCTGTGTGGGTCAATCCATTTAACGCTGCCCTGCACATTTACAGAAAAGCGCCTCTGACAGAATAAAGGCCCATAAACACGCAGAAATTGGGTTAGACCCGTTTCGAATTCCTGCCAAACAATGGTTCGGAAAAATGAAGCTCCATTTTAATTAGCCGGATTCACGAGTGATTTGATAACGGCAGCTGCCGTCTGCAGGCTTTCAGCCGGATGGGCTCCCCGTCCGTGAACTCGGGGCGGTTTGAGGCAATTAGGAATTTCTCCGCGGCCGCGACACGCCGGGCCCCGTGGACCCGCGCCCGTGGGCAGCCCCCCCCGCGGGGCTATATTTATCCGCGCGCGTTAATATTTCAGATCATGCAGATGAGGCCGGCGCCCCGGGAGCAGGGCGCGGAGTCCCCGGGAAGCTCCTGAGACGCCTCTCGTGCGGCGACAGACGCTTCTTTCCACCGGGGGAAAGGGAAGGGGGGAGGCGGGCACGCCGGGACCCCGCGTGTGTGACAGGCAGCCAGCCTCGGAGGAAGGGGCCGGCACGCTGCCCACCTGTGCCCACCAATCCCACAGCCTCGGGACCGCAAGCCGGCCGGGTCCTGGCGAGTGACCCCCCCCACCACCCCACCCCGCACCCCTTGAGCGATCGCTGCTGCCCAGGGCACTTGTTGCCCACCGGCCGTCACAGCAGTGCCCGCCTGGCCTCGCCTCTGGGGGTGCTCTGGTCTGTTAATGATCTGTCAGGAGGCACAACCAGGCTCAGGGGTGGGAGTCACACTCGACCCACCCACAGTGCACGCTGCTATTCAGGAATTAGATGCTGGGACCCCCCCCCATGGGTGACATGGAGGGCAGAGGGTGGGGGACAGAGTTCAGGAGTTCCACTGGACAGAAGAGGGGGTGCGGCAAGCCGGCAGGGAGAAACTCACACACTCTCTCTCTCTCATCCTCCCACCCTGGAGGACGGAACGGACAGCCGAGACGCCCTTCACACCGTCTCCCGGTCGCTGGAGCTAACAAGCTGGGCGCTGTAAATCAGGCCGATCCTGCACGGGGAAGGCCAAGGAGAAACGTTTCTCTGGTAGGAGCCGGTGACGGCGCCGGCTTCCGAATCAGCGTCTCAGGGCCGCGCTCAGCCGGCAGGCAGGCAGGCAGGCAGGCAGCCCGGGGCCGCGGCTTGAGGGAGAAGACGTGGAATTCTGGGGTCGCCGGCCTCCTTCAGAAGTTATTTATTTCTCAGGACCACTCTGCTAACGAGAGGCTGCGACCCAAGCGGAACCGCCGTCTGTATCCTGTCCCTGCGCCCGCACGGGCCGGGGGGCTTCTGCTCACGAGGGTCCTGGGCTCACTCACAGACGCCCCCAGACCCAACTCACACCAGGAGAGGCAGGACCACAGGGGAAGGCCCAGCCCAAGTCTCGGGAGACTGGCCCTAACCAGGAGTCAGGCCAAACACCACAGGGTGTGGTCCGAGAAACAGTAGGAGGTGGGGTACAGAGGGTGGGTTTTACACACACACACACACACACACACACACATACACACACACACACAACGCATGCACACACACGTGCACTCACACATGCACACAAACACACACCCACGCACACACACAAATGCACGCGCACACCCGCACATCGCACACAGACCCAGAGGGGTTTCAGCCCAGCAGGACCCCCAGTGGGCAGAGCTGAGGTGAAAGGAGGGAGGGTGACGGAGGGGAGGGGAGGGGAGGGGCCCAGCTCACCCCCCCACCACAAGTCTCCTCTCTCCTTCTGGGGAGACCCCCAAAGGCCTTAGCTGCCCCCTCCTCGCCACAAACCAACTAGCCACGGGCAATGAACAGAGTTGCCGCTGGCAAGACCCAGGAATGAAGCAACAAGTGCAAAACCCACCAGACTCACAGGGCAGAGCCACTTAAAAGGAGGGGTGGGGGGAGGGAGAGAGAGAGGAAGAGGAGTCAGTGAGCCCCTGGTGCAAAGGGCCTGAGCGGGCAAAGCCTGGTGGAGACGCTGCTGGCCAGTTGCTGGCCTTTACTTCCCAGAGCCTGGGGGCTGTCGGTGCAGGTGGAGAGTGACCAGGAGGGGCAATGGGGGGGCAGCCCGAGAGGCCGGGGCCCCAGGCCCCTGCAGGGGCTGCCACTCCCCCTCCCCAGGAAAAAGGGATCCGGCCAAGCTCACCCCAGGGCCCACTGCCTTCCAGTGAGGACACCAACTGGGCCCCGCCAGCAAGTCACCGGCAGCGGAACTTTGGGACCAACTTTTTTTTCCCCCCAGGCCTTCAACTTCCCATTGGAAAAAAAAAAAGAATAAATATGAATTTGAAGGGGAATTCTGCCAAAACCTGAACCTCCCAAATCTGGTTCCACCACATTCTTGCCCACAGCCCGTACTCCTCCTCGGTGCCTCCCTGCATTTTTCAAAATGCAGCTGCAGAGATCTCTTAAAATTCAGATTTCTCGCACCTCTAATTACAGGCGCTGGAGCCAGGCTCCTTTAATTAATGAAGCTGACTCCTCTGGCTTCAAAGGGGATCTGTGCGGGGCTTGGCATGGGGACTGACCCCCTCTCGCTCCTATCTGCTCCCCCCCCCCATGGCACCCACCGGCCCGCCTCCACCCATCCCCGCCAGCATGTCCCCAGGGGGCGGGCGGAGGCTTCCTGGGCAGGCCAGCAAATCAAAGGCTCTGCCCGCTCCCGGGGTCCCTGCCAGCCGGAAGCTAGGGGGCAGGAGGGGACCTGCGGCTCCCGTGGGGGATGGATGCCCCTAAGCCCACTGCCCTACGTGAGAGGCGGGTGACTCTGGGGGCTGAGCGCCCCCGCCTGCATCCAGGGTGGGGGGTCCTCACCCCCGCCCGGGGCTTGGCGCACGCGGTGTGTACAGAACTGGTTCTGCCTCTGGCCGACTGTTTACGTCTGCGGCTGGTGCCAGGGCAGCCATGGGCCTGGTCTGGGCGCTCGGGGCGGGCAGGCTGCCGGCTCGGCAGCGGCCGTGAGACACACCGCAGCCAGATCAGACGACCCAGGTCGGGTTCCCAGGAGGGGCTGGAGAGCCGGATCTGGCCGTGCTGGACAGAGGCTTGAGTGGCCACGTTGCCCAGGGGCCGGGGCCCTGAGCCTGGCCCACTCCGATGCGTGTTCCCGACCTAACCCACGTCCCGCCACCTCCCCAGCAGGCCGGGAGCTCCCTGAGATTGGCAGGGGTGGGGGTCTCGGTCACCACAGGGGCACCGCAGACTTCGCCCATCTTCCCGGGACCCTTCCCGGGGGGCACCAAACAGTACTTGCGCTGTGGCCACAGGCCGCTGACAGGGTTTTCCAAGCAGAGGGGAAGGGGCCGAGCCAGCGGCTAAGCCTCTGATCAAAGTGAGGGAGAGCACTGGGTTCTAATTGTGCTGTCCACACCCAGAGACCCCATGGAGCCTCACCCCTGCTCTCCCTGCAGGGGCATCCCCGCCCACGCCGGCCCTGGTGGCCACCTCCAGCCTCCCAAGCCCTCCGCAGCCAGAGACGGAGAGACGGGGGCAGGGGCGTCTCGGCGGACTGGCTTTGCCAACCGAGACTTCCTCCAAGTTGGTTTTTCTAGGAAGTGGGAGCGCTTGCTTTTCTGCCCCGGCAAACGCTCAGAAGCACGGGCCAGGCGTGGACAGGCGCTGGGGACGAAGGTC
Source organism: Sorex palustris (assembly GCA_028565675.1). Lineage (NCBI taxonomy): Eukaryota > Metazoa > Chordata > Mammalia > Eulipotyphla > Soricidae > Sorex > Sorex palustris. The sequence continues at coordinate 2,174,818 of JAOXYA010000032.1, read as the reverse complement.
GGGCCACGGGGAAGGTGAGGGCGGGAGCAGCTGAGCTCAGGGATGTCCAGGATTCTTGGCAAGGCACCCACCGCCGCCAGCCAGGCCCGCTCTCTCCTGGGTGTCTCAAGGGGAAATCGCCCATCGATCCCGGGACACGCACGCCCCGGGACCAATCCCTGACCTCCGGCGCTGCGCTGCCTCAAACTCCTGCCTGCGCTTTAATGTTTAAATTATTAAATGCATTAATGTATTTACATTATTCAAGTCTTATGTGCATTTTTCTCAGATAATTTATGTATAAGAGTTTGAATGTCCATGACTGTTAATGTCTACAACCCTTCCTGTTCATTATTGATTCTGGAAGAAAAAAAAAAAGTCAGAGTTTTAATGCCTTATTTTTAATGTATTAAGAGTCTGAATAAGTGCATTCTCTTTTTTCTTTTGTAATTTCATAATTTAAGTAGTGCATTTATTAAACTGACACAGTATGAATTGTGGTGAAGCCTGGCACGACTCCATGCTGCCTGCCGGAGCAGCTGGCGGAGAGCGAGGCCGTGGGCCCAGGGGCTCAGCACGCTCCCCCTGCAGGGCTCCCTGCCGGCCTTCCCCTACCCCCGCCCCTGCCCGGCTCCCCGGGCTCCCGGGCTGGTCCTCAGGGCGCTGGAGCTGCCCCAGGGCGGTTCCCACACACGGTGCATCGAGAACCTCCAGGACCCGGCACTGGGCGGGGATGCCCAGCCTGGCGGGGGCTCAAGGCCGGGCGGCAGGCAGGTGAGGCCCCGGGTCCGAGCATCCCCCAGAGCAAACACGATGCCAATCAGCGGCCAAGGGCGCCTGGGATGCAGACCAGAGCCGCCGGGAAACTTCCTGCGCCGGAAAAGCCCCTTCCAGGGAGCAGCAGAGCACCACAGCGACACCCAGCGGCCGAGCTCAGGGACGGGAGGCGGGCAGGGAGCGGTGAGCCGGCACAGGCTGCTCGCTCCACGGAGGGACCTGAGAGTGCTCCCAACGCTCACAGGCATGCACACACGCGCGCGCACATACATGCACGCACGCACGCACGTGTGCGCATGGAGAAGCAGCCGAGCTCACTGCTGCCTCGGGATCTCCTCCAGGACCTCAGAACCGGCCCATTTCCAGCCTCCGGCTCCCTCTCCCGCTCTCTCTCTTTCTCTCTTGTTTTTCTTTTTAGGTCACACCCGGCGATGCTCAGGGGTCACTCCTGGCTCTGCCCTTGGGAATTACCCCTGGCGGTGCTCGGGGGACCAGATGGGATGCCGGGGATCGAACCCGTGCAAGGCAGACGCCGGACCCGCTGTGCTCTCTCTCCAGCCCTATCCCTCTCTCTCTCCCTCTCCTTCTGTCTCTCTCCCCGTCCCTGTCTCTCTTCCTCTCCCTCCCTCCTTCTCTTCCTCCCTCTCCTTCTCTCTCCCTCTCCCTCCCACGCACTCACACCATACATATTATTTAATATTTGTTCTCCCTTGCTTTTTCTTTTTTTCTATTTTTTTTCTCCCGGAATCCCTTCCTTTCTGATTTCCTCTTCTTTTCATTTTTGGGCTACTCATTACCATTCTTTAACTGTTACAATTTATATCAGCATATAATGTTAAATAATTACAGGGAGCCGGGAGCTCACTCTGGTGAGGATATAAACGCGCTGTGGGAATCTACAGATTTAAACAAATAACACTCACGGCAGGGGGTGAGCGGATGAATTAGCATTAATATCCGGCCTGGGAGATCCCAGCGCACTGGTACTGCTTAAATACAGATCTTTTCTGGAACAGTCAATATGACAGCTCCCGGCAATACGGCCCCTCTCCCTCCCCCAGTCAATATCGCAGCCATGAAAATAGCAACGTCCCTATAGCGATCAATAACGCAGCCCGCTAAAATAAACCCTTCCCTTTTAAGGGCTGTATAATAGTCAGCCAAATGGAAGAACTGGCACCCAGCTGGAGCGCTGTCGGCACGGCCAAGGGAGCCTCAGGAGCTGCGCAGGATTCTGACCACCCCCCCTAGAGGCGGAAGACACCCACCCCATACCCACCTGCGGGGGGCGGCGCGGGGAGGCACACGGGCTTCACTGTCCCAGGGTCCCCATCCAGAGGGAGGGTGTGAGGCGCTCGCCCTTAGGGGAAGGTGAGAAGTTCTGCGCCTGGGAACCGGGGCTGGGCACACGATTGTTCTCTGCCCAGCAGAGGCGCAACTCACTTCTAGAAGCCTCCATCACAGTCCCAGCATGCACCGTGGCCATGCCGGATCCTCCCCGCCAACTCCCAGACACCCGGGAGAGAAACTTCACGGAGGGTGCGTGGCCAGGCTGGGCGCTGGGGTGGGATTCTGTTCCCTCCACACCGCCGAGGCCCACGGGGCTCCAGCCCCCTTCATTAGGATGCCACAGTCTGTCTGCCGTCCTCGGTGGAGACGGAGGAGTCGCTCCCGGCGAGATGCGAGCCGTCAATCAGCGACATCGGCTCTGGGGAGGGCTGTGCCCGCCAGCCGACCCCCAGCACAGGGCTCCTACCCTCTGGGGGTAGGAGGGAACCCGGCCCAAACCCGGTGTGGGGGAGACAGGGGCAGGGAGTGGGCAGCGGGCAGCGGGCACGGAAGAGAGGGAGCTCGGGGCGTCCTTCAAGGCCAGAGAAGGCCGCGGGGACGGGGGCGCCCCGGGACTCACCCGCTAACTCGGAAAACGCCGGCCACAGATGTGAGCCACAGCACGTGGCAGCTACAGCTGAGGCAGCCGGGTGCTCTGGGACAGGCCCCCGTGGACAGGGACACGGCGGGGAGAAGGCAGGGCAAAGGCACCACCGGGCAAGGACAGGTGCCCCCAGACGCAGGCGGGGAAGGGAGAGGAGGAGGAGAGGCAGGGCAGGGGAGAGCGAGCCTGGAGCCAGGAGCCGGGTCCCACGAGAGGAGCAGCCTCAGGAGGGCGAGGGCCTCCGCCGGGCACTCTCGGTTAAGGCTTTCGGGCAGCGCAGGAAGCGGCAGTTGCAATAAAACAAACAGAAGGTGAGTCATCTGCTCCTCCGACTCCTGAGTGCAAAGGGGCCGTTTGCAGCCCAACTGCAGAGCGGGACGGGAGGAAGGGCCAGCGCCTGGGGCCTGTGTCCCTGCAGGAGCGGCCGTCGGGGCTGAGCCACACTCGGGGAAGGGCCAGAAAGGCCTCGCGCGCGCAGCTTCCTCCAGGCCGCCTTCCTGACAGACCCCCCCAACACGGGCCTGGGCACGCAGTCACGCCCTCAGCCCCCCACGCCTCACCCCCAGCTCCGTCAGTGTGCGCATACATGCGTGCACACACGTGTACATACGTACATATGTTGTGTGTGCCCCCATCCTACTGAGTGTGTGCAGACTGCAGATGTGCCTCGGGCGGCAGGGACAGAACAGAGCGAGGCCTTGGAGCTTTCTCCGGGAGCCACAGCACGTGCCCTGCTGGGCCTCAGTGGGCTCCAGAGGAAGTCGCTGGTCCCGAGACTGGCCTGTGCGCAGGCGCCAGTGGCCGGGGAGACGCTGCCACCGACTCCGTGAGCACACATCCCCGCGCGAGTCTCTGTGCACGTTCCCACGGAGACAAGGAGCACATGTGTGCAGGAGGGTCCCGGGTGCAAGGACGGCGCCTGGGGATGGGCGGGCAGAGAGGGACGCCCCGGGGATCCCGGGAAGCGGCCGAGCCGGGCCGGGCCAGGCCGGGCAGCAGGGAACACTCGCCGGCCCTCAGAGGCGGGCAGCCGGCCGACCACAAACCCGCGCGGCCGCCTGCCCTGTTGATCTATAATTGGCCAGTCCGTGATGGAGCCACCAATTACCTCCCGGGCCTGTGTTTAGTCCAGAGACAAGGGAAGCAGGAGAGACCAGTTAGTAATGAGTAAGTAATGGCCACTAAAATACACTGTGTTTTATAGAGCTGCTTCGGCAGGAAAAGCCATTCGGAAAATAAAAAGTGAAAGAATAAAATCAGCTCGAGAAACTCAATTTTCCTCTCCCTTCCTCCCAAAGCCACACTTAGGATAAAATGAGGTTTGTGCAGGTTAATCCTTATGAGGTAAGAGAAAAATGATTAAATACATTAAAAAAATCAATTGTACATTAAACCAAATCCAGGAACTGCGAGAATAAACACCGCAGCGTCCCTCAGCCAGCGTGAGCTGCGCCAGCCGGGCCGGGAGGGGGTGCCCCATGTGCGAAGCCCAGGGGGACCCCGGGGGACAGGCTCAGGGACGGAGAGACAGAGCCGGGCGGGGGGGCCCCTCCGCTGGTATCGGGCAGAATAAAGTTATTTCGAGGCATCACAAAGGGGAGAAATCAAACGTCTTCTCCGTGGGGCTCTGGAGGGCAGGCTGAATTCTTCAAAAATCCAATAGGAATAACGGTGGCGCTAATGATGACCATTTGATAAACAGGAGTTATAAAGTACTTGGCTGTCAGACGATTTGCCGGGATTCCACGCTATTTCTTCCGTTCATTAGCGGATTCTACTAAGTGCTATTTGTCAGGGGGACGGGAGGAGAGGTTGCGGCTTCGTCTTCAGCCACGCCAGGGGCTGGGAACACCCACCCTGGAGAGCACCACCCGGGGGCACCACCAAGCCCCCCAGAGCCAGAGCTCACAGAGGGAGGAAGGCCTGCCTGGGGGGCTGGGAGCACACGGCTGGCCTTGTGTGGCCTCGTGCAAACCCAGGCCCGGCAGGGGGCTGGCGGGGAGGGACGGCGAGGGGCCACGAGGGAATGGGCCCGTCCACTGCAGAGGGGGCTGGTGGCGCCCGTGGGAAGACCAGAAAATAAAGGGCTTCAAACAGCTCCTGTGTCTTCAAAGCGCCTGGGCAGAGTGAGGCAGAGCCCAGGGGTGCAGGAGGCGGGTCCCGCGGGAGGGCTGCCCGAGGGGGGAGCAGGGGAGGGGTGCGCGGGGCTGGGGCCCCTGGGAAGCGCAGAGGCAGGCACCCCTCCAGCAGGGCTGGAAGTGTGAGCCGCGGCTGCCCCCTGGAGGCGGCCGGCGGCAGAGCACCCGAGACGAGCATCTCATCATCCCGGCTCCATCCCCGGCAGGCAGTGGTGAGGGGTCCACGTCACCTTCAGGCGGGCACCGGGGGTCCCGTCACCTGTGCTGAACTCACAGACGCCTTCCCACCGGCGATGAGGCCAACACAAGGCTCCAGCGGCCCGGAGAACACGCGGCCCAGGCCCCAACCGCCCGTCGCCTGTGTGGGGCCGGCCTGGCAGGGCCAGTCCGCTCCAGGCCCCCCTCGCCAGCCCCGGGGACACCAAGGCCCGGGAACGCACCCCACCCCCGGGGTGGATGGAATCGAGCAAGATGACAGAAACACGGCGACCCGGAGGCCAGCCCCGGGGCCGCAGGACGCCCTCGTGGCCTATTAATCAGAGCTGGTAATTGGTCAGCTAATCGAAAAGTCGGTTAAGGCAGGGAATCATTAAAACTGGGGCCTGCTCGGCATCCCCCCGCATTCCGCACCGACCAGACCATAAACGCACAGCCATTTGCCGGGCTTCTGATGTCGCGCCAAGAGCTGCTCTTTGAGCGTGGGCCGAGACCACAGTTCCCAGACGTGGTTCCGACGCACGCCCCGCCCCGAACACACCCGTCCGACTTCTCAGGCAGGCGAGGGCCCCCGCCTGGGGTGCTGCCGCCGCCCCCTGACCCGTCTCCCTCCTCGCCCGGCCTGGCTGGCTTCTGCGACCCAGCGGGTGGACAGCCACGGCACTCGGGCCCGTCCTCCCGGACCCCCGCGGCTGCTGACAGACCCTAACGGCCGGGCCGCTTGGCGCCTGCTCAGATACCTTCTAACAGAAACAACACACGGAACTTGGCAAGTGCACATGGCGGGCCAAACCGGCCACCTCTGGGGCTGGCACGGGGGCAGCAGAGGGGGCACGGCTGGCCCAGTGCCCGGCTCCTCTGCGCGGAGGGAGGGCCGTGCACCCCAAGTCAGGCGCCTCCTGGGGCGTCTGCTCGAGCCCCGCGCTTGGCACCGAAAGCCCGGAGGGCGGGGCGCCAGCTCTGATGTGGAGGCCGCAGTCTCCCCCGGCCCACGCCGGCCCTCTGAGCACCGGGCCGGGAGTAGCCTCGGAGCCTGTCGGTGTTGCCCCCAAACCACAAGAGAAACCCGTGTTCAGGGCCCAGGGTGCGGCGCGGGGCAGCAGGCTTGGAAGGGCTCGTGCGGGCCCGTGGTGGGTCCCCAGAACCGTTGCACACGCCGGCCCAAGGAGGCATCTTCACTGAGCTTCCACCCCACACGGGCGAAATGACTCTCAGAGGATGCACGGGGCCAAGGAAACGGGGCAGGGAGGTGGGGAGGGGGAGGATGGCTCAGAGGCCCCTTCCCTGCCCCCTCTCCGCGAAACCCATTTCTGATGGGAAAATGGAACAGCTCGCAGGACCCGACCCGCCTGAACAGCGAACAGTGCCCTTCAAGGCCAGAGCAGGAGGGACACTGACGCCCCTCCACCCAGGCCCTGAGCAAGACACGCCCAGGCCCCGCCCAAGCCCCCCCCCACACACACACACAGGCCACGCACAGGTCACACAGGCCACGCCAAGGCCGCACTCGGGCCACACGCAGGCCACGCGCAGGGGAAGCAGAGAAAGGCCTTCGGGAGCAGCTGTGGGGAGCGTGGCCCGGCCATCCACGTGACACACACGGAGAGGCAGGAGGCAGAGCCACCAACACGGAGGCCACGAGGGAGCAGCCCCGCCCCACGGACTCTGGGTGTCGGGCTGGACGCCACCCGCCCGTCCCTGGGAGCGGCAGAGAGGAGGTCGGGGGCCAGTGCGGGCCTGGCTCGGTCGGGCAGCAGGCCACGAGGAGGTCGCCTGGACCTTTCCCCCCAGGGTCACCCCTGAGAGGACCCTTTTGGGAGTGAGGACAAAGCTCAGCGGCTGACACCCCGGTGAGGTCGCCGGGGTCCCCTGCGCGGCGAAGGGCGCGAAAGGACACGGGGGCGGGGGGGGGGGGGGACAAGCCCGCGCTCCCCCCTTCCCCCCCAGGGAGGACCCGGCCGGGGG
>JAOXYA010000032.1:2153388-2165831 GCA_028565675.1 Sorex palustris | reverse complement strand
TAATTTAAAAGAAATAGCTTTAAGGAGAGCCCCAAAGACCAGGGGCTAGTAAAAGCGCTAAGTGGGGAGGGGGTGGGATGGAAGAGGAAAAGACTCCAGGGCCCCGCCTGGCCCCCCAGTCTGGGCAGGGCGGCGGCAGGAAGCGGCAGGGGGCCTGAGTGGGCCCCAGGGACAGCGCCAGCTGTCACCACCCCAGGAGCCTCCCACAGGGGACGGAAGGATGGGGGAGGGAGGAGAGCAGGGAGGAGAGCTCCCTGTCACACTCAGATCCAGCTCCGAGGTGCCCAGCAGCGGCTGTGAGGGGAGTCAGACGCGACCCCGAGCACTGCACTGAGAGTCCCCCAAGCACCAGACTGAGAGTCCTCCAAGCACCACACTGTGAGTCCCCCGAGCACCAGACTGAGTTCCCCCAAGCACCAAATTGAGAGTCTCCCCCGCCCCAAGTGCCACCGGGGTGAGCCCCCAATTACAAGCAGGGAAAGAGCAGGCCGGGGTTCTTCTGCCCAGAAAGTCGACCCCGTGCAGCCCAGGATGAGCCGGGGTCGGGGCAGTGCTGGGGTCTCAGCTGCCACAGGCCTGGCTCCGCCCACAACGTCCACCCAGGGGAGCCACTGACGCTGCTCGCCACTCCCGAGACTGGCCACGTTCAGTTCTTGTGAGAGAAAAACAGAGGCCGCTTTCCTGAAACCCCAGCGAGGCTTGTTCTGTCGTGTGCATGCTGCGGAGACTACGAGAAGCCTCTGGCCTCGGTGGGGGCTTCAGCCCCGCGGGGAGGGTCTCGCCTGGCAGGTGATTCCCGAGCACAGAGCCGGGAGTAAGGCCTGAGCCACACCACGGGGACCCCAGACAAACCCCCAGGGAAGCATCCTTGCTTACATCCCGGGTGCTCAGGACCTGAATGACAGGACAGCGGGCACGGGCCGGCTCTGCGTGCGGCCCGCCAGATTTGATCCCCAGCACCCCGCAGGCCCGTCACTCCACCCCCACCCCCGGCACCAGCAGGAGCAGAGAGCCGAGAGGAAGCCCGAGCACCCGGGTGCCGCTCAAGACCAGAAACCAAACCCAAAGTGCCGAGACGCTCTGCCACGCCTGTGCCCGCACCAGGACATGCTGGTGAGGGGCATCACCTGCAAGGGCCAGCGAGCGCCTCTCAACAGCCACTGTGAGCCCCAGGGCGTCCCCCAAGGTCCGGTAATAACAGAAGCACCCCAGGCACTTCCCTGGGGGACCCTCCAGCCACGGCACAAAGGACGGAGGTCAGACACACAGCAGGGTCTTGGGCTCGGGCGCTGCAGACAGCGGCTAAGTCCAGCCAGGGCGAGAAGCCCAGGGAAGGCCGCAGAACAGGGGGGCCCAGGGGACACTGGGACACAGCCAGGATCTTGCGGGCACGGAGAGGCTTTTCCCCGAACCCTGATGGCCCAGAGGAGCCAGAGACAGTGCTGAGGTTTAGAGCCAAGGACACACACACGCACGCACGCACGCACACATACACACACACACACAGACACAGAGACACAGGGAGCAGGGAGAAACCAGGCCACCACACCCCTTCCACAGGTGGTCGTGGGACCCAGGGCTGAGGAGGAAACTGGCTCTGCCGAGCCGAGGGCAGGGAGCAGGGGCTGCCACGCACCCAGCCCTCAGAATCACGCTGGAGGCAACCCGAGGGTCCTGTCACCCAGAGAGGCAGGGCAGGAGCAGACGTCGCCCCCATGAGGGCAGGGCAGGGCAGGGCGTCTCTGTGAGCTGGAGCAGAGCCCCACGGGGCAGAGAGGCTTCCAGAAGCTTCTAAAGCCCTGGGGGGGGGGGGGGTCAGGGCGAGGTTCAGTGAGCTGGGAAGAAGGAAAGGGAGCAGCCGTGGAACCAGGCCAAGGGGACCAGTCCCCACATGAGGCCGAGACGCACAACCAGACACACACGGTCAGGGGTGCTGGGTCGGATCTGGGGGCCCGAGAGTAGAACACACGCACACGCACACACACCGCTGACACACGCCCTGCCCCCAGCACCAGGAGGCCCCCTCCGACCTCGTTTCCTACCCTCTCCGATAGGGGGCGCCCTGACTTGGCGCCATCAGTGCACCCCCCACTTACTAGGGTTTCACCTGTGGCCGCGCAGAACCCCGGGGACAGTCTCTCAGGTTGAGTAGTGCTGGCCCAGGGAGGGTCAGGGAAAGCGGATGCCCGTCCCCAGGCCAGGCAGGCCTCTTCTGTGGTGCCAGGGAGACCAAAGCGACCGAACACTTTGGGGGACAGCGCAGGACCGGCCGGCACCCTCCGCACAGACGTGGCTCCCGGGAAGGGGCTTCACAGGGAACCAGCGCTCAGCGGACTGGGACGGGGCTGCCACCGGGATGCAAGTTCCGCAGACTGGGCCCCATTCCACACACATCATCACCGAGTGTGGCACGCACACACACACATGTGCACATATACACACACGCACATATACACACACATACACACATGCACACACGCACACACAAATACACACACGCACATGTGTATATGCATACATACACATACACATGCACACACACATACACACACGCACACACGTACACACGTAAGTACGCGCACGCGCACACACACACACACACACATACACGCTTGTGCCCACTCTCCCTGCAGCCCTCGAAATCCGGGCTCTGACACCACTGACCGGGCAACCCTGCCCCTGACCAGCAGGGCCTGGACTGCTGGCTGAGATCACACATTGGGGACTGCGCTTGCCATCACGGTGCTCGCGGCCTCCCTGGCCCCTGCACCGCGGGGATGACAGCTTTGTGTCCTCCCTGCACTGTCCTGAGTGTTCGCCGAGCAGACGGCGGGGGCCGCTGGACTGTGGGCAAGGGGGCCCCACTCCCGACTCCAGCAGCCCAGGTGGACCCCCGGCCCACCCCCTTGCAAGCCCCCCATGAGGCCCCACGGGCCCCCAGCGACCGGCGCCTCCCCGGCCACGCCGCGCGGCTGGCACCCTCGTTTAATCAGGACGCCGCCAAGACTCGGCCAAAAGCAATAAGGGCCTGACTGCGAGACTGTGGGAGTTTAATATAAAAAAATTAATAAAAAAAAGAGGGGAAGGAGAAAGGGTCTACCTTTTAATAGGGCCCTAATTACCCAACTCGTAGGATCAGCCCAAATGAGATGGGAGTTTATTTCGGGTTTTTTTTTAATTATTGTGTTTTTTTTATATATATATAAATCGCTGCTATGTGCTTTCTTTCCTCTGAGCAATTATGCAGCAAGTACGTAAAGAGGGGGAAAATATTAATTAAATATAAGGTAATTGTAGAGTTCGCCTGGAGAGAATGAGCCTGAACTCGGGGCTGTGAGCTTTGCGGACTGCTCGGGGCCTCCCAGAAAAGCAGGAAACAAAAGCCCTGCCCGGGGGTGTGGAGCACGTCCAGGGCCCAGAGCGCCCAGCAGGGTTTGGCTGGCCGCGGAGGGTCTGCAGGAGGGACGCGGTCCTGGAGCCCCAGGGTCTCCCCAACCTCAGCCTGCAGAGCCCCGACCCCCGACACCCCTGGGCCATGGGAGCAAAGCAGCTCTCGGTCCCTACCCAGCCACGCCGAGAGGAAAGCAGGGGTGGGGGCCGGAGACAGGAAAGAGGCACTGTGGCAGGCGGGGAAGGGAGGACAGGTCACTGCAGCTCAGCTGGCGCCCCCAGGCCTGTGCCCAAGAAAGTCTGGGGTGCCACCTGGTTCACCCCGGCTCCACCCGGGCACACACGTCCTCCCTGGAGCTCAGGAAACTGGTGGACCTGGAGAACCCGCACAGAGCCAGGAAAACTGCACCGCCCGAGAGGCCACATACAAGCCACCCGTCACACTAACCGGCCAGCAGGGCCTTCGGAGGCCTGGAAAGCAGGGGGTGCCTGGAGCAGCGGGCAGGGCAGGGACCCTGCAGGGAGCAATGGGCAGGGCACGGCTGGGCATCAGGGCGTGGGCGGTGGGCAGCTGGACACTCCAGCACCCTCAGGGCAGGCCCATAGGCCAGGGGGACGTCACATGCCCACTCTGGGCCCTGGCCAAAGGGCCGTGGCTGTGGGGCAGGGCGCCCGGCTCCGACCAGAGGAGGGTCTCCCGCCGCACCCGATAGAAGCGAGGGACTGTCCACCCCCTCCAGCGCCTCCCACCACGCGGGCGGACGCGGGTACTTACCAGTGGCTCCCGGGGCAGCACGGTCTCAGCTCCCGGCGGAGAGCTGGGCTGCAGGGGGGAAACAGAGACAACAGTGAGCCCGCGGCGCCCACTGCCCTGCCCGTTACAGACCTGTCCCTGCCCGCGGGGGGGAGGGGGGGATGGGTGGGGACGGGACAGGACCCCCCCCCCAGGCCTGACCACCGAGCTGCATGGGAAGCAGGAAGGACCAACGGCGCTGCCAGGAATCGCCACCAGGGGGCGCCCTCCGCCCACACTCCGCCTCCCACGAGCCTCTGGTCAGGAACCGAATTAGCAGAGAAGGGTCCCTCTGGTCTCCCAGGGGAGTGGCGAAGGGGGCCAGGCCCGGGCGTTTCCTCAAATCCTCCCTGGGAATAAGCCAGCGTCAGTGCCTCTCTTCCCCTCGGGTCCCCACCGGACCCCAGCACACTGGCCTTCACCCCAGGGTGTAGAGAGGGACGAGGGAGGCAGAGCCGGGGGGCCACTCGCAGACACCCCCGAGAGCAGGGCAGGGTCTGGAGCGGGATTCGTTTACAGGCAGTGTGTCCAAGCCGATTGGCAATTATCGGCAGATACTGCCCAGACGGGCTCAGCTCGGCAGAAACTCAGGAGGGGAGGGGAGGGGGCAGCGTCCACAGCCTGCCAGGTGAGCTGGAGCGGGCACAGCGAGGAGGGGTTCCATCCCCGCCCCCCCCAAGGTCCCCGAGCCCAGCAGGAGGGATTCCTGAGCACAGAGCCAGGAGTCAGCCCCGGGCCCTGCCAGGCGCGGCACAAACTCTCCCCGAAAAGGCACCCGGAAGATTTCCTCTCACCGGCAAGGACCTGCCAGAGGGGCCTGGAAGTGCCGCCTGGAGACCTCATCCACGTGCCAGGACACGGGGGCAGGGTGGCAGGGACGGGCCCACGTGTCCTCGTCCTCCCGCCCCCACCCGCGGCTCCGTCATGACCCTGCCGCTGCCCTGGGCCCTGGCCCTGCCTCTCGGCGCTCCTTGGCCGCCTCTGCCATCTGACTCGGCGTCCCCGTGCCTGTACGCCTCCCCCCCGTCAGCTCTGCACGGCCACCAAAACACACAGCAGACTCCAAAGGCCAGCCAGGCTGACCCACCTCCTGCCCGCCCCAGCTGACGGCGACCCAGCCCTGCCGGCTGCCCTCTCGGACCCTGCTAGGCAGGCCCCTGCCTTCCCGAGGGCCACACGCACCCAAAGGCCCCCTCCGGGCCCACAGAACAGCGACCGGCACCCTCACAGCCCCGAAGGAGAGATGGCCTGCCCCCGCCCCCAGTCAGAGATCGGGGTGCAGCCCAGAACTGGGCAGCCTGGCCTCCGATGGGGTGGGGGGTCGCTCCCTCCCCTCCCCGCCCCCCCCGGGCGCTCAGCTGGGGTGCATGAGGACAGGCTCCCTTCCCTGACCCCCAGCACGGGGTCAAGGGCCCACGTGTGCGCACGCACACACACACACACACACTCTGACCCACGTCACTGGCCCCTTCTCTTCCGGAACCGAGTTCAGGAGTCCATCTGGACTCACGCCTGCCACGGTCTGATTGATTTCCGCTCGATTACAAACCTCACGCACCAGAATCCGCATCCCTGCCGCATAGAGCTGCATCGGGCGCTGAAGGGGCAGAGCGGTAGAGGGGAGAGCGAGGCGGGGGGTGGGGGGAAGGGGGGGTGGCGCAGATCATGGGACGGGGAGAACTGCACCAGGCGCTGAAGGGACAGAGCGGCAGAGGGGGGAGCAAGGTGGGGGGCTCAGGTATGGGCCGTGAAGAACTGCATCAGGTGCTCAAGGGGCACAGTGGTCTAGGGGAGAGTGAGGTGGGGGTGCCAGGGAGAACTGCATTGGGCACTGAAGGGGCAGAGTGGTAAAGAGGAAAGTGAGGTGGGGGGCGCAGGTCCTGGGCCGGGGAGGCTGCAGCAGTGACAGAAGACACAGGAACCTCCCCGCCTTGGACTTGGGCTCACGGTGGCCAGGCTGTGGGGTCGCGGGCGGCAGACGCCTCCTTCATCTCCCTGCATGAGCCTCTCCCCTGCTCACTCCTCCTTTAACCCCCACCAGAAACGCCTGAAAATGACCCGAGGGACGGACCGAGGCACCAACGGCCGGGCACCCAGAGCCTTTCGTGACGGTCCAGGGGAACCTGAGCCGACGGGCACCAGGCCAGCCCACAGCCACTGTCATGCTCCAAAGTGACGGGAGAGGGACGCGCAGGAGAGTGAGGGGCAACAGCGGCTGCCCCCAAGTCAGGCCTTTACCCCCCACGGATGTCCTGAGAGAGAACAAACCCCGGGGCCTCCCGGGCACCCGGAACCCCTCAGGTCCACCTGCACAGTGACAGCTGCCGCCAGGAAATCGCAACAGCCCCAAGGACGGTCAGGGTTGCCCCTCCAAGTCCCCTCTGGAGCCTCTGAAGTTGTGCTTTAGGGGGCCGGAGCAGTGAGCAGGCTGGACACTGGGCTGCACACAGTCGGCCCAGGTTTGATCCCCAGCACGCCTCGGGGTCCCTGAGCCCCTCCAGGAGGGATCTCGGAGCACAGAGCCAGGAGTCAGCAGCCCTGAGCACTTCCGGGTGTGGCCCCCAAAGAACAACAGGTCGCCAATGTTTCTGTCGGGGGCCACCCCCAGCAGCGCCTGGTACTACTCCTGGCTCTGTGCTCGGGCAACTCCCAGCGTGCTCGGGGGGCTGTGTGGTGCTGGCCGGCCAACTGGGCCTCCAACACCGACACTCCTCAGCCAGCTGAACCATCTCTCCAGCCCTCCAGTTAAACAGGCCTGAACTCAGGACCCCGGAGACAGGCTTCGCACGTCCCGGACACCTCGGTGCCCTGGCCACCACTGGCCACCACCGTCAAGCACCGTGTCGGAGGAGCCCCTGAGTACCACCAGGTGTGACCCCCCCCAAAAAAAAATAAAAGCTAAAGACCCAAGTCATACACAGTGCGTTTTCTGACCACGATGAGCTCGAACTGACGACATGAGAAAAAGCTCCAGGTAAAATAAAATCATGAATGTCTGAAATTTAAACTAGAACCTTCTACACATGGGTTGAAGAAGAGATCCTGGGGAACTTAGAAGCTACTATGAGCTGAAGAACGGGAGCACCCTCTGGGGGTCTGGGACCCCAGGAAACGAGAAGGCAGCGACCAGTTCTGAACAAGCCAACAGCTTAGAGACTGCTCGTCTGAAAAGGATTTTAATACTCATACTCTTCTAGCTAAAACGGCAAAAGATGGGGCAGGGCGATGGTCCAGCAGGGAGGGCGTTTGCCTTGCGCACGGCTGACTCGGGTTCGATTCCCAGCATCCCATAGGGTCCCCCAAGCACCGCCAGGAGTGATTCCTGAGTGCAGAGCCAGGAGTAACCCCTGTGCATCACCAGGTGTAACCCAAAAAGCAAAAAAAGATAAATAAAGGGGGTCTCTCACTCTGAAGGGGGTACCCCTCTCTGAAGGGGGGGGTCTCTGCTGAAAAGGGGGTACCCCGCTCTGAAGAGGGTCCCTCACTCTGACAGGGGTCCCCCACTCTGAAGGGGGTACCCGACTCTAAAGGGAGTCCCTCACTCTGAGGGGAGTCCCTCACTCTGAAGGAGGTCCGCACTCTGAAGGAGGTCCCCCACTCTAAGGGGATCCCTCACTCCAAAGGCGAGCCCTCGCACTGAGGGGCCCCTTGCTCTGGGGAAGGGGGTCACTGTCTGGACACCTTCTGCTCTGTCTGACACACTCGTGGATTACCAAGTGGGGGGCAGGGGGCGGGCTGACAGGGTGTCCGAAGGGACCTGTGGTCTCTGCCAGTCGCCCCTTCCTTCCGCAGCTGTTGCTCAGGGGGCCGAGGAGGCGGCCAAGAGTGGGATCTGTCCGGAATCCCGCGTATCTCAGCCTTTCAGATTCCTGGGTCAGATCAACTGAAGGTCATCCTGGACGGAAAACAAGCCTGCCTTGAGAATGTCTCCATGGGCGCCTCCTTGCGTGAATCCCAAACAGAATGAGGGAATTCTGGGTATTTTGTGAATATCCAAATTCACCAACTAGAGTGAGTGAAATGAATCTCCTTGTAGGGGCCACCACTGGTTTCGGCGCTTGCCTTGCACCCAGGTTCGATCCCTGGCGCCCCCTATGGTCCCCTGAACACTGTCAGGAGTTTTTATCCCCAAAGAGTGTTCGTGCCCTGCTCACTTTAGGACAAATGAGTATTACAGACTTTAACTTGTGCAGGAAGTCATCCACCACGCCTGTGAGCGAACGTTTGGGAAGGAGTGATAAACTAGAGGCCGCCGAGAAAACCCACTGTCGGCTGGGTTTTGTTCAAAGAGTCCACAGCCACCAAACAAACCATTTTCACAACACTGAGGAAAACGGTGAAGTGCCGGTTGTTTTCTGGCTATGTTGCTTTGTTTTCACTTTCCTCTTAATAATCATTTTTGGGGGTGTGCTGGAGACATAGTACAGCAGGCAGGACACTCCCCTAATACGCGGCTGATCTGGATTCAATCCCCCGTGTCTCACAGGGTCCCCTAAGAACCTCCAGGAGTAATTCCTCGGTGTGGAGCCAGGAGTAACCCATGAGCATCGCCGAGTGTGGCCCACAAACCAAAAATTAGTAAATAAGTCAACTTTTGGAGGGGGCTCCCAACTCCCCCCAGTGTTCGGAGAATCAGGAACTTTTTTTTTTTTTGCTTTTTGGGCCACACCCGGCGATGCACAGGGGTTACTCCTGGCTCATACACTCAGGAGTTATTCCTGGTGGTGCTCGGGGGACCCTATGGGATGCTGGGAATCGAACCTGGGTCGGCCAAGTGCAAGGCAAACGCCCTCCCCGCTGTGCTATCGCTCCAGCCCCAGGAACCATTTTTGGCAATGGTTGGCCAACCAGGGGTTAGAGAGTTACTATAGCAGGGATGGCACTTACCTTGCACGCGACCGACCCAGGTTCCACCCCAGAACCCCATAGGACCCCCCAAGTCCACCAGGAGTGATCCCTGAGCAGAGCCAGGAGAAAGCCCTGGTCACTGCTGCTTATGGTCCAAAATCAAACAAGCAAACAGGCTTGGCCACCCAGGCTGGCTGCTCCACGCTAAGGACCCTGAAGCCCCAAGTACACGGCGCCTTAAGGGCCCTCCTGGCGGTGCTCGCGGGCCTCCAGGGCTGTCCCCAGCGATGCTCAGGGGACCGGACCAGGGCCTTGTCCACACAGGGCCTGAGCCCTGGTCTCTGCGCCTTTCCCTGATTAGATAATCAGAAGGCTGCAGCTTTGGGGATGGCCTCTGTGTGCCCAACATCACGGGGATGGTCCAGCGGGTGCTCGCCTGGCATGTGGCCAACCTGAGCTGGATCCCTGGTATCCCATACGGTTCCCCCAAGCACCGCCAGGAGGGATTCCTGGCCTGCAAGGGCACCCGTGAGAAGGAACGGTGGGCACAGAGGGAATCGCCAGCACGGACGCCTGCAACCCAGGGTCCTGTCACTAGGCACCTCCAGGCTCCAGTCCCTGTCCAGGCTGCAAAAGAGACAGTGAAAGAGACGTGGCTCCCCCTGTGGTCTACGCCAAGGAAAGATGCTCTCGCCGAGAGGCGGGTATGGGGGAGGCGGCCCTCCCTCTATGACCCTAGAGGGATGCTGGAACTTTCTCCCACCTCCAGGCCACCCACCTGCGGCCTGCTCCTCCGGCCACGCCTCCTCTCGGCCCCCTTCCCACCCCACCTCACCCCCTCCCTCTGCCCCTGCCTCCCACCTAGCCTGAGACCCCCCTCGGAGCCCACCCTCTGGTTCAAAGGGGCTGGGGAGGGGGGGCAACCCCAAGTCAAGTTCTAGCCACTGCCCTGGTCCCCCCATTTCCTCCTCCCCCTCCAACTGGGCCCCGCATGGCAGCTCTCTCCAAGCAGAGCGCAGGGTGACCCCCATGCAAACTGCGACCCCATGGCCAGCAAGGGCTATTTTTGCTTCCACACCATCAGATGTGACCCCCAAAAAACAAAGTCTGAAGACCCCAAAGGATGAGGCGAGCACTCCCCTCCCGCAGGGGAAGACCCTCGTACCCGACACGGGCCCCCAAGCTCATCTCCCAGACCCTGCCCCACTGCCACCCACCCCCACGACCCTCTGGCGATCAGCAGGCACAAACCCTGCCCTTGAGCACTGGGTAGGGAGCCGAGGGGGGCCACTGGGTGGCTTGGGGTGTCTGGGAGAAGCAGAACCTCTGGCAAAGATTAGTGGGTGTAGCGGCTGGAGCGATAGCACAGCGGGTAGGGCATTCGCCTTGCACGCGGCCGACTCGGGTTCGATTCCCAGCATCCCATAGGGTCCCCCGAGCACTGCCAGGAGTGATTCCTGAGTGCAGAGCCAGGAGGAACCCCTGAGCATCGCCGGGTGTGACCCAAAAAGAAAAAAACAACCTCGCCGGGACAACCACGTGCTCTGCCCCTAGACCCCTTCTTACTCTGCACCAAGCAGAACTCTGGACTAAGCCCTGGTCGGGTGCCCCCAGCCTCTCTCTGGGCACCTGATCCCGGTGGCTCCAGGACCCCCCTGGGCCGGCCCCCAGGCCCCACACACGCCCTTCCTGCTGTCTTCTGCCCTGGGGTCAGTTGTGGCACGTGCCTCGTTCGTTGAGGCTGCCGGCAGGATGGTGTGGGCGCGGAGCCCGCCTGCCGGCCCGCCCGGACTAATTACAGGTCAGGGCACTCCTGCGGGGGCGCTCACTGTGGCACCAGAGCCAGGTCCCTGGCTGCCAGAGAGCAGAGGCTGCACCCCCGGCCCACCCCCCTGGGCTCCAGCCCCAACCCGCCGCAGATGCGGGCTTGACCAGGACCCAACACCCCCACCCAGGGCCTCTCTCCCTGCCACCAAATGTCCCCCAGCAGCCCAAGTACCCACCCAGCACCCCTGAGCAACCAGACCCTCTCGGTGAGAGTTCCAGGAGGACCCCACAACCCCCAAGGTATCCCCCCTTTCTTTTTCAGGGGGCCACACCCGGCGATAGCACAGAGGTAGGGTGTTTGCCTTGTGCGCAGCCGGCCCAGCAGAGCCGGGTTCGATTCCTCCACCCCTCTCGGAGAGCCCGGCAAGCTACTGAGAGTATCTCGCCCACACGGCAAATCCTGGCGAGCTACTAGTGACATTCGATACGCCAAACACAGCAACAATAAGTCTCACGATGGAGACATTACTGGACCCGCTCGAGCAAATCAATGAGCAATGGGAGGACAGTGCTACAGTGCTACACCCGGTGATGCTCAGATATGGTGCCTGGTGCTGCTCGGAGGACCACCTGGGGTGCCAGGTTCAAACCCAGGTTGGCCCTGGGCAAGGCAGGCTGCCCCTTTCGGGAGACACAGGAAGTCAGCTGCCTTGCCTCCCCACTCGCCCCATGGGGACAGGTTGACGCTCTTCCCTCCGCGGAGATGCCGGATGGGGGAGGCTCCTATTAGCCGCGCGGGGGACCGGCCTGGGAAGGCCCCAAGTCAGGCCGGAATCCAGGTCACGACTGAGGCTGAGAACAGAGGCTCAGGGGGCAGCAGCCTCACCCAGCAGGGGGCACGGGGCTGGGGTGGCCAGGCCAGGGACAGCCGCCCACCGGGCCCGATGGGGCCACGCAGCCTGGAGTCCACGACCTGCAGCCGCCCATGGAGCGGACTCTCCGCAGGGTGCTCCCCCAGCAGAGGCTCCACCTCCTGCGTCTCAGGCCTTTGTGGAGGAGAGAGGGAGACACGGTCAGCTCCAAGGACCACCACCTCAATGCCAAACAGAAGGGACGTGGGGGGGGTCACATCCAGCAGTGCAGGGGTCACTCCTGGTTCTGTGCTCAGGGGTCACTTTTTTTTTTCATCTTGGGTCACACTCAGCGATGCTCAGGGGTCAGTCCTGGCTCTGGACTCAGGAATGATTCTTGGCGGTGCTTGGGGGACCCCATGGGATGCTGGGGATCGAACCTGGGTCAGTCGTGTGCAAGGCAAACGCCCTCCCTGCAGTACTGTTGCTCCAGCCCCGCAGGGGTCACTTCTGGTCGTGCTCAGGAGACCGTGTGTGGTATGCAAGATCAAACTGGGGTCAACTGCGTGCAACACAAATGACTTTCTCACACTATACTATCTTTTCTGCCCTTGAGGAGACGTGTGTGTCTGTGTGTGTCTGTGTGTGAATGTGTGTATGTGTCTGTGTGTCTGTGCGGTTTGTGTGTATGTGTTGGTGTGGTCTCTGTGTGTGTCTTTGTAGTCTGTGTGTGTATGTGTGTGTGTGTGTGTGTGTGTGTGTGTGTGTGTGTGTGTGTGTGTGTTTGGGGGGGG
>JAOXYA010000032.1:2141083-2153288 GCA_028565675.1 Sorex palustris | reverse complement strand
ACTCGGCGTGAGCCGCGGGGCCTCTGACCCGAGCCCACCCGGCCGGGCCTCGCTCAGTCCTGCAGGGCTCCCAGGGGGCCCTTTGCACGTGCGGCCTCGGAACCGGGACCCGAACCGGGGAGAAGACCCGGGTGAGCTCGGTAATGATTAAGGGTGCAGGCTCCGCAGGCACCCGAGTGTGGGGCCAAGTCCAGCGTCCACGAAGTTGGTGGCCAGTCCAGCCCGCTGCCACGTGCGCCTGCCACGAGCCGGACAGGTGTCTCCCGTCGGGCCGGACGCAGGACCCAGAGCAAGGCGGCGACAGACCCACACCCTCCTCCCTCATTCGGGAGTCACTCCTGGTGGGGTGCAAGGGACCATACGGGGTACTCAAGATGGAACCGGGATTGGTGCCCTTCAGGGCCTGCAAGGCTGTGCCAGCACCCCTGGGCACCTGCTCTGCTGACCCACGAACAGGTGGCATTTAGGCCCGCCCTCCCGCAGGGGACACAGGGTCAGGGGCTCCTCAGTCAGATCAAGGGTGAGCGGGGGTCTCCTGAATCAACCTGGACCCTCCTGGCCTCATGCAGGGACTGTGGCCTTTTGGAGTCCCTGCAGACTTGGTGCCGTCTGCTCTCACCAATAGGACCCACAACCCAGAGAGTGTGACCCCGAAACAACTCCGGCCTTGCGTGGGCCCCTGGGACTGAGCCGTGAAAAGAAAACCCCAACCGTGGGTTTGCTTATACCTGACTGGGTCACTGGGTCTGGGGACAGGGCTGTGATCAGGGCTCCTGGTTGTTGGGCCAGGGCCGGGATGGGATTCGGGGCTGCCTGTGAGCAAATGCCCTTGGTCCTCCCTGTCCCCTTCTTTGTCATGGTAATTGGTGGCGGCCCATGGGACTGGGTTATCCCCAGTGCTCACAAATCCTCGTGCCCAGCAGGTCTGCCCCTGTTCTAGGCTGCTGGGCATGTTTGCTGGGGCCACACACCCGTGGTCTTGACAGCTGTGGGTTCACCTGCCTCCACATGGGTCCTGGCTGCTGTGTCCCTGCCAACACTTGTGGTGCCCCCCCCCCCCGGTCACAACAGCAGCTTGGCTGGACTTGCACTCGGCACATCTGGAGAACGTGGTTTGCTGGTTTGCACTCGCGCCCACTCTTGGCCCTGCAGGCCTGCCTTGAGCGCATTTCCCTGACACTTGGTGACATGGAGAACAACCCCCCTCTCCCCCATTCCACTGAACATCCCAGGGGCTTCTCCTCGCCCCCCGACCGAGCAGGCAAAGGCCAGCTGGTCAGGAACAGGGCAAGCAACCCAGGGAAGCAAAGGAGCGGCAGCTGGCAGATGCCAGTGTCCAGGCTGCTGAGGCCCCGCTATACAACTCTGGTCAGGTGGACTGTCCACTGTCCTGCTGTGGGACAGGGCACATGGCTGGAGGCGTGTCTGATGAGGCCAGTGTCTCCAGGGCTGCTGACAGAGCTCGGAACTCAGGTCCACCCCTGCCTGACCCCGCGCCAGACGCTGTGCTCGGGTCCCCTGCTCCCAACTCCTCAGTCTGGAGATGACCATGGGACCCCACCAAGAACCTGAGCCCAGGCCAGAGGCATGTGCCCCTCCCGGGCAGGGGAGTCCTCGGGCTGGACCCCACAATCTGCCTGGCCCTGCTCCTGCCCAGCTGCCTCTCCCTGGGGCCTGGTGGGGGTGGTCATAGGCAGGTTACCCTGGTGGGGCTTTGACCCTGGAGCCCCACTTTGCAGGACACAGAGCAGAGGACAGCACTTGCCCAGTTGGGCCTGACCCAGACCCTGGAAAAGCCCTGGGGACCCCAGAGGGCCAAGGGGGCCCAGGGGTGGGTCACTCAATGTCCAAGTGAGTCTTCCAGAAAGGTCAGAGGGCAGGCCTGGGGCCCAGCTGCTCCCACCAGGAGGCTGTTTGCTCTGAACATTCCAGAGAAACCTTCCTGCAGGAATCTTCCAGAGGAACAGTGCATTGGCTGGGGGCCAGGAAGCTCGGTCCCATGACTCAGCAGGTCCTGGTCCCACAAGCCCAGAGCACCCGGGAAGTCAGCCGCAGAGAGGGCGTGGGCGATGCCAGCCCAGCGAGGAAATGGGGCCCCAAGCCCAGCGGCCTCTCAACACCCCACCCTCCTGGAGTTCACAGGCCTCTAGACTCTGCATTCCCCATTCGAGGTATAGGTCCCAGGAGGCCGAGGTGAGCCAGGACGTGGGGGGCTTGCGGTGAAGCCCCTCCCGGTGCACTAGGCCTGGACGAGCCCCGGCACCCGGCCCGCACAGAGGCCAGTGACCAAGTACAAGTGGCTTTTATTGAGTGCAGAGAGGGGTCCCGGCCCTGCGGGTCGCTGGGGGTGGGGCATCCACACACCCCGCTCAGCCCCGGGAGACAGGGTGCCCGCTGGACGGACCCGCCACACAGGACGGCTCTGGGCTCTCAGGGGCTTTATTGGAAAGACAGGAGCGAGAGTGGACAGAGGCCACGGAATGTTCTGCTGGGGGCGCGGGGGGCCCCGACCGCTCAGACGTTGTAGGAGGAGGAAGACACGCTGCCCCCGTGGCCTGTCCAGTTGGTGTGGACGAAGTGCCCCGGCCGGGACAGGAGCTCGTAGGTGTGGGCCCCGAAGTAATCGCGCTGGGCCTGGAAGGGAAGAGGCCAGGCTGGGGGTCTGGAGGCAGCACCCCCCTCCCGGGCCCCAGCCGCGCCCCCCCCAGCCCCCGGCCGCACTCACCTGGATGAGGTTGGCGGGCAGCAGGGCGTGCCGGTAGCCGTCGTAGAAGGACAGCGCCGTGGAGAAGCAGGGCATGGGGATGCCCATCTGCACGCCAGTGCTCACCACCCGCCGCCACGAGTCCTGCAAACGACAGCGGCCACTGAGGGGGCTGCCCTCCGGGGTGCCCGCAGCCGACCCCGACCCGACCCCCGCGCGGCGGACCTGGCACTGCTCGACGGCCGCCCGGAAGAAGTCGTCGAGGAGCAGGTTCTGCAGCGCCGGGTTCCGCTCAAACGCTTCCTTGATCTTCCCGAGGAACACGCTGCAGGGGCAGAGAGGCCGGCGTGAGTGTGCCAGAGTGTGAGCGTGCCCGGTGCGTGTGTGCCCAGTGTGTGTGTGTGTGTGTGTGAGCATACCTAGTATGTGTGAGTGTGCCTGGTGTGTATGTGTCTGGTATTTGTGTGTGCGTGTGTGTCCGTGTGTGCGTGTCTGGTGTGTGTGTTTTCAGTGTGTGAGCATCCCCTTGCGTGTGTGTGTGTGTATGTGCCCGGTGTGTGTATGTGAGCATGCCCGGGATGTGTGTGTGTATGACTGTGCCCGTGTATGAGTGTGCCTGGTGTGTGAGCACGCCCAGTGTGTGTGTGTGTGTGTGTGTGTGTGTGTGTGTGTGTGTGCATGTTCCTGGCGTGTGTGAGCGTGCCCTGTGTGTGTCCAATATGTGTGTGAGCGTGCCCGGTGTGTGTATGTGTGAGCGTGCCCTATGTGTGAGCGTGCTGTGTCTGTGCGTGTGAGCGTGCCCCGTGCGTGAGCGGTCCCCTCGTGTCACCCCCTCACCTCCGGATGATGCAGCCGCCCCTCCACATGAGGGCGATGCCGCCGTAGTTGAGGGTCCAGCCGAACTCGGTGGCCGCCTGCCGCAGCAGCATGAAGCCTTGCGCGTAGGAGATGATCTTGGAGGCGTAGAGGGCCTGCAGGTGCGGGGTGCGGGGTCAGGGGCGGCAGAGGCCTCGCGGCCACCCTGCACCGCCCCCAGCGCCACCCGTCCCCCACCTTCCGGATGTCCTCCAGGAATGCCTTCTTGTCCCCTCCGAAGCTGGTCTTCTGGGGGCCCTTCAGCTTCTTGCTGGCCTCGACCCTCTCGTCCTTCAGGGAGGACAAGCAGCGAGCGAACACAGCTTCCCCTGCAGGAACGGGGAGAAGGTTCTGGAAACAGTCCAGGGCCCACGGAGCCGTCCTGGGCCAGGCAGAACTCCCTGGGCTCCGACACGACCCCAGACAATCTGCCTCCGGACACCAGGAGACACCAGGAGTCGGGGGAGGAGCAGCCCCCGCTGCCCCCGTCGAGTCTCAGCTCCCCAAGACCCGCAGTGGCCCCAGGCACCGGCCAGGCAGGGAGTGACCTGGACGCCCCCAGCTACATGGAGGGCCCCTCCCTCCCTCGTTCCAGAAGTTTAGGGATTTGCTGTACTTTACGGAAGGGGAAACACCTTAGCATCATATATATTTTTTTGGGGGGATGCACCCAGGATCCAGCAGTGCTCAGGAACCACTTGGGGTGCTGGGGATGGAACCTGGGGTGGCCGTGTGCGAGGCAAGTGCCGTCCCTCTTGCTCCAGCGCCTGCCACGGCTGTGTGAGGTGCCACACTCGCCCTGGAGAGCTGCCAGCGCCCACACGCACCCCGGACACTCCACACACCGCGGGACAGCAGCGCCGTCTCCAGCGGTCAGGGAGGTTGTTCCTGGCGGGGTCCCAGCCGCTCCGGACCCGCAGACACAGCATGACTCGGCACTGGGACTCTGGCACGGGGCAGGTGTGACTCGCCCAGGTGAGCTGTCAGGAGGCGCCCAGCTGCCCTTCCCAGCCTGGCCCCACCCGGGCTGCAGAGGAACAAAGTCCCCAGGCATGGAGGCCTGGGGTGCTGGGGGGGTGGGGGGGGGTTAGCCACAACGTGTCTGGGCCCGGGGCCCAGTCAGTTGTGGCCACTTCCACCACCCACATCCTCCCCCAGTCCCTATTTTCATATAATATATATATACATATATATTTTTTTCCCTTTTTGGGTCACACCCAGCGATGCTCAGGGGTTACTCCTGGCTCTGCATTCAGAAATCACTCCTAGTGGTGCTCAGGGAACCATATGGGATGCCGGGGATCGAACCCGGGTCGGCCGCGTGCAAGGCAAACGCCCTACCTGCTGTGCTATCGCTCCGGCCACCTTTCCTTTATATTTTAAATTTTCACTTGAATGTTTCTGTGTGTTGAGTCAGCCCTGGCAGAGGCATACGGGGCGCTGGGGATCAAGCCTGGGTCGGCTGTGTGAGAGGTGCAGACCTGCTGTGCTATCTCTTGGGCTCCACGGTTTTTTTTTTGTGTTTGGGTCACACCTTTGATGCTCAGGGGCTACTCCTAGCACTCAGGACTCACTCCTGGTGGTGCTTGGGGACCATACGAAATGCCGGGATCGAACCCGGGTCAGTGGCATGCAAGGCGAGCGCCCTCCCCGCTGGACTATCGCTCTGGCCCCCACAGCCCCAATTTTGCATCTGGGTGATGCCAGGGGCCAAGCCCAGGGCCTGGCACACGCACGCCCCCTGCTGGGCCCACAAGCCCCCCCCCCAACACACACACACACACAGGGCGTTCCTTACCGATGAGCGTGACGGGGACGCCGTAGTCCAGGGCCGAGATGGCCGTCCACTTCCCGGTGCCCTTCTGCCCCGCGCTGTCCCGAATCTTCGGCAGCAGGTGCTTGCCATCGGTGTCCTGGAACTTGAGGATGCTGGCGGTGATCTCGATCAGGAAGGAGTCCAGCTCCGTCTTGTTCCACTCCTCAAAGGCCTGGGGCGGGGGGAACGGGTGAGGGAGACAGTGGCCGGGACTCCAGCACCAGGCCGGAAGCTGGCGAGCCCCGTGACCCCCGCCCGGGGACCCCAGCAGGCCCGTCCCCGCGGGCTCACCTGAGCCATCTGGTCTTGCCCCAGGCCCAGCACGTCCCGCATGAGGTGGTAGGCCTCGCAGATGAGCTGCATGTCGCCGTACTCGATGCCGTTGTGCACCATCTTCACGAAGTGCCCTGCGCCCTCGTCCCCCACCTGCCGCAACAGCAAGCGCACGGAAACTGAGTCACAGGGACCTTCAGCCAGAACAAGCCCTGCCTGTGCCCCCCACCCCACCGCAGCTCCAGCCTGCCGGCCCCACACACCTCACCCCTGCGTCCCTTACCCCGCGCCCCCTCGGGCCCGCAGCTCCCCACTCCTCACCCCCTCCAGCCCATGGCCCCCACACGCCGCACCCCTGCGTGCTACCTCACTCCAGCCTCCCTCTGCTGTCCCCTGCCCGCCCCAGAGCGTCTCCCCCCGAGCTCCCATCTCCTGCGACCAGAACCCACACAGCCGGCCCCCGCTACGGGGCTGGGGGCCGGGGTGTGCCCAGCCACCCAGATCTGTCAGGGCGACCCCTCGTCTCTGGGCCTGGCTGCTGGCAAGCTGTGGCTGAGACAGCAACAGGAGGGAGGCTCAGAGCGGGGGCCCGGCCTGGAGCCCGACAGTCCTTGTCTGTGGCCTTGCCTGCCCTGGAGGCTAGTCACGGTCACTGTACCCAAGTTCCTGCCTCAGGGCTGGGGCCCCACAGGACACTATCTGCAGTCAAGGCCACGGCTCGCTGCAGGCTGGGAGGACAGAGAGTGGGTCAGCCCCCTCGGGCTGGCTGGCACTGCTCCCCCGACAGTGGGCCAGGCCCTCCCACTCTGCTGGACCAGGACACCGCCAGGTCACCCTGTCCGAGAGACGGGTCGCTCACAGAAATCTCATTTCACCCGTCCTTCCTGTTCCGTGCTTGGGGTCTGCTCCCAGTTCAGTGCTCAGGGGACTGTGGGTGATGGGAAGGCAACCCGGGGCTCACAGACAAGTGCTCCAGCCGCCCCGCCCTGCTGATGCCCTAAGGAGCAGTGACGGGCTGTCACTAGCAACGCCTGCCCCCACGCTGAGGCCGGGGTCCACCCCCAGCGCGTGGCACATGCACCCCCATACGCCCACACCCCCACACACACCACCTCCAAGTACCCACACTCACCCAACTCCCACATTCCCACAGTGCCACTAAACATGGGACCCCATATGCCCTTACCCACAACACTGCCCGCAATCCCCTCCCCCCCAGATGCCCTCCCATCCCCCATCTGCCCACAGAGACCCCGTGCCCACCCCCTCACTCCGACCCCTCTGCCCAAGAATGCAGCGGGGACACAGCACCTCCAATTCCTCAACCGCAACTCGAAGTTTGGTTCTGAAGTTGCACGTTCGTGGGCCCCCCCACGGCCGTCCCCCCACCCAGCCACACTCTCGGCCCCGCGGCCGTCCACTCACCCAGTCACAGCAGGGTTCCCCAGAGCCCACTTTGGCGGCGATCTCCTGGAAGATGGTCTTGATGTGGGGCCTGTAGGCGGGAGTGACAGACGTCAGGGCCGACACCCCAGACACCCGAGGGTTCCCTGGGAGGAGGGGAGTGCTCAGTCGAAAGTGCTCGGTCCCTCCTCGCAGATCCCGAGGCCCTGAGGCAGGGCTGCCAGCACCAATGCTCCTAAGAGCTCCCGGGAGCCCGGCCCTGGGCAGACACACTTCCACACCCCTCAGGCCATTCAGACGCTGGTGCTTCTGCCCCGTGGCCTCACCGCCATGACCTCGCTCCGGTGACCTTGCTCCCGTGGCCTCATTCCCATGACCTCACTCCTGTGGCCTCGTTCCCGTGGCTTCACTCCTGCCCCAGCCAGTCCGACAGCTTCACAGGAGCCAGAGGCTCCTGCTCCCAGGGTGACAGCCCTGCCTCTGGTGTTAGCACCTTATGGCAACTTGACCCGGGCTTGGGGACGAGTGCCACCGAGAGAGGGTTCGTGCAGCGAGAGCAGCCCTGCCCGAGCCCCCAGCACCAGTGAGCGAGACCCGGGCCTGCCCTCGGGGGAGTCATCCCCCAGCCTGCCCCCTCGGCTGCTCTCCGGGGGCCCCTATCATCCCGGGCCTTGGGCTGGATCCGGGCCCCTCACTTCTGGGGATCAAGGCGAGCACTTGTGCTAACAGCGACCCGAGTCCAGAGAACTTGGAAACCAAACACCCGGAGAGAACATTCTCTTCTCCCTGTCCACATCTGTCCCACAGGGTACTCTATTTCCTTTTCTTTTTTGGGGGGAGTGTGTGTGTGTGGGGTCACACCCGGCGACACTCAGGGGTTACTCCTGGCTCTGAGCTCAGAATTACTCCATGTGGGGCGGCAGGGATCGAACCCAGGTCAGCCGCGTGCAGGGCCAGAGCCCTCCCCGCTGTGCTGTGGCCGCTAGTTCCTTCCCTGCCCCTCCCCCCACCGGCTCTGCACTGTGTCTCTTGCCCCACAGTCTTACACATAGGCGGGCGGGCGTTTCCCACGCGCCGCCATCTGCCCGTGTGGCGCCACTTCTGCATTTTTCTTTTCCTTTGCTTTACTATTTTATCTTTTTAAAAAATTATGTTGTAAGGGCTAGAGCGACAGTGCAGAGGGCAGGGCATTTGCCTTGCATTCGGCTGGCCCGGGTTCGAACCCCGGCATCCCATATGGTCCTCTAAGCACCGTCAGGAGTGATTCCTGAGTGCAGAGCAGGAATAACCCCTGTGCATCGCCGGGTGTGACCCAAAAAGCAAAAAACAAACAAAAGAAAAAATTATGTTGTAGTTTAGGTGACGTGGTTAAGACAGCATGAACACATACACCACGTTTTTGAGTTTTTATATTAATGTTCGGGCCACACCTGGCAGTGCTTAGGGCTGACTCCTGGTTCTGGGCTCAGGGCTGACTCCTGGTAAGACTCGGGGGACCATACAGGGTGCCGGGGTTGAACCCAGGCCAGCCACGTGCAAGGCCAGCGCCCTCCCCGCAGTGCTACCTGCCTGGGGCACCCCACCCGTCTGCCCCTCGGCACTTACAGCTCTGATGGCGTCACTATACCCCACTACCTTAGTGTGTAACCACCCCCTACCCCACCCCACCCCCACTAGGCTGTCACCTGCCTTCCCATACTGGGAGGCCTTCTGTTCTGGAATCCAAGGTCTAAGGGCTTATCCTCGCCGCACACCTGTCCCAGGCTGTCCCCACGGGACAGGACACTAGGCTGAACTGTCCCTACTCCTTCTGGGGACTGTGAGGCCCCTTCCCCCATCCCCTGACCCAGCACCCCCAGGTAACGCGCCCTGGGGAGCACCGAGCAGCCGAGAGGCCAACGGGGCATGAAAGCCCATCACAGGGGCACCCCCAGAAACAATTCCAGACCCCGGGACCTTCAGCTGATCCTGAAGCCACAGGCTCAGGGTCAGAGGTGAGAGCAGCAGGATGGAAGAAAGGAAAGGGAGGCGGCAGGAGGGGACACGCACAGACGCCCGGCAGCACCCGAGTCGTGCAGACCCCAAAGTTCGAGCCCCCATGCGGGCACAGGACTCACCACGCGGCTTTGTTCCCGCCTGGCATGAGCGATGGGCCATAGCGGGCGCCCTCCTCACCGCCGCTCACGCCACTGCCCACGAACAGGATGCCCCGGGCGCTCAGATCTCGGCACCGCCTCTAGGGGAGAGAATGTCCCACTAGGCTCAGGGGGGGGGCCGGAGGAAGACAGGGGACCCGCCAGCCAGCTCCGCGCAGACAGGACCTGGCACCGGGACATCAGAGCCGGGGACTGGCCACGGAGCCGGGCACGGGGACATCAGGGCTGGGGACGGGCCGTGGAGCACCCCCACGCCCACCCCCACCCCAAAAGTGCAGTGCCAGTGAGTCTTTCTAGCATGTTCTCAGCAGCAGGAGGAACCCATTGGCCACTCACTGTGGTGTCCTTGTACTCAGAGTTCCCTCCGTCGATGATGATGTCGCCAGATTCCAGTAGCGGTACCTGGGACCAGACACGGCATTAGGGGGACAGAGCAAGGCCGGGGACGGGCTCGTGCCTGAGATGGGGAGACCCAGGGGTCCAGCCCTGCCACTACAGGAAGAGAGAGAGAGAAAAGGGAAGGAAAACGTGGGAAAGAAGCAAAGACAGAGCTGGAATGCAGCTGACCACCTAGGAGGAGAAGGAGCAGCGCCAGGCGGCCCGCCTGAACCAGAAACTCCGGCACCCTGGGCAAGCCTGGCAGCTCTGCCATGGACCAACCCTGGCACAGGGAAGGCCACTTCTGGCCACAAAGCAGCTAGGGCTGGGGAAGCCCTAAGAGGGGTGCAACCCCTCTGATAACATGTGGGAGCATCACAGCGAGGCAGGGAGCCCCTCTCCCAACAGCAGGCACCCACGCGACCAGACACGCCACAGAGCAGAGACATGGGAAGGGGGGGAGGAGGAGGAAGAGAAGGGGGATGGCGGGGAGGAAGAGAGATAGAGGAAGGAGGGAAGCGAAAAGAGAGAAGGAGAGAGGACAGGAGGAAGGAAGGAGGAGGGAAGGACAGTCGGAAGGACAGAAGGAAGGAGGGAGGGTGGAAGGAAGGGAAGGGTGAAGGCGGGAGGGAGGGCAGGGTTGAGAGCCGCAGCACTGTTGACTTTGGCTGGTCCTGCTGTGGCTGGACACCCAGGGTGAGCTTAGGCTGCAGGCACGGGGCCCAAAGGGCTGAGCACCTGCTTGGCACGTGGGAGGCCTGGGTCTGACCCCCACGCCACAGGGTCCCTGAGCATCGCGCAGACCTCCACGCTCAGGGTCGGGAACAGGCTCTGGGCAATGCCCGCGGAAGCCCACGTGCCCACACTTCCCAAGGGGGCCTCGCGCGGGGTCCCACATCCCCGCACACCCAGAGGGGCCCTGCGGATGGACCACCTCCTGCAGAGGCCCCCAGCACCCCGTGAGGGACCCCGAGAAGCCGGAGGCACCCCAAACAAAACAAAGATCGGTTCTAGAATCTCAGCCTGGGTCAGCGCAGGGGGGTTCAACCCCATCCACTTATTTCCCGCGTGAAAGAGCCCCGAGTCACCAGCAGTGGGAGGGCAGGAAGAGAATCTGCGCGACTGCACCAATCAGGGCGCTGCACCTCCTGCTGGCCCCGCCCAGCAGTGGGATGGGAGGTATAAAGCCGTACCAATCAGGCTGTAGCATCCCCTGCTGGCCCCGCCCAGCAGTGGGAGGGCAGGAAGAAACACACCAATCAGGGCGCCGCACCTCCTGCTGGCCCCGCCCAGCAGTGGGATGTAAGGTAAAGACGTACCAATCAGGCTGCAGCATCACCTGCTGGCCCCGCCCAGCAGTGGGAGGGCAGGAAGACACACCAATCAGGTGGTGCATGCCCTGCTGGCCCCGCCCAACAGTGGGAGGGAAGGAAAGGACACGCCAATCAGGTGCTGCATGCCCTGCTGGCCCCACCCAGCAGTGGGAGGGAAGGAAGGGACGCGCCAATCAGGAGCCGCATCCCCTGCCGGCCCCGCCCACAGTCCCTGGTTGAGCCAGGGCTGTGGCCATCCACAAAGGTTGGTCTGGGGGCCAGAACACTAGTACAGCGGGGAGGGCGCTAGCCTTGCACTCAGTGGACCTGGGTTCGATCCCCTACATTCCATATGGTTCCCCAAGCGCAGCTGGGTGTGGCCCCCAAACCAAACCAAAGCTTGGTCTGCCCCTTCTTGTCCTTCAGAGTAAGCCGTGGGTTGTCTGGGGGTTCAGCGCTGGGCTGTAACCCTGAGCCGGCTCCCCTGCCCATCCATGGTCGGGGGTCTGTCCATCACTCCGCTGTCCTCCCATCATCCTCTGGCTTTCACTTGCCAGGAGTGACCCTGAGCACAAAAGCCAGGCCCAAGTATGTGCCTCCCAAGCGTCAAACAAACTGGGTTTTCAAACAGCCACGGGAGCCACTGAGGTCAGCGGCTGCTCGTTTCCCTCCTGCAAGAGGCGCACAGGCAAGAGCTTTGAGGGGCTGCATCCCAAGCGCCCAGGGCGCTTCTGTTTCTGGGCCACCCCCCACCCCCACCCCAAGCTCAGGGGCTGCTGCTGACAGGGCCACACAGAGCCGCCAGGCTCCCTCCTGGGCCCTCCTGGGCACCCTCACTGGGACATCCGGTGCCCTCGTAAATGATGTGTAAGGGGTCATTATTAACAGAAGACAGGTGGTTACTGGGAGCCAAGCAAGCTCACCCGGAGACAGGTCAGGGTTCTGCCCTGACTGAGACTTTCCAGTTCGGGATATAAAAGAAGGCGGAAATCTTTAAAGCAGGCTGGGCGGTGGCCGCATGGGGTGGAGCGTGGTATGCAGGAGTCCCGGGTTCTAGCCCTAGCACTGCATGATCCATCCCCCCAAGTACCAGCACGGGAAGCAAACCCTGAGCTCCCAGCTGGGAGTAGCGCCTGGGTGCCAGGGGGCCCCCCACACACACACCAATAACACCCAGTTAAGTACAAAAGGGTTGAAACAGCAAAAAGAAAGAATCGGGCTGGAGAGAGAGCACAGTGGGTAGGGCGTTTGCCTTGCACGCGGCCGACCCGGGTTCGATTCCCAGCATCCCATGTGGTCCCCTGAG
>JAOXYA010000032.1:2121316-2140983 GCA_028565675.1 Sorex palustris | reverse complement strand
GAATCGAACCTGTGTCGGCCATGTTGGCTGCGTGCAAGGCAAACACCCTACCCGCTGTGCTATCGCTCCAGCCTCAGTTTCTGTCCTTTAAGATTTTTTTTTTTTTGCTTTTTGGGTCACACCCGGCGATGCTCAGGGGTTCCTCCGGACTCATGCACTCAGGAATCACTCCTGGCGGTGCTTGGGGACCATATGGGATGCCGGGGATTGAATCTGGGTTGGCCACGTGCAAGCCAAGTGCTCTGCCCGCTGGACTGTTTCTCTGGCCACTATCTTTCCAGCTTCCGGCCAGACTGTGCTCCCCATAGGCCCCCTTACATCCCTGGTTCCCGGAGGCCTCCCTCCTCCGGGACCCCCGGAATATACCTGCCCCCTCCCTCTCACTGCAGCGTCCGTCCAGGAGAATAGGGTGTCAGCCAGCCTCCAGCCCGCCACAGAACCCAGACTTGCATGGACTGGCTCTTTACATTAAAATTGGAGGACCGGAGCAACAGTCCAGCAGGTAGGGCGTCTGCCTTGCATGTGGCCAACCCGGATTCAATCCCCGGCATCCCATATGGTCCCCCGAAAACCACCAGGAGTAATTCCTGAGTGCAGAGCCAGGAGGAACCCCTGAGCATCGCTGGGTGTGACCCAAAAAGCAAAAAAATAAATAAAAGAACTGGGGAGTGCAGGGGACTGGAGAGATGATACCAGGCTTAAGGCACTGCCCTTGCATCCTGCTGACCCTGGTTCTACCCTCGGCACCTCCTAAGGTGTTCTGAGCACTGCCAGGAGTGGTCCCTGAGCACCACCAGGTGTGGCCCAAAGCCAAGAATGCTTTGTGGGGGCTCCCAGGTAGTGCTCTGTGTCAGGGCCCAGGCTGTGATGCTGCTCCCAGCGGCACTCAGGGCCCTAACCAGGGTGCATGCCTCAGGCTGCAGAGTCAGCTCCCAGCCCTGACACATTTGGTGTTTGTTTTGTCTTGGGGCCACACCCAGCAGTGCTGGGGATACCCAGGGACCCGGCGGCACAGGTGATGCTTGGGGAACCGAGTGGTGCCGGGACTTGAGTCCAGGCTAGGTGCTGCGTGCTCTAACCATTGTACCATCTCCCAGGCCCCTGGTATGCTGTGTTCTCTCATGGTTCCGCTGGAGTTCTAGACTTTGTAGAATGCCAGGGAGGTGAAATGAGTCGTGGTGCTCAGTGGACTGTGGACTAGGAATAGCCCTGACCCTTCCACGGAGAAAATAAGTGCTCAGCCCTTCACACTCTCTCTGGCCCCCCTGAAAACTCCTTCCAGAGGGCCAGAGTCCAGGGGCTAGGGTGCGTGCTCTGCATGTGTCCAGCGGCCAGTTTGGGAAGACAAACTGCAGATGGGGCAACTTCCTAGGCAGGATTTTACACAATGGCTCTCTTCAAACCAGCCCAGGGCGGGGCAGGCTACCGCTCACCGGTGCTGGGGCTACTTCCTCTTTCCCCAGGGTTACAAGGAAAGTGTACTCAGAGATTGGGCTGCAGGAAGGAATTGATTGCTTTAGCCTGAGATTTAGCAAGGAGAAATTATGCTGAGTCAAAGTGACTAGACATCTGGACACACCCAAGAGCCTCACAGTCTTCCA
Organism: Sorex palustris; assembly: GCA_028565675.1. Lineage (NCBI taxonomy): Eukaryota > Metazoa > Chordata > Mammalia > Eulipotyphla > Soricidae > Sorex > Sorex palustris. The sequence continues at coordinate 2,139,382 of JAOXYA010000032.1, read as the reverse complement.
CAGGTTCTAGCGCCCAGGAACTTGGCTGCTTCTGTATAGAAATCCCCACTCCTGCGGCCTTCCCCAGACCCCCCAGGACTGAAAGGAAATGACAAGGGTCAGAGGGCAGGGCCGAGTCTCCCCCCAGGGTCAGAGGGCAGGGTTTTCTCAAAGGCCCAGTGGACAGAGTAAAACTAAGACTTGCAAATGTTTTGAGCTTCGTGCTTGACCTTTGATTTTCAGCAAGGCCTCCAATGCTTAAGAAAGTCAGCTCATGACCAGGCACTTCGTCAGCGACGTTTCTGTCTGGCCCTAACTCCCCAAATCCTGACTCAAAGCACGGGCATCAACTGTACAAAAGCAGCCCCAGCCTGTAGCCCTGGGCTGAGCCCACAGTTCCGATTACATAAGGGGGTGTGGAAGGCGGAGGGTTGGGTTGATCTGAGACTCCCGGCTGTGCCATGCAGGACCTTGGAATTCTTACAAACCCGAAGGACTGGTTCACGTGGTAGAACAGAAAGCAATGAGGTGGGGAGGGCGGGCGTCCGAGAGTGCCAAAAAGTGGCCAAGAGCTTCCCTTGCATGTATTGAGGTTCTGGGTTCAATACTTGGCACTCCCATCCCCCAAAACCCAACACTATTACTTTGGGGCTGGGGAGAAGGCACAAAGGGTTGGCACCACGTGAGCCCACAGCACTGCTGTGGAGTGACCCTGAGCACACCACCAGGTGTGGCCTCACCCCTCTAGCTCCCCCCAAAGGCCAACAATGACAAAGGCCAGAGCCCACGTTCCTAGGCCAAAGGGCGCTGCAGAGTGGAAACCTCGGAGCTGGGCCCAGCAGGGAACAGGCACCGCTGGCCTCTGCCCCGCCCACCTGGCGTCACTCTCCCGAGACCTGGCGTGGGGTGGGTATGGCTGACCCCGTCCATCAAGAGGAAGGAGTCCGCCGAAACGTCAGCGCCCCCAAGAGCCTTCCCAACCCCGAGATCGGGACAGACGCTGCCTTTGCTTCTCTGAACCTTTTGGTTTGGGGCCACGGCTGGTGGTGGTCAGGGATTGCTCCTGGCGGGGCTCGGGGGACCCTATGGGGTGCCGGGGATCAAACCTGGGTGGGCCGTGTGCAAGGCGAGAGCCCTCCCCGTCGTGCCAGCGCTCTGGCTTCTTACTTGTCTCTGGCAGACTGGCCGCTGGCCACCACTGAGCTGGGCGCCTGCTGCCCCTGCACACGGCACTCGGCTCTGCTCGCCACGCGGCTCTCCCCTCTGCCCCCAAACGCCACCCACGAGGACCCGTCTGGACTCTGCTGCACCACAGGCCTGTTGCACCGAGCACGTGTGCAGAGTCTCAGCACGCCCCCCTCACCCCGCCACGAGTCTCCCCGCTGGAACAGCCACACGAGGAAGATGCTTTCTTATTTTCCCTTTCAGGTTTCGGGCCACACCCTCACCCTGGGACAGAACCAGGTTTGGCCAGGAGCAGAGCGCACGCCCTGAGCCCTGCCGTCCCTCTCGGCCCACGGGAGCAGGGCACTCTCAGACGTGGCACAGCCACATTCCTGGTTGTCTGATATCCCATGCCACAGCAGACTTTGTTCTGGACAAGTGGTACCTCTGCAAGTCAAGAAATCTCTTGGGTGTTGCGGCTGGAGCGGCAGGACAGCAAGGAGGGGTGTTTGCCTTGCCTGGGGCCGGTCTGGGTTCGATCCCCGGCATCCCATGGGGTCCCCCAAGCACTGCTAGGAGTGATTCCCAAGCACAGAGTCAGGAGTCAGCCCCGAGCATGGTCGGATGTGACCCAAAAATATAAACAGAGAAAGACAATCTCTGCAGGACTGGGAGGCGGCCGGACCCCATCCCTGAGTGTGTCCCCCACACCGCGCCCACCCGAGTCTGTGTGTAAGTACCGCAGGGCGTCAAGACAAAGACACACCCCGCTGATGCACTGGTTGTACCTTTATTATTTTGACCTCGGTCACCGAGTTCCGTGATGCAAGGCTACACACAGTTAGGTAATGTCTGCATTGCACATCGAGGGCTATACAGCAAAAGAACCAGAATTAGTACAAATACGAGAACTCTATTTACATTCTGTATACTCGAGCTCCGAACGTCAGAGAGTATTTACATAATAAAACATGAAGATGGAGACCGGAAATGAACCGTGTACTGTTGCCGCCGCTGCTCACTCCCTCACAGGGAGGCACAGGTGCCAGGCCTGGTCGGAGGGTGGGGGGGAGCCGGGGAGTCTCGCCCGACGGGGAGCGGGAGCCAGTCTCAGAGACGCCCTCCACAGCCCCCGCGGGAAGGCGATGGGTTCCTCAGGAGAAACGGTGCCAGGATGTTCGTCGTGAAGGCGTGGGAGCTCAGACACGGGGGCCGCAGCCAGCAGCCAGGCCCCGCCAGAGGCCGCCTCGGCCGAGCGTCCGTCTGCGAGCAGCCCCCGGGTGGGAGTCTCTGGGCAAAGGACCCGTGCCAACGACCGTTCCTGCCTTTCAACCTCCTTTCCAGAGCTTTCCCGGGGCCTCAGACCCACTCTCAGCTGGCACGCCCCTGCCGACGGCAGCACAGACCCCCAGGCCTACGGCAGGGGCAGGGCGGCGCTCAGCAAGCCTGTAGAAGCAGAGTTAGTCTTTGCGTGTTAAGGAGCAGATTAATAATCACAGGGTTTCAAAGGGAGCCAAAAGGAACACTGGGGACCACGTCCAACAAACGAGCCGGCCCTAATCCCACGCGGGTGCTTCGGGGCAGTTGGGGCCAGTGGCCAGCGCCATCCCGCCCGGCCCTCTCGCTCTGATGAGCCACGGTGAGGGAGAGGGCAAGGGCGGGCCAGTCTTTGCTTTGACGCAGGGGCCAGGAGCCCACTTGCTCTTTAGACCCCAGAGACAGTAGGACCCTTTCATGGGTCTTATCAGAATCTTATCAGAATCTCCCCCAGGACAGGGGCCGAGTGGGGGGAGAGGGAGAGGTGGGGGCAGGGAGTAAGTGGAAGTGGACAACAATCAGCCGGGCAGGGGGATGGGTGCCCGCCCTTCCCTGCACCCGGCTGTGTGGGGGCTGGCCGGCCCCCCGCAGCGGTGAGAGCTGGCTGACTCTCGGGGCAGGGAGGGGAGGCGGGAGGAGCGGGCAGGAGGGAGGGAGGGGTGGGGGAGATTCTCACTCACACAGGCAGCCTCGCCTCTCTGTAATCCGGGGAGGGTTTTCTCCTTCCCTTCATTCCTTGCTCCGAGGAGGGGGAATAAGGGTGGGGACAGGCGCTCTCAAGGGGCTTCTCTCCAGCGGCACTTCCTGCCCACCTGCCCCCGGACCCAGCCTTGGAGCCTGCTCCGGGCTTCCTGGGGTTCTGCCCGAGACCGCCCGACTCCTCTCGGCAAAGGGGTGCTGAGGCCCTGGGTGGCGCCAGCCCTGGCAGGGCAGGCCGTGGGCAGCGCAGCCTCGGGGGCCTCTCACCGGCCAGTCGTGGCCGTCCAGTCCGGCCTGTTTGGCCGTCTGGCACCTCCAGAGCAAAGACTCCCCGAGCCAGCGCCATCAGCATTGGCGCTGCTGCTACGGACCCGCCCATCCCTGTGTCACATGGTCCCCGGCTCCAGCCTCCCGCCTCCCCAGACCACAGAGCCGGGCCATGTGCCGGGCACCCCGACGGCGTCCAGGATTCCATCTGCAAAAGCCCAAGTTCCATCTTGCCGACGCCCCTGCGGTGAGGGGTGTTTCTGGTCCAGGAGCTGCCCACCGCACGCTGAGCCAGGCCCAGCTGGACACCCCAAGGGCCTATTTTGTCCGTCAGACAATGAGCAAACCCGGAACGACACTAAAATTCTCACAGACCACTTAGGAAACAAGCAACGGCCCCAGCCAGCATCCCACAGTCAAGGAGGGGAAGAACCTTCCAGAAAGCTCCCGAGTGTTTCCACCGCCTGCTGGGGTCACGGGTCTGGGAGTTCCTGCGTCCCCCAGCCCCCTTCCCGCTGTGGGCGAGACAGGGAGAGGCTGGAGTGTGGAAGACGCGCCTCCCCTGGGCCACCTGGTGGGTCCCCTCCCGAGAGCGGACTCAAGGCCACGGGCCCTCAGTCCTGCACAGAGTGGGCGCAGCCGCTTCCCTGGGAGCCTGTGGCAGGCAGGGACATGTGTGTCTGCCAAAGCGCCCCCCACCATCCTTGCACAACCGCTTTCCAGAACCTTCCAGCATCTTCCACAGGGTCAGCAGGGAGGGCCCCAGCCGGTGTCCCCTGTCCTCAGGTGATGTTTCCTGGCCAGGCAGAGCTGACCACGGCACAGGCCGAGTCACAGGTTTAAGCCACAGGGATTCGGGGACACGCTTCCCGGTTTGCTCTGGGACCCAGAAGGGGCCTCCAGTTAAAGCGTTTCCCATCTGAGGGGTCACGGCCGTGGCCGGTGTCCACACTTGAAAGCCACTAACCAGCCTTTCAGCCAAGCAGGTGCCACCCAGGTCCAGAAGGTGGACGGTGCCCTCGTGTGGCGCAAGTGTGAACAGCAGGACGCAGACGGGCCGGGTCCCGGGCTCCCTCACCGCCCGCCTCACCCTCACAGCCAGCCCGGCCCACCAAACCCACCCGGGAGAGCCAGGCCCTCCGCCTCTCCCGGCAGCCCCTGGCAGGTTGCTTGCTGCCTCGGTTTCTGAGACTCCCTGCTCCCTGTCCCCGTGCCCGACCCCCACCCTTCACCCAAGGGACACTGCCGGGCAGACGGGGCGGCACCTCACACAGTCTCTAAACCACAACGACCGGAGGAAGCCAAGCGCGACACCTTCCCGCGGAGGAGACCAAGTACCCGCACATGGAGGGACGGGGGGTGTGAGGGATGGACAAGGGGGGACCGGGCGGCGGCGAGAAGGACCAAAATCACCAAGAACCGGAGCTGCAGGCGGCCGGGGGCTCGGGCTGGGTGGGCGGGCAGGTGTGTCCCTCCCCCCTTGGGTTAGGCCACATGCTACTAACGAGAGTCTCAGCACAGAGGGGAGGTCCGGAGCGGGAGGGGGTCTGGAGCGCGAGGGGGCAGCAGGGGGCGCGGACAGAGCCACAGAGGTGAGGGTGACACTTCCTTTATATCGCAAAGGCGGGCGGCGGGCGAGGCCGCTCAGAACTTGGCTTGGCTCGGGCATCTGCGGGACAGCTTGGACCTGCGGGGACACGGGGGGGCGGGGTCAGAGGCCACTCCTGGGGACCATCCCTCTCCCGCCCCTCCCTTGGTACATCGTCCCCCGTGCCCCGCCTAGCAGCAGCGGCCGGATGTGGACTTGCTTGGGGTCCCACGAGGGAGGGGCTCGCCATCTCCCCTTTCCCGCGCCCTGCAGACGGGGAGTCAACGCGGCCAGAGTCCCATGAGCAGCTGGGACACGGCGTGCACCCTGCAACCCGGCTGCACCCCGGCCACTGCCCCAAGCCTGTTCCCGGGCTGTCCCCTCCCCCTGCGGAGGCAGGCACCCACCGGATGGTGCCGGCGAGGAGGGGGTTGAAGGCATATAACCAGTCGTTCATGTCTTTGTCGTTGAGCGCCTGCAGGAGGACCCCCCGGTGCTTCGTGCAGACGGCAAAGGTGTTGGGCACCTGCAAGGGTACAGGGGCGGCAGAGTCACTGCGGGTCCGGGCCCCCCGCACTGTGTGCCAGGGTGCTGGGGCCGGAGAGACAGCACAGGAGGGGAGGGGAGGGTGCAAGCGAAGGGAGCCCCCGTTCCACCCCCCTCCCCAGCACCACGTGGCCCCCGAGCCCCAGCACGGGGCCCTGAGTGGCCCCTGAGCAACGCTGGGTTGGCCCCGACCCCCAGTAAGGGGAACAGAGCGAGGGCAGGGGCCAGGCTGTGGGGCTGGCGTGCGGGACCCCTGGTACCATCCCCAGGACTCCCGGCAGCGACCCCTAAGCACAAGCTGGGGGCAGCCCTTGAGCACTGCCAGGCGTGGTCCCGAACTCAAAATAGGAATGAACAAGAAAAACAGGAGGAGGAGAAGGAGAAGGTGAAGAAGGAAGGGAAAGAAGGGAGGGGGCTGGGGGGGAGGAGGAAGAGGAAGAAGAGGAGGAGAGAAGGAGCTGGCTCCAGGGGCGGGTGGCACGCACCTTGGCGGGGGCCTGCGGGTCGTCGCTGAACTCCACCTGGGCTGTGGACAGGTTGATGACGCCGCGCTCCACCGGGTCCTTGTCACTGTTGTACATGAGCACATAGGGCCGGCGGACCACCACGAAGTGCTTGGCCCAGCTGTTGGAAAGGGGCTCCCTGAAGTTCAGGTAGCCCTTCTTGGAGACCACGGAGCTGGGGGCAGAGCGAGAGAGGCGGGAGTCAGGGAGGGAATGAGCAGGGACCCCAACCCGCCGTGCCGAGACCGGCGCCAGACGGAGGCATGGACCCTTGGCAGGGCAGCCGGGAGTGGCGCCGCGGTGACCAGTCGGTACCCCCTGACGGGTCAAGGACGACTTGGCAGACCTTTAAGAACCTGGTTTGATGGCTTCGACCGTGAAACCGTTTCCACAGGAGGCTGGGCGGGGACCGTCTGCTGACACCGAGACGGTGAGCAGAGGGGATGCCCTTCTCGGCCCGGGCCCTGCCGCCAGCTCACGTACTTACCCTGGTCTGATTTCTTCAATATCTGGAACAAGGTTGAGGAATTCATTTTTTCCTGCTCGGGCCAAAAATGGTGTTTCCACAGCCGGGACAATCTGGAACTGCTCATAGTCGGGGCCGGGGCTGGAGGCCCGGGAGCTGGCCTCGGGGGTCCTGGCCGGGGCGGGGAGACTCAGTTAGACCCTGGAGATCTCCAACAGTGAGCCCCCCTACTGGGGGTCCCCACGCAGCCCGCCACACCCCCTCACCCACCACCTGCGACCCTGACCCGTGTCAGAAATTCGGGAGACCGAAAAACTGAGAGTAAGTGGCAGGGCGGGGAGAGTAAGTGGCTGCCCGTGGGCCGGGGTCCTCCGAGTGCTCCCATCTGCTCGGTGCTGGTTTTACTGACTTATGGGGGCGGGGCAGGGCCACACCCGGCAGTGCTCAGGACGGACTCCCGGCTCTGTGCTCAGGCTTGGGGGACCAGAGAGGGGTGCGGGATGGAGCCCGGGCGGGCTGCATGCCAGGCACACGCCCCGCCCCCAACACGCTGCTCCCAAGCTAGTTTTCAGGGTCCCCCAGGATCCAGCTCCCGGTCTCTGTGGTGGGGGGCAGTGGGCAGTGTGGGAGGGGACAGAGAAGGGGTCGAAGGGGTTGTGGCTGGGAGCAGCGGTCAGCGCTGTGACATCGTGTCTGGGCTGCTGTCACACGTGTTCTGACACCACCCCCGGGGACGGGGCTGCCCTGAGCCCGGGGGGGGGGCACCTATGGGGACGTCCCTGTTCTCAGGCCTCCGTGGAAACCATGGACTTACTTCTGGTCCAGAGAGTTGCTGCGCGAGTCCAGCAGGGACGGGCAGGTGGAGGACGGCGTCAGGGTGGCGCTGCTGAGGCTGGACACAGAGGAGGCCCGGCCCAGGGGGGAGATGTCGGACAGCTGGGGGGAGAGCACAGAGGGAGGGGTGACGACTGAGAGGGCAGGACCGAGAAAAGAAAAGGGGGGCCAGAGGGGTGGAGGGCGAGGGCTGTGGGGCCCGGTACCGGGGGATACGTGGCCGCAGGTTCGGGTGCAGGTCAGCCTCTTACCGGCCACAGGAACCAAGCGGGGCTCTGTGGTGGCCACGGCCGCCTGTCCTGAGACCACCATGTGGGGGCTGCCTGCACTACTCCAAGGACAGGGGGAGATCTGGGGGCAGGAGCAGTCCCCAAGCCTGGGTTCTGGCCTCCAGGAGGTGGTGAGGAAGCATCAGGGACCATCCCTGGGATAACATAATGGGGGTCCACGCACCAGGAAGAGCCCCAGTGAAGGTCCCCAAGTGGGCTGAGCATGTGGCCAGGTGAGGCCCTAGTTCAACGCCCAGAACTACCCAAACAAAGACCTCCCGAGGACTTTGGATTATTTGAGAAATTACAGGAAAGGCCCGATGGGGCTAGCCCGAGGCAAGTGAGTTCTCTGAGGCCTCTGCCACTAGTGCAAGGGAAACACTTTTTCCCACGAGAGCCTCAGGACGCAGGGGCAGCAGAGGCGTGTACAGAGGTCCAGCCAGTGCTGAGACAGCAGGTCAGGTCACGTGCACGCAAGGAAGCGCCTTGGGCCTCTGACTGGCCCCTGGGCAGTGACACACAGTGACCCAAAGCGCATTTTCCTCCAAAGATCTGGGTTACAGCCAACAGCTGGCCCCTCTGAGAGGCAGAAACCCCCTCATCTCCAGCACGCTCGGGTTCTGGCTCAGGTCTGGCTCGGGTTCTGGCTCAGGTTCCGGCTCAGGTTCTGGCTCAGGTCTGGCTCGGGTTCTGGCTTGGGTTCTGGCTCGGGTTCTGGCTCAGGTCCTGGCTCAGGTCTGGCTCGGGTTCTGGCTCAGGTTCTGGCTTCATTTTTGGCTCAGGTTTGGCTCGGGTTCTGGCTCACCTTACAGTCGCTGGCGCTGCCATGCACCTGGCTGAGCTCCCTGTTGAACGAGTGTGTCAGGAGCTGCAGGCACTGGGGGAGGAAGGGACAGTGTGAGGTCAGAGCGGCAGACAGCGGGGGGCGTAGGCGGGAGGGCCCAGGGCCCGGGAAGCCTCAGGAGGACCTCCGGGCTAAGCAACCCAAGTCGGGCTCAGAACTGCCAGGGAGAACGACTCACCCCCGCCTCTGCCAACCCTGCACCCGCAAACCCCACCGGAAGTGCATTCAACGCCCCCCTTCATCCTCAGCCCACTGCCCGCCGTGGCCCAGGACACGCCCTCGGTGACTGTCCCCAGAGCAGGCTGTCGACAGTGTGGCCAGACCTCCTCGACCTCCTTCAACATGATGACTCTTTTTTTTTCTTTTTTGGGTCACACCTCGCGATGCACCGGGGTTACTCCTGGCTCGGCACTCAGGAATCACCCTTGGCGGTGCTCAGGGGACCATATGGGATGCTGGGAATTGAACCCGGGTTGGCCGCATGCAAGTCAAACGCCCGAACCCACTGTGCTATTGCTCTAGCCCTCAACATGATAACTCTTTTTCCTTGTTGGGGCCACACCCGGTGATGCTCAGGGCTTGCTCCTAGCTCTGCACTCAGGGGTCACTCCTGGCGGTGTTTGGGGGACCCTATGGGATGCCGGGGATCCAACCCGGGTGCCTGCGTGCAAAGCAAACGCCCTCCCCAGCTGTGCTGTCGCTCCGGCCTGGAATACTGTTTCTGGATCATGACAGGCAAGAGCTTTTCGATTTGTGTGATCTTAGGTCTTAAGCAGCGGTGCCCGGCCAGGAGCTAACCCAGGTTCGGGGTCTGGGTACCCGTGTGGCATCGAGGACAGGGTCTGGGCCCCAACGCGCAAGGCCTGTGCTTCTGCCCCAGCTCCAAGAGTTTTTTCCGTCTCTGTTCTCCTCCTTGCCACAAAGTCATTCGCTTCTGCTGCTACTCAGGTGCTTATTTATTTTTCTTTTATTGAGGCAAGGTAGTTTTTGTCGAAACTCAGATGTGAGCAGAGAGGGAAGTGTGTGTTCAAGAGACAACACAGGCTTCTCCAGAATGGGAAAAAGCCAAGAACCATGGAGACCAGAGGTAGGCAGAGAGACGTGTGCAAGGGAGAACGCGAGCGTGAAGGGCCAGTCGCACCTCTAAGCCTAGCTCAGTGCTCAGGCCCCGTCCTCCACACTGACCATGCAGAACGTGGCCCTTCTGATCCCCTGCTCTGGGACATGGTGTCTAACACACACACACACACACACACACACACAGACACACACACACACACACACACACACACACGGTCTCCCACACACGGAGGCCCTCAGTGACACAAACAATCTTTGACACAGAAGCCCTCAGTCACACACAGACACACGCAAGGACACACATACAGTCTCTCAGACACGAGGCCCTCAATTATACACACAAAGATAAGATACTCACACAATGTTTCTTCACACACAGACACACGCAAGGACACACACACAGTCTCTGACACACGAGGCCCTCAGTCATGCACACACACAGACAGTGTCTGACACACAAGGCACTCAGTCACACACACACAGACATACACACAGTGTCTCTTATGGAGGCCCTCAGTGATACACACACACACACACTGCACACACACACACACTGTTCTCTTATACAGAAGCCCTCAGTTACACATACACACACATAGCATTTGTGACACACACAGTGTCACACACGGGGGCACTCAGTTTTACACTCACACACAGACACACAGCTGAGGAGGCCCTCAGTGACAACACAGACACACACACACAGACTCTCTCTCTCTCTGTCTCTCTCTCTCTCTCACACACACGCACACACACGCGCACACACACACACCCCGGGCGGGGCCTCACCTTGGTGGCCAGCTCCTTCTCGCGGTCCACCAGGCTCTCGATGTCAGCCGAGTCGTAGCCGCTGCTCTCGCTGGGCGTGACGGCGCTCTCGAAGGTGGTGGTGGAGATCTGGGACGAGATGCTGGTGGACGTGCTGAGGGTGCCGCTGCTCAGGCTGGGGCTCAGCGAGTCGCTCGGGGACTTGGGGACGCTGTCGCCCAGCCGCTCCCGCAGCAGCAGGAAGTGGCGCGTCCTCTCCACCTGCAAGGGCCAGCCAGGCCTCAGCGGGCGCCCGGCTCGCTCAGGGCCAGGCAGGCCCCCCGCGGGCAGGCACGCTGGGCTGGGGGGTGATGGCGCTCGGGGGGCCGCCCACCTCGTGCAGCAGCTCCAGCTTCTCCAGCTCCCACTGGTGCTCCAGGATGAGGCTGTCCCCGCGTGGCCGCCAGCCCGCCAGGTTCTCCTCCCCACGCACGTAGGCCACGGACGTGTCCAGCACTTTCCTGCGTCTCCTCTGCATGCCTGTGACGGGCGGACCGCGCTGTTTCAGATCCAAAGCCCCGGCCGCCAGGGCAGGCCCAGACCCCCGGGTCCCGCGTCCGGGCTCTGTCCCTCAAGACCCCTCTCCGAGAGCCGCCCCGAGCGCCCCGAAAACGGGGCTACACTGAGAGTGACAAGGGCTGCCTTCAGCCGGAGAAAGCCCGAGAGCCGAGGAGGCCGAGGATGGGGACTCAACAGAGGCAGGCAGCGTGACCGCAGACACACAGCCATCTGGACTCGGGAGGCGGGACAGACCCCCGACACACCACAGGCAGCTCCGCGGGCAGAGCGAGTGCAGGTGGCTCCCCCGCCACCACCATTTTGGGTCATTTCTCCGTGAAGAGGGGGCAGGAAGGGGGTATGCAGGGCTGGGGACCGGACGGGGTGGCCCACTGCACGGGAAGTGCCTAGACCCCCGGCACTATCTCTCCGTCCCATACGGTAACTTGAGGTTGTTCTTTATGGGGGCCAAGCCCAGCCACGGGGCCACGGGGCCACGGCGGGTGGCGCTCAGGGATGGAACCGGGGCCTGCCCCATGGCTATGAGCCTGGCTCCTCCCCTGGGAGGTATCTCTGTCCTGCGGCTCTGTTTTTTAATGAGAAATGAATTGAAGTTAACTTTACAGATTCCTCAAGGAGTTACCTGGAAACATGATCAGCTGATATGGAAGTCTGGATTCATAGTCACAGTGTTTATTTTTATTTGTTTTGGTCTGGGGCCAGACCCAGTGATGCTCAGGGCTTCCTCCTGGCTCTGTGCTCAGGAATCACTCTTGGAAGGGCTCTGGGGGCCACACGGGGTTCTGGGGATTGAGCCTGGGTCAGCTGCACAAGGCAAGCGTTCTCCCCACTACACTATCTCCCCAGCCTTCAAAATTTTGTTGTTGTTTCGGGGGCCACATCCAGTGATGCTCAGGGGTTACTCCTGGCTCTGCACTCAGGAATCACTCCTGGTGGTGCTCAGGGGACCATATGGGGAGCAAGGGCTCGAACCCAGGTCAGCAGTGTGCAAATCAAACACTCTACCAGCTGTACTATCATTCCGGCCTATTTTTTCCTCCCCATCAAAAATATACCTGCCCACTCTTCCATGCATGCTTCTAAAATGACCCAAACTCATCGTATTCATTAAATATTTTTTGGTTCACCTTCTGGTTTCAAAACCCAGAAACGCAAATATTTAAGACCAACAAGCAAGACATCACAGCAGCTAGTCAGAGAGAGACGGCAGAGGCCACGGAACCAGCCGAACGCGCTCACTTGTCTTTTCAGAGCAAGGAAGCCCGGCTCGTCTGGCGGTTCGTGAAGGGCCACTGTCACCCTGTCTCCGGGGCCAGTGTGGGGAAAAGGGTCACGAAGTTGCCCAAGAGAAACCAGGCTAACCCACGCGCACTCTCCCACCTCGGGACACCCAGAGGTGCTCAGGGGTCTGGAGACCATCTGTGGCGCAGGGACTGGCCCAGGGGCGGTGGCTGCAAGGCTGACACCTCGACCCATTCCTGCCTGTCCACCCCGCCGGGAGACGCGTTGTGGGCTACAGTTTTATAACCGCTTCAGAACGAAAACCAAACCGCACTGGAGCTGCCACCGCCCTCTGGCCTCAGAGTGATGCTTGCGAAGTGGCCCTGGCTTCTCCAATTCTTCCCGTCTGTCCTACATGGGAGGGCCCCAGAATTCCTTCACACAGAATCCGACACACACATGCACTCCTGAGGGTCCCCCGCCTGCCCCAGCCCCCGCGTGCGCTCACCTGGACTTCCTGTGTCCGCCATTTTGCACAAACTGAGCTCATAAATCCCAGTGACTCGGTTGCTGTTCGAAGAAAAACGAACAACGGCTTCATCCCACACGGCACACGCCCAGGACAATTCCCGTTCCCTCCCCTGCGAGGACCCACAGCTCGCCCTCAATTGCAAGCACAGATCTCAGTACGAATCTAAGGACAGAGATTTCTTTTTCTGGTGGGGGTGGGGGGTAGACGGGGGGGGGTGGTTCTGGGCCACATGCTCCGGGGCTCTGGGTTACTCCTGGCTCTGTGCTCAGGAGTCACTCGTGGTGCTGCCGGGGAGACACATGCAGTGCCAGGGACGGAACCAGGGCTGACCACAGGTGACCCTGTACTGCCTTCTCTGGCCCGGACATTCTTTTTCTTCTGGCTATTCCTGACAGTGCTCGGGGGCTACTCCTAGCACAGTGCTCAGGGGGACAGGAGGTGCCAGGGATCAGAGCAGGCCTCCTGCATGCAAAGCCTGTGCTCCAGCCCCCCGCCGAGCGTCTTCCGGCCCCACCACAGACATCTCTGCACTGTCCCTGTTCCTCTGACTCAAGAACTGTGGTGGGACTGTTTCCTAGGTGGAGTGTTTTGATCCCAAATTTTTTTTCCAAAACTTTAATTTATTCTGGTTTTGGGGCCAAACCCAGCGATGCTCAGGGGTTACTCCTGCCAGCTGCTTAGAGAACTGTATGGGATGCCGGGGATCGAACCCGGGGTAGCCGCATGCAAGGCAAACGCCCTCCCTGCGGTGCTACTGCCCTGGACCCCTTGTCTCAAGCTTTCGCATATACTTTCTTCTCTTGCTACGGCCACTGAGCCACAGTCTATCTGGAGAGAACAAATAAAATGGAACAATGAAGGAGAGCCTTAACCAAGGTCAGATGCTGCGTCTCCAACCTCTTTCCTGACGCCGGCCTATGGCTCGGGCAGCCGAGCCTGTGTCTGTGGGGCCCACCAGGACCCGGGGACTGTCAGTGCCACAGCAGAAGCCGGGGCTGGTGGTGGGGGCGGGCCGGCCTCCCGCAGAGACCCCAGCCCCATCGGCAATTCCTTTCCCTTCTTTAGGCTTTAAATGTGGGGGTGCAACCCTCCTGGTGGTGCTGAGGGCAACTCCCAGCTCTGGGCTTGGGGGTCACTTCTGGCAGTGCTGGGGGTCAGCTAGGTGCAAGGCGCGCGCCCCTGCCCCTCGGGCCTCTCTCTGATCCCTACAGTGCTTCCTCCAACCATCTTTCTTCTGTGGGCAGGGGCTGAGTTTGGGGGCCAGACCCGGTGGTGTTGGGGTCTCTCCCGGCTTCGTGCCTGGGGGTCACTCTGGGCAGTGCCCAGGGGTCCGGACGGCATGCAGGTCAGCCACATACAAGGCGAGCCCCCTGACCCCGGGGTCACTTCCCCGTCCCCATCAATCCTTCCTCACAAGCAGACTGCGTCACCCAGCCCAGGTTACCATCACACACCCAGGCCCGGCGGGACAGAGTCCGCAGGCTGGCAGGCAGCACCAAGCCCGGGCCAGGCCGTCAGGAGAACTTACGAGTCTGGTGACTTGGAGTAGCCGCTGCCAAAGAGGCCGCGCAGCGAGCGGGGTGGCGAGATCTTGGCATCGCGGGAGTAGAAGACCATGCAGGCGTCCTTGGTGATGACAGCTGGCTGGATGCAGTGGTCCAGCTGGGGCGGGCGGGAGGGGGGGCCACGGTCAGCACAGCAGGCACGGAGGGACACTGGCCTGGCTCTGCCCTGCGTGCCAGCAGCACCCAGGGGTGCCCCAGGCAAGGCTGGCAAGCGGTGCCCGGGGCTGTCCCTGGTGGAGCACAGCGGACTAAGGACACATTTATTTGTCTCAACTTCGTGGCAGCAAGAGCGAATATCGGCCACTTGATGTGTTGCGCACGGTCGAAACCCCTTTCCAACCACCCTGAGACAGGCCTGAGGCCCCCATTCGGGTGAGACGGGACGTGCAGCTCAGCTTTGCTCAGAGGCACTCAGGGGTCGCTCTGGGCTCTCTGCCCGGAAGAGACCCCGTCTGTGCTTGGGGGTCCGAGTGTGGTGCAAGGCCAGTGCCGGGACCGGCACTATTTCTCTGGCCCCGGAATACCTCCCGTCTCCGTAAAGCTGATCACAGCATTTCCAGGCCGCCCAAACCACCCACCAAATCAAGCCACACAGCAAAGTGCCACTTTCAGCCAGTGCAGATGACAAGTATTATCAGTCTTCCCCCTGCTGCCGGGGGGAAACTGGGGCACGGAGTGACGGGACCACCGGCAGGAGGGGACAGCTAAGGGCCTCGCACTCGGGCTGGTGCCGGGGGCGGAGATGCTGGCCACCAAATCTCCGTAAAATCACTGTGATGGGAGCAGAGTCCAGCAGCCCCCGGGAGCTGGTGGGCAGCAAGTGCTCGCTGAGAGCTCACTCCAGGCCGCGCAGGGAGCCCAGAACCCGAGGACCTCTGGGCACGCTCTGGCCAAGCCCTGGGGGTGCCTCACCTCCAGGTAGGCCGACAGCGTCATGTAGATCTTCTCTCCATAGGGCGTCACCCGGTTGAGGAGGAGGGAGTTGTGGAGGGAGCTATCCCACACGGCCTCGAATCGGTAGAAGGTCCTGGGCCAGGAGGGAAAAGGGGCGTCACTGCAAAGATCAGGTGGGGGGGGCCCAGGTGCTCTCCGGCAGGACTCGGCGTCGGGGCGGGCTCTGAGCTCTGTGCCGTCCTCCACCCACCCCGGGAAGAAGCCAATGAAGTTACTTTTCTTGAGCAGCTGAGAAACAAAGAGCCAACTCAACAGAGAGGTCAGCTGTGCGCAGACCCGGAGGCTGGTAGCAGGGTGTGTCAGGGCAAGAACAGGCTCTCCACAGAGGGGAGGAGGGTTACAGGGGAGCACGTGCTACACGGGTGCGAGGCTCTGAGATCAAACCTGAGAGAGAGAGAGAGAGAGAGAGAGAGAGAGAGAGAGAGAGAGAAAGGAGAAGGAAGGAAGGAAGGAAGGAAGGAAGGAAGGAAAGAAGGAAGGAAAGCAGCCAGCCTCTTCTAAGTCTTCACTTAACAAAAAAAGAAAAGTTTCACTGACAAACTTGACCAGGAGAAAGTGACTCTGTCTCTGATCTTCCTACACGGGGCAGGTTGCTTTTCCAGATCTGTTGGGCCCCTTCGGTGGCCACATTTCTTTTGGAATAACCACTAAAAGCAGTGATGTTTGTTTGGGGGCCACACCTGGTGGTGCTCAGCTCAGGGCCGACTCCTGGCTCTGTACGTGGGGATCACTCCTGGTGGCGCTCAGGGGACCGTACTAGGTGCCGGGGATCGAGCCTGGGTTGGCCACACGCGAGGGAGGCAAGCGCCCTGCCCACTGTACCATCTCTCCGGCCCCCCAAATGTGCTTTCTTATATGGCGCGTAAGAAGGCCAGAAAGGAAACCAACACGGATTTCTAGGCTGTTCTGAACAGCAGCAGTTTCCATACTTCATTTTCAACTCATCATGTTTTTCACAGAAACCATCCTGGGCGAATCTTGGGCAGAGGGACCACGGGTGCCGGACTTCGCCCCGGATGGTACCCAGGGCTTTTCTGTACCCAAGAGTCACACTCGAGCCCTCTGGACTGTTTTCAGTGGGAGGTGAATGGGGGTGGGGGGTTGTGGAGAAACCTCCCATGCAGTGCCGGGCAGGGGGAGTGTCGGGCCAGCAGGGGACCCCCAAGTTACCCCAGGTTCCCAGGGGATGTGTGATGCCAGGATCAAACTGGGGTACCTGTGAATGTGAGGTCTGTGCCCTGACCACTGAACCACTCTCACTTGTCTTCCCTACAGTTTCCTTAAGAAATACTTTAGATCATCTCATCATCATTTCTGATTTCTTCCCTAACCAGATCAGGATGCACACTCGGGACTGGCGGCTGTTTCTCGAATCCACCGCCTCACACAGCAGACCGGCAGGAGATACTCAGGCGCCTGGGCCCACAGAGGGGGTTCCAGAGACCCTTGGTGGCGTGTCCAGGAGGCGGAACCGGGCGTGGGCGGGGGCTCTCTCTGCAGCACTCACACTCTTGAGGACATTCACTCGCTCCCTGTGGCAACAGTCCGCACTCAGTCCTGGGCTAGCATACGGACCCTTCTCTTCTTTGCTTTTTTTTGGGAGGGCGGGAGCGGGGGTCTCACCCAGCGACGCTCAAGGTTACTCCTGGCTCGGCACTCAGGAATCACTCCTGATGGTGCTCGGGGGACCCTACAGGATGCTGAGAATCGAACCCGGGTCGATCCCCCGGTCCCCTTCCAGGTCGGATCCGGAACAAGCCCGAGGTGGCCAGGCAAACGCCCTACCCACTGTGCTCTCACTCCAGCCCCTACTTTTCCTTTTTAATGACCTTTTTTTGGGTGAAGCGAGATTTTTTCTTTTTCAGTTAGACTAGCTCAGGAAGCCGTGAGGGGAAGCAAGAAGAAGAGCGTGTTCCAGAGCGAACCCGGGCTTCTCTGGAGGGGGCTCAGCGAGCAGAGAGCGGGAGACGAGCAGCGAGACGCGAGCGCGGGGAGTACCCGGCTGACGGTCCTTCTCCCCGAGCACGTCCCCCCGTCCCTGTCCCGAGGCCCGAGCGAGCGCAGAGGGAGGGCCGGCGCCCACCTGCTGGAGCTGTGCGAGGGCTTCAGGTACTTGGCGGAGATGATGTTGAGGGAGAGGATGGCGTCCACCGCGGCCTCGTCCACCTCGGGCTTGTTCCGGATCCGACCTGGAAGGGGACGGGGGTGGGAAACCAGAGGATCAGCAGCCGCGACGCCCAGCAGATGTGGAGGGTCCTGGCGTGACTGAGCGAGCGCCTCTGGGTGGGGCCCAGGGAGGGGGGCTGCACCCCTCCCGCACCCTCCCCTCTGCCCGCACTGTCAGCGGGACCCTCGGTCCTCTCAGCTTGGGTTCCTGGTGCTCTTGGGCCAGAGCCCTGGATGGCAGGGAGGGCGCCGGCCTTGCACGCAGTCAACCCGGGCTTGATCCCCGCCACCCAGTATGGCCCCCAAGCCAGTCAGGACTGATCCCTGAGTGCGAGCCCAGAGTAGGCCCTGAGCACTGCTGGGTGTGGCCCAGAAATAAAAAAAAAACCAACCCCCCAAACTAAAAATCCCAAAAGTGACACCCTCTCAACTCACACAGCAACAGACACCTCAAGCCCTCACCTCAGGCGCTGGACTATGTTATCTGGGGGGGTGGGGGTGTCATGCCCAGGGGCGTTCAGGGACTGTTCCTGGCTCTGGGCTGGGAGCGGCGCTTGGCGGGGCTGAGACCGTGTGTGGTACCTGAGATTCCAACAATCTGCACGCAGGGCAGGTGCTTCAGCCCTGGCCCTTCTCTGCTTTCTGACTGAAAATTCCTTTTTTTGTTGGTTTTTTTTTTGCTTTTTGGGTCACACCCGGCGTTGCACAGGGGTTACTCCTGGCTCATGCACTCAGGAATTACTCCT
>JAOXYA010000032.1:2096071-2119379 GCA_028565675.1 Sorex palustris | reverse complement strand
CTTTTTGGGTCACACCCGGCGATGCACAGGGGTTATTCCTGGCTCATGCACTCAGGAATTACTCCTGGCGGTGCTTGAGGGACCAGATGGGATGCTGGGAATCGAACCCGGGTCGGCTGCGTGCAAGGCAAATACCCTACCCGCTGTGCTATCGCTCCGGCCCCTAGTTCTTTCTTACATTTTAAAAATTTTGCTTTTTGGGTCACACCCGGCGATGCTCAGGGGTTATTCCTGGCTCTGCACTCCGGAATTACTCCTGGTGGTGTTCAGGGGACCCTGTGGGATGCCAGGGATCGAACCCAGGTAGGCTGCATGCGAGGCAAGGACTTTCCAGCTGTACTCTCTCCAGCTCTGGAAGGTTTATTTTATAAACAGTAGCTAGGCCGGAGTGATAGCACAGCGGGCAGGGTGCTTGTCTTGCACGTGGCCGACTTGGTTCAATCCCCGGCATCCCATATAGTCCCCTGAGCACCACCAGGAGTAGTTCCTGAGAGCAGAGCCAGGACAAAGCCCTGAGGACCACCAGGTGACCCCAAAAACCCAAAAGATTAAAAAGAAAAAAAAAAAAAGAAAAGGCAGCTAACTGGCTCAGAAGTGACACTTCACTAAGGCAAACCCGGGGTTGGTGACCTTTGTGGGCCCAGCCCTTGTTTTCCATAAAAAGACAAGACTCGAGAAGCTGCTTCCGGGGGTGTCCCACCGTTTATTGGAATTTGGTCAGGAATTGAACAGAGCACATTGTCTGCGAGAGGTGAAGAAAAGGAAAAGAAAAGGGAAGTTATGTTTCTTTGTAAGACTTCATTGCTTCGGAACACTTTATGGTTTAAATTTTTTTTTCCACCCCAAAGGAAATTCAAAAATTCAAGTATGTGACATAGGCAGCGGTAATACAAAAGTTTCCCGTGTGTGTGTGTGTGTCTGTGTGCGTGTGTGTGTGTGCGTGCGTGTGTGAGCATAAGCCGAGTCTCCCCCCAGGACGCTTGCACCGTGTGTTTGCTTTGCTTTGGTAAGGCTCGGTCCCAAAGGGCTCAGCACAGCAGCGGTTCCTGCCGACCCAGACTCCGGCCGAGGGACATGTCACCCTCAGAGGCCTCCCACTGTCATTGAGCATTAGAAAAACCATCCCCCGCCCCCCAGACCATCATGGCACGACACCTGAGTGCCCCTCGCCCCTGGCTGTCCTGCTCCTGCGCCCCGACCGGGCTGAGGACGAGGCCCCGTCAACACGGTTCTCTGCATCTCCTTTAGAATTAAAAAGAAAAACAAAAAACCAAAAAAAAAAAAAATAAAACCAGGATCAGGGACATTTCAAAAGGGGGGAAAAAAAACTGAAATTCAAATTCTGAAAATATCTTGCCTTTTTTATTAATCATGTCATCTAACACCAATTAAAAAAACAAATACGTGAATATGATATAAAAATACGACCCCGGGATTGACACGCTGTTGCAGGCACAGTTATCTCACAGAATATGTGTTTGGGGGGGCCGGGGGAGGGAGGAGTTTATTTGTGTTTTTGCTTCTCTTTAAAAAAATCCACAGCAGTGCAAGTAGGGCCGGGAAGGGGCTGGGGGGAAGATTCTTTAGCAGCAAAATGTCCAAGGCTCTCTAATCACCACCAAATCAACGGATACTGGATTCAGGGGAGAAACAAAGGGAGGGGTGCTGCCCGCCCGCTCGCCTCGGCGCTGCGACGCGTGTGGCCGGCCCCGTGGTCGCCGGGAAGGACGTGCTTTATTACAGGGGCGACCCCGGGGCGTGTCCCTCAGCTCTGATCGCGCTGTCATTAAATATATGTACAGGAACCGGCTCCTCCTGGCGTGTCCTCGCGGCCCACTGCGTGGTGGGGGCGCTGGGCAGGGCCACTGGGCCTCCAGCGGGAACAATGTGGTCGCCACGGGGGCTGTCACCCGCGGGCCGGGCTAGTGGTCACTAGTGGTCACTGCTCTGCTTCTCTCGCATCCAGGCGTGGATCTGCTCCTTCAGCTCTGGCACTGCGGGCAGGAGAGGCAAGTGCGTCACGGGGGGCCCGGGGCCCCCGGGGGCGGGGGTCTCCCTGGCGGCGGACTGCCAAGACACCAGGTGACAAGCCAGAGCCACACACTGGCCTGCTCTGGCCCTGAGGCACCCAAGTCACGTCTGCACTGCGGTTCTGGTGCCACAGACCACCTGGGTCTGCACCCCCCACCTGTGCCCCCTGCCTGGCCTTGGCATGCCTTGGGCCTGGGCAGCCCCACCCGGTCCCAGCGGTCCCCGCGCGCCTACCGGGCTCCAGCATGCTCTCGGTCAGCGTCTGCCGGTTGAAGGGGTCCGTGGGGGAGTTGAGCAGATGCCGCAGGATGATGGCACGGTCCATGATGGTGCCCGAGGGCAGCCTCACGGGGTCTGTCATCAGGGTGTCCATCAGCGGGTCTGCAGGACAAGGCGAAGCCTCAAACAGAGCCTCGACTGGACGGGACGCCGGGGTCCTTTGTCCAGAGGAGGAAGCCAACGGTCCTCTGGACGCTAGCAGCACACCAGGGGCCTGTCCCCTGCGGCAGTCCCCCGGGGGGCAGGAGGAGAGAGCAGAGAGCACAGCTACGGTGCAGAGCTGTGACTTCTCAGCACTAGAAACACAAAGTCCCACGCGCGGAGAACACGCGAAGGCAAAGGACATGTGACCTCTGGGCCTCCCAGGCGGTTTCTGCTCTGGGGCCAGGCCAAGGACCGTCTTTTGCTCGAGTTGGGCGTGGGGGGCTGTCAGTGCTCAGGAGTGAGCCCCGGCCGTGCGGGGACTGGACGAGGTGCCGGGGACGCAAACCAGTGTCCGTGGGAGGCAAGGCTGGCGCTTACCCCTCTGGACGGGGCCAGGACTGTGCGTTTTCGCTATTCACAATGAATGAAAACTGAGATCAATGTAGCTGAACGCAGAAGGTCTCACACAGTGACTACAGTAGCCCATGAAAGAACAACGGCACAGAGAGACTGGAATGCACTGAAACGCGGAGGTTCTCAATGCAACACCACTTGCCCCGAAAGGAAGATGAAACCTGTTTGGGTGGCCCCAGGCCAAGCAACGAGGCCTGATAGCACCTGCCCTGGGAGAACAGGGGCGTGTGGCTGAGTCGGGGTGTGGGTGACGGTTACGGCCGGGCTCACTCTGTGTGGAAGTCCCGTCACTGAAGCAGACCGACTGCAAACTCAGGAAATGATGCCTCAGCTCGGTGACGGTGAGGTGAGGCGTGGGGCTGTGCCCTGAACCCCTCGCTGGGAGTGCGGGGTGAGGTGGCGGAAGAGCGCAGGGATGCGTCACCGCTGGAGGCTGGTCACTCCCAAGCAGAGCTCCAAGTACCACAGGCCCTGGCTCAACGCCCCCCCCAGAGGGGAGGACCCCAGGAGGAGGGCAGGGAGAGGAGGGGGCGGCCGCTCACCTCGGAACTCGTCGGGCGCGTCGCTGTAGTCGATCTCAGCGCGCGCGTTCTGGGCCACGATCTCCTCCACCTTCTCGGCCAGCAGCTTGAACTTCTCGATGGCGATGGTGGACTTGATGCCGGCCTTGCGCATCTTGGAGATGACCTCCTCGAACAGCTCCTTGCTGTAGGACCTCTGCGGGGAAGGACGGGGAGCATCTCAGGAGCGCAGCCAGCTGCAGCCCCCACAGGAAACGGCCGCCTGCCCTGACGTCCGTGTCCCCGCAGACCGGGAACCGGGGGCAAGACGGCACAGGGCGAAAGTGCTTGTGTCGCCTGCTGGTGACCTCAGTTCCAGCCCCTGTACCGGAGGGTCCCCCAAACAGCACCCTCTCTGACCTCAAGCCCCCCGGACCAACAGACAGACCCCTCTGACAGCTCGGATGGTGCCACCCGCGGCTGTGTCTGAACGCCACACAGACCCCCTCCTCGGTGTCTATAGCAAGTGGCACTGGGCACGTGACAGCTGTGACTGTGCTCGAGACAGGAGGGGAGAAGGTTTGGCCGCAGGCTCGTCATGCTTGGACCTGCACCGTCAGCTTCAGGGTGTGTGCTCAGCCCCTCGGTGCGTGCCCTCGATCCATCCACCAGACACATGGGCCGACCTACTGACCCCATGCTGGGAGGCGCGTGTGCGGCCACAGAACACCCAATTCTTCACAGCAACACTAACACTTTTTTGGGGGGTGGGCTCCACACCCGGTGGTGCTCAAGGCTGACTGCTGGCTCTGAGCTCAGGGCTCACTCCCAGCTTTGTGCTCGGGGCTGACTCCCGGCACTGTGCTCAGGGCTCACTCCTGGCAGGGTCTGGGGGACCATATGTGGTGCCAGGGATTGAACCCGGACTGGCTGCCTTGCAAGGCAAGTGCTCCTCCCGTTATACTGTCTCGCCGGCCCCCAAAGAATCCACTTTTTCCTAATAAGCCATGGGCCAAATTAGATGCGTCTCCATCAGAGATGGAGGAACGGTCCAGCAGCAGAGAAGGGCCCGGGCGAGTGGATGGTGAGGCCCTCAGACCCGCGAGGCCGTTGGCTGTCCTGCTTTGCTTTCTCCACCCAGCGATGCCCGGAGCTGCTCCTGGCTCTGTTCCTGGGCCGCTGGTACCGGCAGTGCTCAGGGGCCGTGTGGAGCTGGGGCACAGCCTCCCCTCCGCCTGCTGCGGTAGAGAGCAGAGGCGGGGCAGGGCTAGCCGTGCACGCAGTCAGCCCCCATTCGATCCCTGGTAGGGCACATGCCGCTGAGCACAGAGTCAGGAGTAATCCCCCAAGTACTGACCCCCAAGCAAAACTGAAACAGAACAAAATCACTGAACAAAGGCCGTGGTGGAGGTGCACAGGCCCTGGCCCAACTCCCCCAAAGGGGAGGACCTCGGGAGGAGGGCAGGGAGAGTAGAGGGCGGCCGCTCACCAGGAGCCAGGCTCTGTCTGCAGGGGCCCCGGGTCTGCAGAGGAGCTCACGGCTTGGGCCTACCCTCTCCCCCCAATAAAAACTCCAAGGTGAGAACAAACACTATTACTGGTGGGCTGGAGCGATAGCACAGCGGGTAGGGCGTTTGTTTGCCTTGCATGCGGCTGACTGGGTTCGATTCCCAGCATCCCATATGATACCCCGAGCACTGCCAGGAGTGATTCCTGAGTGCATGAGCCAGGAGTAACCCCTGTGCATCACCGGGTGTGACCCAAAAAGCAAGCAAAAAAAAAAAAGTACTGGCAGGGATGTGAGCCAGCAGGAGCCTCCGAGCGGCCACCGGAAGGGACAGGAGCAGAACCAGGCAGATGGGCCCCGGGCTAGATTCCTGGTACAATCAAAAACAAAAACAGAATGGAGCTGGGGAAAAAAGAAGCAGCTAAGGGCAGGGTACACCGGTGGGACCAGAGCTGAAGGATGGCACCACACGGCCACCTCGAGCCACGCATCCTCCTGGCACTGACCACCAGACCTATACAGCTGAGCCGAGCACTGCCAGGAGAGTCCCCCAGTCACAGAAACACTGCCGGGCTGGCCCGTCCCCTCCCACTGAGAATTCAGGCTGGGGCAGGGGCTCGGCAACAGAGCCTGAGTCCACATGTGAGGGTCCGGGGCTGACCGCCAGCACCGAGGGACAGGCAGAGAATTGGCGGGAGACAGATCTGGGGGCCAAGGCTGTATTTTCCAGCTCCAGTACTTTCTACTTTGGGCCCTGGAGAGAGTTCCGAGGGTTGGAGCAGGAGGAGCCCAGGCCCAAGCCCCTACACTTGTGAGCATCAAGCCAGGGTACAGCCCTGAGCACCGGGCATCGAGTCCTCGAGCACCCGCATAGGTGGCCCCACAACAAACCAAAACTCACAGGCACATCCAGGCACGCCAGGGGAAGCTGGGCGTACGTATACCCAGCCCCACACCAGGAAAGCCCGCCGCTCTGGGACACGACCCACTCACTCCCCGCGGTGCCCCCTTCCCGGACTCCAGACGGCCATCAGGACGATGGGCGAGGCTCACGGCCAGTCTCCCCAGAGGCGCACTGACCTGGTCATCGGCAATGGCCTTGGCAAAGCGCGCGCAGTCCAGCTGCAGGTAGATGTCCGTCAGCTGGTCCAGCAGCTTCTTGGGCTCGAAGCCGTACTTCTCAGGGTTCTCAACCTTGAGGTCGCGGCACTTGGGGCCGCAGAGCTGCTGGAGGTTAAAGTTCAGCATCGCGGCCAGTCGGGGTCCGAGTTCCTAGGGAGCCACCGGACATCACAGGGCAGTGAGGCGGTGGCCAGTCCCCGTGGTCTCCCAGCAGCACCTGAGGCCTGCCCGCTCGGCACTGCCAACCCCATAGTTCCACCACTCCGCCCAACGGCGCCAGGGACAGGCTGCCACGAACGCCAACCCTAGGTGGGCCCTCCCCTTTCCCTTATGCGTTCAATGGTGAAAGTCACTGAGAAGCAGGTCAGGGGAAAATGACTCCTAAGCCCAGTGTCATAGTCACAAAGCCCCGAGATGCTCTCAGCCACCCGCTTCCAGCAACCTCCAGGGGCCCCGACACTCACGTCGGCGAGGGCCGATCTTACTCATTTATGGACAGAAAGAACAAACGGCACCATGTTAAATGTGCAGAGTCTTGGGCCAGAGTGACACGAAGACTAGCGTGACGTAGAGGAGGAAGGATGCCCAGTTCACCCTGGACAGGCCCCGAGTTTAGAGAAAAGGAAAGAAATCAAGGGGTGGGGGGGAGAAGAGGACGGGAAGAAACGGGTGAACAGGCATCAGGGCATCCCTTGCACATGGCCAACCTGGGTTCAATCCCCAGCCCCGCATATGGTCCCCCAAATTCCGCCAGGAGTGATCCCTGAGCACAAAGCCGGGAGTAAGTCGTAAGCACGGCTGCATGCAGCCTCTCCAAGCAAAATTTGTTTATTTATGTGTCTTATGGTCTTAAATGTGACCAGCGAGAAAGAAAGATGTTAGCAGATAATCAGAACAAGCATGAGTCCCTTAGACAAGACAGAGACAGAGACAGAGAGAGACAGAGAGAGAGAGAGCGTGCGCATGAGAGTGTGGGCAGTTGGTCATCCTGAACAGAGAGTCTGGGGCAGCGCAAGCATTGTCAGAGCAAACGGCAAAGGCCTCAGGTGTCTGAGGAACCCGGGAAGAAGAAATTGCCCCAGTGGCACCAACATCAGGCTCAGCTTCCGGTATTTGCCTTTAGAACGAAAGAATTTAGTCTCAAATGGCCTTTGTGCTAAAATGGCCTCCAGTCAGCAGTTTCTGCCTCCCGCACCAGAGAGTCGGGCCCCAGGTACCTGGGCATGGCCCAGCGCCCACTCTGGGGGGTGGGTTGAAGCCGGGTGCGGCCACTTCCTGCCGAGCGGCCATGCCCAGACAGCCACACCAAGTAGCCCCAGCTGTGGGCTGCCATGGGCAGCAGCTGGGAAAGGGACTCAATCCGCAGCGGGGGTGGGGACATGGCGGAGCTGGTGGCCGTCAGCTGAGGGCACCGGGGTAGAGTCGAGGGTCCCCGGTCTGGAATCCGAGGGGCGAGGAGGTTCCTGCACTCCCGCACCTCCCGCCCGGCTGAAAGCTCTCCGCTAATAAAACACTCACAGTGCCAGGACAGAGGGGAGGGCGCCTGCCTTGCACACGGCTGACCGGGTTTGAGTCCCGGCACCCCAGGGGGTCCCTCAAGCACCATCCCTGCGTACAGAGCCAGGAGCAG
Source organism: Sorex palustris (assembly GCA_028565675.1). Taxonomy (NCBI): domain Eukaryota; kingdom Metazoa; phylum Chordata; class Mammalia; order Eulipotyphla; family Soricidae; genus Sorex; species Sorex palustris. The sequence goes on along the minus strand of JAOXYA010000032.1, from coordinate 2,111,752 downwards.
AGAGTCCTAGGATCACCAGGGGTGGCCCGAAACGCTTAAACAAGTCAAACGCTAAAAATAAACACAAAAACAAAGAAAGTTCTACACTGAGGGCCGGTTGCCCAGTCTCAAATTTGTAACTTTCTCTGTCTTTGGGCCACACCTGGCGATGCTCAGGGATCACTCCTGGCGGTGCTCGGGGGACCACGTGGGCTGCCAGGGATAGAACTCCCTACTGTCCTATCCCTGCAGCCAACTCAAGTCTTGGTGTTGGAAAAGGGACTCGGGCCCTCGCTCCCATGGAGGCCAGACACGACACGCCCCTACCCGCCGGCTCCGTGGCCATTGTGGCTCCTGACACCTCAGCCACCGCTGCCGTCATCAGAGGCACAAAGCCCCACCCGGAAGCACCCGCCCTGCACCTCACCAGTCACTGGTGCCAACACACGCACCCGGGGCGAGCACTCACCGGCCTGAGGAAGGGCTTCTGCACCTGCTTGGTGAGGATGTGGAACATGTCCACCGTCTCCGTGGCCAGGGCCAGGTAGGAACGCGACACTCGCTCGTCCTGCGCCAGCTGAGACTGCCGGGCCTGCTGCTGGTCCTGGGGGCAAGGGACAGAGGTCAGCCGTGGCCAGCCCATTCCTGGGATTGGGCAGGACGGAACCCGGCGGGCCCGTGGGCTGTCCAGATAAAGGAGCCCACTCCTTCCATTGACGCCTCAGGAGGTGGGTGGCTGGCCCTGGTGCCTTATTTTGCTTCCGTGAGACTCAATTTCCCCTGCAAGGCCTCTGCAGTGCCCCGCCCTTACAGGCTGGACTCGAGGGCGCTCACTTCCTGTGATGACAATCATGCTCCCATTCTGGCTCACAACTGCTGTGGGTCTCCCCGGGGTTGCAGTGCTGCTGCCAACAAGGCACGCTAGGCTTTCTGCAACTTTCCAACTGTTACGCTGCCACCCCCGTGACGCCCAGAGGCCACCTCCGATAGGGCGGGAAGCAAGACAAAAAGCCAGACCACGGGGGGCTGCGGGGTGAGTGAGCCCCCAACACTGGTGAAAATGGAACTGCCTCAAACCTACGCCACACTTGGCCGGGAAGGCAGGGAGACAGGGGCCGCCGCTGGGGGCCGGGCTGGGCTGGGCTGGGGCTGCAGAAGGCATCAGTAGGCAAGCTGTCTGCATGCAGGCTGACCCCTCGGGTCACTCAAGTGTTTGACCAGTCTCCCGAAGGCAGACTGTGGCCCCTAACAGTCTGGCGCCACCAAGGCTGCCATCTGCGAGCACTGAGCCATGCGAGGCAGCCTGGTGAGAAGGTGGATTCCAGGGGCCCCGGCGCCGGCCGTGAGAAGGGCCAAGAGAAATCTGGAACCCACTAGGTTCTTTTTGTTTTTGTTTTTTTTTGCTTTTTGGGTCACACCCAAAAAGGGGTTACTCCTGGCTCTGCACTCAGGAATTACTCCTGGCGGTGCTCAGGGACCATATGAGATGCTGGGGATAGAACCCGGGTAGGTCGCGTGCAAGGCAAACACCCTCACCGCTGAACTATTGCTCCAGCCCCAAATCTAGAACCCTCTGCAGGAGACAAACACCCCCGTCCCCCCTGACCAAATGCCCGAGAGTGAGGAGGAAGAAGCAAGCAGGGGCGAAGAGAAGCGGAAATGGGGAGCTCCCAGTGTGGGGGGGTGGGCACACACAGTGTGGGGGGGAGTGGACACAGATTCCACAGAGGCCTGAGCCCACACCCCACAGGGCAATCTCACGCCAATACAGCGAATGGGAGCCAGGAAGAACCTTCTGGCCGCAGAGCGGGAGGGCGGCGACAAGACGCCCACAGGTGGAAAGTATAAAGCAACCCTGCCCCCCCCCCCAGAAACGCTTCTGAGTGCAAGAACCCCAGGAACCGAACAAACAGACGCATGAAGCCACGAGAGCGGTTCAGGGCCCTCGGGACTGTCCCAGAGCTGTCCCCGGGCACGCAGGAGGTGTCAGAGGTCAGAGGGCACCAACATGGGCGGGCAGGAGCCTCTGACAGGACTGAGCCTGACAGGGTCCCCCCTTTAACCAGCGGAGAGAAAGTCAAGACGGGAGTGGAGAGAATGTAGTGGGGAAGGCGCTCCCACCTCAGACGGTCCTCTTGGCACCGCCAGGAGTGCTCCCTGAGCACAGAGGCAGGAGCAGCCTCAGGTGTGACCCCCCCCCAAACCAAACAAAAAACAAAACCCAAACCCCACAACCAGAAACAAAACAAACCCACATAAGAAAAAGAGCCGAGCTGGACGGCTGGAGAGAGGATGGGCAGGCCCTGATCCGAGATCGACCACGGACAGGCCCTGTGAGGCCTGAGGAGCAGCCCCTGGGCTTGGCTGATCGTGACCCCCAAATAAAAACCAACAAAGCAAAGGGAAACCCAAGAGGGACCCTGGGGGGCTTGCAGAGCCGGGAGATGGCCCAAGGCCAGAGCTCAGGCTTGACAGGACAGAGGCGCCCAACTTGTCCCCCAGCACCTCTGCCAGTGCCCCCCACCCCCAGCACTGCTGGGTGTGGCCCCCAACTCAGATGCAAGAAAACCCTGGAGAAGATGGCAGGAACAGACCGTGGGCTCGGGCCGGCAGCTCCTCCTGCCCCGCATGACAGGAACCGACTCAACGAGCACCGGGAAGCTGGTGCCCTGGGCTGCCACGACCCCCCCTGCCCCTACCCCCACGCCCCTCACCCGGGGCAGCTGCTCCCACTGCTCCTTGTTCTTCATCTCCTCCTGCACCTCGTGGATCCGCTTCAGAGACTCCAGACTCTCGTCCAGCAAGAAGGTCGTGTCGTTGATCAGCATGTTGATGTAGCGGACGAACTGCTTCCCCGAGCTGCCAGGGCACAGACACAGCCGCGCTGCCCCAGGCCGCCCCCGCCACACACCCTGCCCCAGCCGCACCCCAGAAACGCAGCGCACGTCGACAGTCTCTCCCGCCCCGAGAGGGACTTTCACGGCACACCTGCTGTTATCTGGTGTTTGGGGGGCTACTCCCGGCAGTGCTCAGGGATCAAACCCGGGTCCTCAGGCCCCAAAGCCTTCGCTTGGCCGGCTCCCTCAGGCCCACGTTCCCTCCGTGTGGGAGAAAACAGTCTCCGGACAAGAAGACAGCCTCAACCACACAGGCAAGGAGCAAACTCAAATAGTTCCCACTGAGAGAAGGCGCCTTTGAAGCCAGCGGAGAGAGGGCAGAAGGGGGAACCCCGACACAGCAGGGGTGCCCGCCTGGACTTCCCCCACGGGGTCCAGCCAAAGGAAGGGTGGAGGGGAGCTGCTCTGGCAGCAGCTGGCCTTGGGTTCTATTGCCGCTGCTATTTTCTGGGCCACAGCTGGTGATGCCCAGGGCTTACTCCCAGCTCTGCACTCAGGAATCGCTCTTGGTGGTGCTCGGGGGATCGCATGGCGCGTCAGGGATTGAACCCATGTCAGCCTTGGGCAAGGCAGGCGCCCTCCCAGCTGGCCCCTGAGGAGTGGGGCTCCGGCACCCCCGCGTTGTCTGGGGCATCTGAGATGGGGAACGTTCAGGAGGAGCCGAACGCCCAGCAGGCACAGCACAGACCAAGCCGGGGCCAGTCTGGCCTCCTGGCTACCTCCCACTCGTGTAACGGCATCACGCAGACCACAAGAGCCATCAGGGAACGTGAAGGGCCCGCTCCACAGACAGCTGGCTGGGCCCCATGGGTCCCCTGCCAGGAGACCAGGGACTGTCACCTGGCCGGAGCCGGGCTCCATGACAGAATGCGAGAACGTGGTGGGGATGAGGAAATTGCAGGACTGTCACCTTTTTTCCTTATCCTGGGTCTTGGGTTCAGGGGCTGCTCCTGGCTCTGCTCTCGAGTGACCCCTGACGGTGTGTCAGGATGCGCTGCCCGCTGGGCCAGTGCCTGACCCTGCACTCTCTCTCGGCGGCCTCTGCCTTGCCTGTCCCTTGTCTGGTCCACACCACAGGTGGCGTCAGGGCTGAAAGCCGGGCCTCAGCCTGCGGCACTGCCTCTCCCTTTCTGAAGCATCTTTAATTTTTGTTTTCTTTCCTTCGGGGACACACCCAGTGCAGGCAGGTGGGGGGGGGCGGTGGTGGTGGCGGCTCCTGACTTGCTAAGTAAACCAGGATGGGCCACGTGCAACCATCAACACCCCCTATCCCCCCACGCGGTGGCTTCGGATCTGAACATCCCCCTGAGGTTTCTAACTTGGAAGCTTGACCGGGAGCATCTGGGTCACCCTGACCCTCTGTAACGCAGCCTTGGGAGGAAACTGGGGTCTCCACAAAGCATCCCAACCTATCTCAGACTCAGTGATGCTTCCAAGTACAGACACCAGCCGAGCTCACACCCCCCATGCGCCCACAGCCACACTCACTTGAACTCCTCCATGAAGGTGCCGTGGTGCGCGATGTTCTGCCACAGGCTTTTGAAGATGGTGCTGATGTGGTAGCGGATGGTGAACTTGTCGTAGAACTCACTGGTGGCACCGGTGTGCTCCACATCTGAGAAAAACAAGGGGACAAGGGGCTGGGGTGTGCGCACTGCCACGGTGCCGATGGGGGGCCGGCCCGAGTCCCCGCGTCACACGGAGTGCTCCAGACGGGGCCAGGGCCTGCACACGGTGCCCAGGAGCATCTGCCTTGGGGCTGGCCCCTGGCCCCCGGAGGCGGTTCTGGAAACCAGCTTTCACAGCAGAGAAGGTTGGGTGGCACCGAGACAAACTGGGGCAGAAGCCCGAAGTGTGCTCTGAGGTGCCGACCCTCCAGATGGGAGCCAAGGACTGGGTCGCCCCAGCGCTGTCACCACAGGGAATCCAGGTGGCGCGAAGCCAGGGCTTCCCACGCCTGGCCCCGCAGCCTGGCTCCTGCCCGCGTCCCCGTCATCAGCCGGCCCCTAGTTTCGTACCGTGGCCCCCTGGGAGTCACTGGGGCACCCTGGTTGAAAGACCCGGCTCTAAGCGAGCGGCCTGAACACGAGAGAGGGGGTTCAGCCTTACGAAGGCCTGGCCCCGATCACGTGACTGTCACCTGAAGTGCATGTGCGCTAGGACAGACGAAACAGGCTTCAAAGCAGAACAATGGCCAAGGAGTCCTCCAGGTCTCCGGCACCCACCAACCTCCAAACCCCAGCACCGAGGAGAACGGAACCAAGACTACACGGAGCCCTCTGGGGGCGAGCGGCCGAGGCGTGTGAGCATTAAGACCTGATGTTTGGAAGTAGGACTGCGGTCAGGTAAGGAAGAATGGCGTCGGACTGAGCACGTTCGTCACCTGCCCCGCGTCCCGCGCGGGGCCTGAGCAGCCACTCAGCACTGTGGGCGCGCCCCCACCCACAACACACCCCGACCTAACAAGAGCACCGGAAAGCTTACAGAGGGGACACAGCGAGTGTTCCCACCGCTCACAGGGCAGGAGGGTCGTTCCGGCAAGGCGGAGACCACGGGTGGTGGAACCTGGTGGGAAACGGCCCCCAAACACCTCGAAGGACCCAGGAAAAAGTGACGCATGATGTGGGAGCACCCTCACAGGTCAGCAGGGAGCAGAGCAGCCTGGGCTCTGTCACGCCACGCGGACACCAGCCAGGGGAGGAGGCCGGCGGGCATGAGCCCGCTGCGGAGACGCCCACGGCCTTTTCCCACTTCTTGGTAGATACATTCTGTGATAAAATAAGGGGAAGATTCTTTCGAGGTGGAGGGTACGACAGAATGGACGCACAGAGCCGGGGGAGCGTAGCTGCCCGGAGGAGCGGGGTCCTCCTGGGTGAGGGCCGTAAGCAGAGGGACAGCACAGGTGCCCAGCGGCCCAGGACCCTTATCCTGGCCCCTGAACGTGGCGGCACCCCACCCCCGCAGGCCGGGTGCCCCCATGGGGTGCAAGCCTGAGGCTCCCAGGGTGCCTCACACTCGTGGTCTCACCCAGGCCTGCCATACGGTCCCTGCTCTTCGGTGGGGTCACTGCACTGCACTGTTGTGTCCAGTCACCGCCCCAAGACCTTCCGAGTGGCCCAGGGAACCCCACTTGGGCGCCAGGACCAGGATCACTGGCTCCGCTGCCCCCAGCCTCAGCAAAGGCCAGCGGAAGTGTCTTTCTCCAGGCGGCCCTGCGGGGTGGCTCCAGGTGTCCTGGGCTGGCCTGGCCTGGCCCCACTCAGGAAGCCCTTGGTCAATGGCCCATCGCTACAGGGAATCAGCGGCCTGGCCCCCCGAAACGTGCCTGCATGGCTCAGCTCTCCTGGACGCCCCCTCTTGGGGCCCAAGCCTTCCTCGGCTGACTCCTGGCCTAGCCCCAAAGTCACGGCCGAGAGCCAGCCAGTCTGGGTGGAGACTCCTTCAGCAGGGGTGGGGGGGTGAGGGTCTATGGGGGCTCCAGTGCAGGGCCCGGGCTCGGGTGAGATTCCTGGCCTTTCTCAAGCTCCAGCTTCCGGTATTTATAGCCAAGGGCGCAGGGCAGCTGTGCCCGTGAGCCGAAGGATCAGTGGGAGTTCAGATGCGGCGCTATTATTAGGACGGTGTCAGCTATCCATGACTGGGGGGCCTGGGGTGCGTGAAGACAAAGGGCGAACGACCCCCACCCACCAGCTTACTGCAGGGGCTCCCTGGGCTGCCAACACCACCCCCTCCGCTGCTCACCCATCGGACTCTGAAGCTACAGTGACATCAACTCAGATAACCTGGGGAGTGGGGTCACCCCGGCAGTGCTCAGGGCTTACTCCTAGCTGTGAGCTGGGTTCACCCTTGATAGGGTGAACATGGAGGGTTTGTACAAGGGGCTGGGGGGTCAACGGGCATCTCACTGTACTATTTCTCTGGCCTGCAGATAATTCATTTTGGGGGAGGTCACACCCAGCAGTGCTCGGGGGTCACTCCTGGCTCTGCACTCAGGAATTACTCCTGGAGGCTTGGGGGACCATATGGGGTACTGGAAATTGAACCCGGGTTGGGGTGAGGCAAGCACCCACCCAAGTTGGCCGCAGGCAAGACAAATGCCCTCCATGCTGTACTATCGCTCCAGACCCATTACCTGGTAATTTTTTCTCTTTTCTTTTTTTCCTTTTTGGCTTTTTAGGTCACACCCGGTGAAGCTCAGGGGTCACTCCTGGCAGTGCTCGGGGGACCATATGGGATGCCGGGGATTGAACCCAAGTTGGCCGCAGGCAAGACGAATGCCCTCCATGCCGTGCTATCACTCCCGACCCCTGATAATTTTAAGGAGAAAGAAAACCCTTTCCCAGGGCCGGGGTGATGGCTCCATCCCAGGCACTGCAAGGTCACCAGGAAAGGTCACCAGCCTGCCTGGGTGCAGCCAGGGCTCAGTGGCACAGACACTGGCACTGTAAAAACATGGAGCCCCGAGGGGCCGGAGCCAGTATAGCGGGGAAGGCCTTTGCCTTGGGTTGGATCCCTGGCAGCCCACGTGGTCCCCTGAGCACCCTGCCAGGAGCGATTCCCGACTGCAGAGCCAGGAGTTACCCCTGAGTATTGCCAAGTGTGACCCAAACACAAAACACAGTAACAAAGTCAAACCCAAAGCCAACGACAAACATCCTCGAGGTGTCCCACAGACCTACGTGAATCCCGCCACCCGCCCGCCCTGCTTGGTCCAGCCGACAGCGTCCCCTGCTGACCACAGAGCCAGGCTCCTTGACGCTTTCTTTATCATTTACTTAAGGGCACAACAAACGGCTGAAATCAAGGTGGTTCTGACATTTCCCAATGTAAATCTAGGTGGTCCTGATCATTCTTTTTTATTTTTGGAAGTAGAAAAAGTTTATGGAAAGGAGAAAAGAAAACGAACCCCCCAAGTCGGGAGGAACTTAACACAGAACTACGTTCCGCTCCTGGAGATTCTCGATTCTCACTGGACATCCCCTGGCTCATCCCCGGGAAGACACCGTGACCAGCTCTGCTAATCCCGGGCACTCACGTCACTGTTCCAGGCCAGTGGGAGGGAATTAAGAGCCGCACCAGAGGCTCACCCCGCGCTTCCCCAGCAGAGGGCGACGCAGCAGAGCAGAGGCTGAGCCGGCTCAGGCTCCCATTCAGCCGGGCCTCGCATCACGGTCAGCAGCAGCCCCACTGGGCCCCTGGGCCCCCTGCCCCTCAGTCAGCGCCACCCCCACCCCCCATCCGAAGGCCCCTTCCGCCCTGCTCCCTGCACCTCCAGCCTGGGCCACCCTCACGTTCCCATTCGCTCTCAGCCTCCCGATGCTGACTGACTGACCGGGTCCTGGTCACCAATGGACGAGGGGAACGACGATGAAGACCCGGAAGTCCCGAGTGGCCTGGACTCGGGCCCACGGCCCCGGCAGGTTCGCCCTGGTGGCCGCTGGCTGGGCTCGCATGGAACACAGGCTCCACCCGCCCAACTGCCCCCTGGCCGGGCCCTTCACAGCCACCTGGGCACCAGGCATTCTGGATAAAGTGACCCCGTGGGCCGGGCACGCGGCTCACAGGCAGCCCACAGGCCCCCGTCTCCAAAATAAATACACAAAGTGGGGGTGAGGGGGGCACCCAGGTGGGGGCAATCGGTCTAGGCCTAGCACCCTGCAGGATGGAAGCTGACCACAGAGCACAGGGGACCGGTGTCCTGTGTGGGCAGATGGCCAGGCTGGGGGCGAGCAGCGTCCACAGACCGGGGGAGTTTGGAGGCTGAAGGGCAGGCACAGCGCTGAGGGGGCGGCTGGGAGAGTCGGAGGGAACCGAAGACGGACAGCAGCAAGGATGGACCTGAGGTTTGGTCTCTGTTTGGGGCCACGCCCAGCAGTACTCAGGGGAGACTCCTGGCTCTGCACTCGGAGCAGTGCTGACGGGCTCAGGGGACCACACAGGATGCTGGGGATCGAAGTGCATGGGGAGGGTGTGGAGCCCGCGGTTTAGCCTGTTTCTTTTTTTAGGGGGGCAGGGGAGCCCACCCAGCCCTGCTCTGGCCTCGCCTCCAGGCTGAGCTCATGGGTCCCCCTGGTGCTGCGCTGGGGACCCTGCGCCACGCTGGAGATGGAGCTGGAGACAGAAAGCGTCTTGCTCTCCACACTGTCTCTCCCGCTCCCAAGAACCACCGGAACAAACTCCCTGTTCCCTTCACTGGCTGAGAGCGGGTCACAGGGCAGCATTGGGGAACGAAGGTTCCACACCCGCGTGAGCTGGGTAACCGCAGCACAGACCCTCAACTTGGGCAGAGGCTACGGATGGGCTCGGTGGCAGCCATCAGACGTCCGGGCGCCCCCGAAAGCCCTGGGCACGGGGTGTAGGTAGAGGCAGTGAGGGACACCCACGGTCCCCGCTGGGCCGCCCCCAGGAGCCGCACCTGTGTAGAACTTCATGAGGGACGGGACCAGCAGCTTGGTGGACAGAGGATGGTTCTCGATCATCTCGAAGAACTTCTGGGTCCGCGGCTGCACGGCCGGGTTGCTCATGAACATGACCTCGACCAGCTTGGCCACCAGGTACGGGTTGCGGATGTAGTTCTGGTTGCACAGCATGACCACGAGGAACATGACGATGTCCTGAGTGCAGGGCTCGTAGAGCACCTGGGGGGAGTACCTGCGGAGGCCACGGGAGCAGGGGTGAGGCGCAGGGGTGAGAGCAGGAGGGAGGACGGGAGCCGGGGGAGCACCAGAGGCCAGCGGGCAGGCCCGGAGGGTTTGCACCCAGGAGCTTTCTACCGCAGAGCCCTAAGGTGCCGGACACCAACCCCTGTTGTCAATTTCTGGTTTGGGGGCCACACCTGGTGGTGCTCAGGGATCACTCCTGGCGGGCTTGGGGGACCCTACGTGGTGCTGGGAACCGAAGCCAGCTTGGGTGCGAGCAAGGCCTGGGCTGAGCTACCCCCCAGGCACACTGTTGGCATTTTTAAACTCTCAAATGTCATTTTAATAACTTCACTCAGGCCCCGAAAGCGTTCTTCCATTCCCGAACTGAGAATGTGAGCTGGGTTTATTGGGGGGGTGGGGGGGTGACGCTTTCTTCTTTTCTCGGCCACACCTGGCAGTGCTCAGGGCTTTGTCCTGGTTCTGCTCAGGGATCGCGCCTGGCGGGGTTTTGGGGTGCTGGGGATGGAACCTGACTGGGCTGTGTGCAAGGCAAGTGCGTTAACCCCTGCACCTTCTGGCTGACATGAGAAAGATTCTGGTGGGAAAAAAAAAAAACTGTGCATGTGGGTATTTCTCTTTCCATTGGCTTTCCGATGTTCACTCGGACGATCATCATAATCTTCCTTTTGTTTATCAGAAGCAGACTCCAATCCATTTCCCCAGGACACGTCATTGTCATTATCAGCACCGCCAGCCTTGCTTCTGCCTCAAGGCGGTGGCCGGGCTTGGTCTGACACCTCAGCTGCCCAGATTTTCCAGGAACTCGCCTCCCCCTGACCCGCCAATATCTAAAGCCTCAGGCCCCGACATCACTGGTAATACTGAACAAACGCCATAAGGCAGAAGCGTGTAACGTGCTAAAGGTACTTACTGTACAATAAAAAATAAAAATTCAGCAACATCTTCTACATAAAACTCGGGCAATGCTGCGAACACCTTGGGGACGTCTGGGTTCAGAGGCAGTGTCACACTGTGGGAAAGAGAAGTAGAGTCACCGACAGCGCGGCCCCCCCCCCGGCCGCCAACCCGACCGCCGGGATGGAAGCGGGGTTGGCCGTGTGTCCGGTCAAATGCCTTACGCGCTGTCTTATCTCTCCAGACCCCAAAGTTTTCCCTTATCCTGATTGCCTGCCCAGGTCACTGGACTAAATGAAGTGGAAAGGGGAAGTTCAGGGGTCCGATTTGGTCGTGCAACAGTTGGTCACTCTTGTGCAGGTTTCTGTCAACCTCAGCAGCTCTGGTGACCCGGAGATCTCGTGGCAAGAAAAACAGGTAAGCGCACTAGAAGCAGCTGCCTGAGGACCCGGCCAGCCTGGCCGCAGAGAGGCCCACAGCACGGCCAGCTCGAGCCCTGCCACTTGAGGGCCAAGCTCCCTCCCCTGCATTTCCCTTCTGACACACGCAAGCTCTTTCCGAGCAAAGGGCCTGTCGTTCTTTATTAAGTGGCATTGGGTCACAGCGGCCAGAGCTTGGGGGAATCCAAGCTGGGCCAGCTAAGCCAGCTCTCTAGCCCCTAGCTCATTTTAAATTTTATTTCGTCTATTATCAATATGTGTATGTATATTTAATTAAAGTAAATTTTTTTTTGGGGGGGGAGATGTTTGGGCCACCCCTGGCAGTGCTCAGGGCTTTCTTGTGGCCCTGTGCTCAGAGTTCAGTCCATGCTGGGGATCGACCCAGAGTCAGCTGCACATATGGCGAACACCTTTTGTTCTGGCAAGCAGGCACAATGGATGGCGTTCGGGGCACCGGAAGTGGTGCCAGGATTAAATTGCTGCTGTGGGGGCCCAGCGGGAGGCGAGGGGGTGCCTTGGGCCAGTCCCGCCTCTGCGACCTACCAGTTCTTTTTTTTTTTCTTTTCTTTAGCATTTTTGGGGTCACACCCGGCAATCAACACTCAGGCGTTACTCCTGGCTCTGCACTCAGGAATTACTCCTGGTGTTGCTCGGGGGACCATATGGGATGCTGGGAATCGAACCCGGGTCAGCCGTGTGCAAGGCAAACCACACCCTCCCCGCTGTGCGATGGCTCCAGCCCCAGCCCTAACCCTCAAGAGCAAGGACTCAGCACTGTGATTAATGGCACGTTCTGCACACAGGGACCTGGCCAGCCCCCGGCACACTGCCCACCCCCAAGTCAACAGGTCCCCCTTGGAGATGGGGGGGGGGCAGGCACTCACTCGGGGTAGGCGGGGTCCAGGACACGCAGCAGCAGCTGGATGAGGAGGCCGTAGAAGTTGAGGCACCGGCGCAAGAAGCTCTCGTCAAGCAGCCCTGCGTCCGCACAGGCCTTGCATCGTACCAATTTCTGTGGGAGCAGGGAGGTGCCGGGGATTAGCCCACCGGGCACACGGAGGGCACCGGGCCCGAGGCTGGCTGCAACCTTCTGAGGGAGCCCCTCGGGGACCAGCCCTCGATGCCGCTTGATGAAACTGGTGAAAATCAGTCTCTGGAAGGCACTGAGGAGCAGAGGGTCTTGCGGGCCCTCTGCTCGCTGCAGCCCACACCTGAGACAGCGCGAGAGCGCCAAAGCCGGGGGTGGTGGTGAGGGCGGGTTTAGGGGCTCTGGAACGTCTACACAGTGGGAAACCACCGAGCCATAAGGAAAGACGGAATCACACACTGGCAGCTGTGAGGGGTCCGGAGAGTGGCAGGAGTGAAGCTGGGCGGGAGAGGGGCGGACGCAGAATGGGCTTCCTCTCGCACGAGGGGCTGTAAATGGGGTTTTTTTTTTTTTTTTTTTGCTTTTTGGGTCACACCCAGCAGAGCTCAGGGGTTACTCCTGGCTTTGCACTCAGGAATTACTCCTGGCAGTGCTTGGGGGACCATATGGGATACCAGGGATCTAACCCAGGTTGGCTGCATGCAAGGCAAACACCCTATGCGCTGTGCTATCGCTCCGGCCCCAGAAGTGCATGGATTTGATCCCCAGAACTACAGTGTCTTCTGAGTGTCACTGGGAGCAGCCTCCAAGCACTACTGGGGATGGCCCCAAATCAAAGACAAACCTAAATCAAATCAGCTGTCCCAAGGTTGAGGAACTCTGTTGGGTGGTACCCTTGCCATGACACTTCATAAAGACAATTGTCCTTGTCAACTGGGTGGCTTTCCCACCTAGACCGTCAGCTCCTTGAGGAAAGGTGCTAGGTAGAACTTGAGTGGCTGCCCTATAGTTGACTATTTTTGTTTTTTGTGCCATACTCCACAGTGCTCAAGGGCTGTGGACAGCTCTGTGTTCAAGGGACACTCCCAGCAGTGCTCAAACCCAGGTCTCCTGCATGTGAGGTGTGCACTCAGCCATGTGTGCTATCTCCCGCCCTCTGATTTTTCTGTTGTTTTTGTTGGTGGTGCTGAGGCTCAAACCCAGTCATGCATTTAGCTCCTGCACGGCTGCACCCTCCACCCCCTAGCTGATCTTGTGTTTTGGGGCCGGCTGCGCACAAGGCAAACGCCCTATTGCTGTGCTATCGCTCCAGCCTACCAGTAGCTGATGGACATTTAATAAAGAGCAGAGGGAGGCCCTGTCATTTATGCATGTAAACGTTTGGCTTTTATTCTAAACACAATTGGAAACCTGATTTATTTTGTTTAGAAGATCAGCGTGGCTTCTGTGAGAGACTTATGAAGCATCATGATTCAAAGTATCAAATACTTGGCATAAAACGGCTTAGAAAAATATCTATAACAGGGGACGTGCACGCACCCAAGCCCTGCCCAGAGTGATCGCCGAGCACAGAGGCAGGAGTAAGCACTGAGCACTGTTGGGTGTGGCCCAAAGCCAATCTGGGCGGGGGGCACACTTGGCAGTGCTCTGGGCTTACTTCTGCCTCTGTGCTCGGGGATCACAGAACCCTGGCAGGTTCAGGGGACTGTGTTGGACTCTGGGGATTGAATCCAGGTACAAGACAAATGCCCTGCCCTCTGAACTATCGCTCCGCCCCCCCCCAAAAAAACCCACAATTTTTTAAAAGAAAAAATATATAACAGTAATTATCTGTCTTCACCCTGGGAGCACTGCCTGTTGCTACTCAAGTGCGTTAGTTTTGGTCCCATCCTTACTGAATGAAGTGCATTAGTTTGGTCGCGTCCCCTGGTGGCTCTAGTTAAAGGAAAACGCGCCCAGATCCACGAGGGGGCGCTGTAGGCTCAGGGTCGTCAGAGTGCCGCGCCGGGCGCTCTTTGGTTCTTCCGGGAGCAGCCGGGATGCCTGGAGTCTTCCTCTCTATCCGCCCGTCTCTGTGGTCTCCGGGCGGGGCCCCGCCCCCGGGGCCCGCTGCGCGCTCCTCCGCGCGCTGTCTGGACTCTGCCCCCAGCGACTTGGGGGCGCGCTGCGGGCCCCAGTGTCCAGCAGGTCACGGGCCATGGCAGTGCCGCGGTCCGCGCCCCGGGCTGGTGCCAGGTGAGCAGTTGAGACTGGGGAGAGGGCCGGACTCGGGGTATGCCCGGGGCGGTATGGGCAGGGCTCCCCCAGTCCTTGCACCCCGTCCCTGCGAGAAGGGGGTCCCCAGGGGCGCCCCAGCTGGGTCCTCGGCTGCCCCAGGATTCACGGGAACTTTTGCCATCTCCTGTGCTCGGATTGTGGGTATCCTGAATTTTATTATTATTATTTTGGTTTGGTTTTAGAAACCTTAATTGCACAGTTTCTGGTTAATGATCCCCTAAACTTCTTAGCCCACTGTGGGCGCATGTAAGACGCTTGTTTTTTCATTTATTTCCTTCCTGTTCCCAGTCTCACTGCACTGCCCTTCTCAGACTCCCGCCCTGCTGTGCTAAGTGGGCATCTTGATCGCCCACTGGCCTAAGCTTTGTGCTCTTCCCTTGAAATGTAGAATGCTTTGGAACTCCTACAAGTGATAACCCAGGAGTTTCCCTACCACCATGCACATACCTTTTTTTACTCAATACTCTTTTGTTTGTTAGTTTTTGTGGTCCCAGGGATGGAGCGTAGGGCCTGACCCATGTAAGACTGCTGTGCTGCACCCCAACCCTACATGGTGTTTGGGGGAGCAGCCCTGTAGTAATTACCTGTCTTCCCCTTGGGAGCACGGCCTGGTGCTACTTACGTGCATTAGACCCATGGACTTCATTCGGGGTGCCCGTGGTGGGTATAAAAAGATCCAAGGACCCTGCTTTACACCCCATTTTTCCTGTGAATTCCTCTAGAGAGGGACATCGAAATTGTTCCCTATTCCAAAAACATTTTTGGGGGGCTAGAGCAATAGTACAGAGGGTAGGGCGTTTGCCCTGCACGTGGCCGAACTGGATTCAGCCCTCCGCATCCCATACAGCCTCCCAAGTACCGCCAGGAGTAATTGTTGAGTGCAGAGTCAGGAATAACCTCTGAGCATTGCTGGGTGTGCCCCTCAGAATTAATAAATAACTTAACTATTTTTCACTCTTTTGATCCTATGATTTTATTTTCTCCTAGTTTGGGGGCCACAGCCTGCTGTACTCTGGGGCGTACTCCTAGCTCTGTCTGTGCTCAAAGATCACTCCTTGCAGCTCATATGCTGGCGAGCGATTGAGACTGAGCCATGTGCAAGGGAAGAGCTTTAACCCCATTTTTTATTTGTTTAAATAAATTTGTTTTAGTTTTGGGGCCACACATAGCAATGCTCAGGTATTACTCCTGGCTCAGCACTCAGGAATTACTCCTGGAGGTACTCAGGGGCCCGTAAAGGATTCTGGGATTGAACCTGGACCAGCCACGTGCAAGACAAGCACCCTACCAGTACCCTACTCCCTGTACTATCTCTCCAGCCCCCATTTCCAACGTTTTGTTTATTGGCTTGCTGCATTTCCTGGGTAAATGATATATCATATGCCTTGAATCCTTTTCCTGATTTCTTTTGCTTTTTGCTTTAACCAGGACCTTACAGATCCTTGATGAGGTGAAGTTACTTATCTAGTTTGTGACCATAAAGAAGATGCAACTAAAGTTTCTTCACTGACTATACTTTTGGTTTCAGTTTTTTGTTTCTTTTTGGTTTGGGGCCGCACCAGCAGACAATGCTCTGGGGTGACTCCTGGTTCTGCATTCAGGAATTACTCCTGGGAAACCATATGGAATGCTGGAAATTAAACTGGTCAGCTGTGTGCAAGGCC
>JAOXYA010000032.1:2049844-2095971 GCA_028565675.1 Sorex palustris | reverse complement strand
CGGGACTCCCGCCCGCCGGATGCGCGACCCGCGCGCTGATTGGTCGTCGCCGGGAAGCCCCGCCCCGCGCGCGCGCGCTCCCGCCGGAGGGGGCCGGGCGCTGTCCAGGGCCCGGCCTTTGGGGGCTCCCTCTGGCTTCCCCACCCGGGACCCTAGGCCCTTCGCGACTGCCGTCCCACCTGGGGCTGACGTGGGGTGGGGTGGGGTGGGGGTGCCTCTGCTGCTGTGAGCCCCACGCCCAGCCCCCGGGAGCCCCGGGAGCTGTTTGCTGCAGCATGTCCTGTCGGGACCGGGTTTGGGTGGGAGTGAGTGTTGGAGTCACCCCTTTCTGGCGCAGAGCCTCTGGGTGGGGGACATCCGGAGTCCCGACAGGGTCTGCCCCACGCAGCTCACTGCCCGCTGCTCACTCCCAGGGGCTGCTGGGGCGCCCCTGCCCTGCCCCAAACATGCGAATGCCTGGCTGACCCCCAAACTGGGCTGGGGGTCCAGGCAAATGCTCCCAGGGTGGCCGCTGTCCCCGGAGGTCTTCGGCCTGGTCTTTGTGCTGCCCTCCCTGCAGTGGGGTGCCCCAAAACGGGGTGCTCTGGGCCGGCTCTGCCCCCTCCTGGACTTGACTTGGCTGTTAGCAGCCCTGCTGGGGCCTCGTGTGGCCCAGCTGTGGGGTGTAGGGACCTTAGTTTCTCCCTCTTGGGAGGGACAACGTGTGATGCCACTCAGGCACGAGGGAGCGCCCCACCCCACCCCATCCTGCAGTGTCCATCAGCACCCAGCTCTTCTCACAAGTCCCCAAGGAGCCCCCTCTCAACCCTCAGGCGGCTGGTCACTCACATCCTCCTAGGCTGGCAGGGGTAGCACCCTCAGGGTCACTGCCCAGCACTGTCCTGGGTGCAGGTGTGGAGCTCCAGCTCCCGGGGTGCCGGGCCCACGTTGGTGGGGAATGGCAAGGAGAGGGCCCCTGCGTGGTTGGCAGGAATTGGGCTGCGGGGTAACACGGTTAGCGTTGGTCAGCTGTGGACTGACACTGTGCAGGTCAGTCGGCTGTGGGCTGACTGTTAGGGTCAGTCGGTTTTGGGCAGACACTGTGAGGGTTGGTGGCTGTGGGGTGACACTGTTAGGGTCAGTCACTGTTAGAGTCAGTCCCTTGTGTGAGCTGACGCTGAGTACAGTTGATCAGCTGTGAGCTGACACCGTTAGAGCTGTGGCATGACATGCTGTTAGGGTCAGTCGCTGTTAGAGTCAGTCCATTGTGGGCAAACACTGTTAGAGTTGGTCGGCTGTGGGGTGACACTGTCAGGGTCTGTCAGCTGTCAGCTGACACTGTTAGGGCCAGGGTCATTCCCTGGTATAGTCAGTCACTTGTGGGCTGATACTGATAGGGTCAGTCAGTTGTCTGGTGACACTGATAGGATCAGTTGGCTGTGAGCTGACACTGTTGGGGCTGGTTGGCTGTGGGGGGACAGAGTCACAGTCAGTCACTGTTAGGGTCAGTCCATTGTGGGCTGACACTGTTAGGATCAGTCGGTTGTCTGGTGACAGTGATAGCATCAGTTGGCTGTGGGGTGACACTGTTAGGGTCGGTCAGCTGTGGGGTGACACTGTTAGGGCCAGAAGGCTGTGGGGTGATGTGTTGTTAGGGTCAGTCGGCTGTGAGGTGACATGGTTAGGGTTCGTTAACTGTGGGAGTGATGGCGCTGTTAGGGTCAGTGAGCTGTGGGCTGGCGCTGTGGATGGCATATGGACCTGGGCTTGCGCAGGCAGGGCCTGGCACTGACGCTTCTGCCTGGCCTCTCCGGAACTTCGTGCTGTGTGGGGCCCCCTGAACCCCAGCGGGGCCCAAAGCATGGGAGCCTCCTGTCCTGCCCTGTTTCTCCCTGTCTGTCCCCTCACCCAGCCTGCAGTGACAAGTGCCCTGACCCAGAGCTGACTGGGGGAAGGGCTGGGCAGATTCGGGGTGTCACCTGAGCCGAACGGAGGACTGGACCAGGGGCCTTAGGCCCAGGGAGGGTCACCTGATGGCAGCTGTGAGAGGGGTCATAGGCTCTGGGACCGGTCACCTAGAGAGAGCTGTGTGAAGGGGTGGAACAGGCGCAGGGACCGGCCACCTAGAGACAGTGTGCGGGGGGGTAGGGGGACACCAGTGGCCAGCGCCTGTCCTCAGCGCGTGCACGCCCTCGGGAATGGCTCTGCCGTGACTGACCAGTGTGCCCCCACCCCCAGAGGGACAGCTGGATCCAGGGCCTGGCAGGGTCTGTCGAGCGTTGCCCTGGCAACCAGCAGGCTTGGGGACTTCCAGGCAGGTGGGGCTGGGGGCCTCTCGCTCTCTCCTGCCTGTGCCAGGCTGCAGCTCCGGGTCAGCCGCGTGCTCCCATGTGCCTGAGGGGCAGGCTTGGGGCGCTGAGCGGCGGCCCCCCTGCCCTCGGCCCGCCTCCTGGAGCTGGTGGCCTTCCCGGGGGCACCCCGCACTCTGGGAGCCCCAGTCCCGCACCCGCCCGCTCAGCAGCCAAGCTCGGTGGCTGCTGTGCGCCGGGGTGGGGGGGTGTTGGAGAGCAAGGCTGGGCCCAGGGGACAGCCTGTTTCTGTGTGCAGGGCTGGAAGGGGCTTTCCTGGCTCGCCTCGAGAAGCTGGTAGGGGGTGGGGGGCAGACAGCTCCGCCACAGCAGAAGTGGCCTCTGGGCAGCTGTCCCCAGGCTTGTTGGATTCTGGGCTCTTGGAGACAGCTGCTGCAACACCCAAACACACACACGCGCGCGTGCGCGCACACACACACACACACACACATGTCTGGGTCCACCTGTCACTGCAGGGGCTGGTGCACATCTTGTCTCTGGCCCCCCCTCCCCTGCTGCAGGGGGGTTTAGGGGATTCAGGGCTGAGCAGCAGGAGACAAATGGGGCCGGCGGGGAGGGGCGGCTGCCGGGTGGGCGAGAGGCCCCGCTGAGCCGGCCGTCTCCCGCAGGATGAAGCCCACGCACACCGTCGTCAACTGCTGGTTCTGCAACCACGACACCGTGGTGCCCTACGGCAACCGCAACTGCTGGGACTGCCCCCACTGCGAGCAGTACAACGGCTTCCAGGAGGTGGGCACAGCCGGCCGCGGCCAGGGGCCGGGAGCCCGGGTCGGCCGGGGCCCCGCGACCTGACCCCCTCATGTCCCCCCCAGAATGGCGACTACAACAAGCCCATCCCGGCGCAGTACCTGGAGCACCTGAACCACGTGGTGGGCAGCGCGCCCGCGCCCCTGGCCCCGCCGCAGCAGCAGTGGGTCAGCAGCCGGACGCTGCTCTGCCGGCGCTGCAGCCAGCACCAGGCCACCAAGATCCGACAGCTGGCAGCCTTCACCCCGCGCGACGAGGTGAGCCCGGGCAGCCGGCCCCCCACCCCAGGTTTCCCGCTGGCAAGGACGGTGTCCCCTGCCCCTTGCCCAGACTGTGGGACTCCCGGGCACTGGAGAGGGTCGGGGGCCCCCAGCCCTCTGTGCTGCCCTTGCCAGGCCCCTGCTCCCGGGCACGCCTGAGCTCCGTCCAGCCCGGCCCCCACCTGTCTGACCCTGTGCCCGGGGTCCCCGCAGGGCAGGTATGACGAGGAGGTGGAGGTGTACCAGCACCACCTGGAGCAGGTGTACAAGCTGTGCCGGCCGTGCCAGGCGGCCGTGGAGCATTACCTCAAGCACCAGAACCGCCAGCTCCGAGCCCTGCTGCTCAGCCACCAGGTCCAGCGCCGCCAGGACGCCGAGCGCGGTCACGGGCAGGTCCGTGGGGGCGGGGCTGAGGCTCACGTCTCCACCGTCCCCCCGGGTACCCCACCCCAACCGGCTTCCAGGCCAGGTCCCCCGGGATGGACCTTCACGGAAGGGCCAGTGAGCCGTCTGCCCGCTGGCCCTGGGCGGGGGCCCTGCTGACCAGGCCTCTCTCCCCCAGAGCTTCTGTTCCTTTGCTGTGAAGTCGCCGGTGCAGGTCATCGTGCTCCGGGCCCTCGCCTTCCTGGCCTGCGCCTTCCTGCTGACCACCCTGCTGTGTGGCACCGGAGACCCCTTCATCCCGGGACCTGCCCTGCCCCCAGCCCTGCCCCCCGGGGGTAACGGGTCTGGCGGCGCCACCGCCGCGGACAACGGTACCAGCTCCGAGAGCTGGCGGCAGCTGCTGGGCCTCCTGCCGGCACCCGCTGCCGAGAAGCTCCGGGTGCTCTGGGCCCTCGGGCAGCAGCACCAGGTGGCCGTGGTGGCCCTGGGCCTCCTCACCTGCCTGCTGGCCATGCTGCTGGCCGGCCGCCTGAGGTACGTGCGTGGGCACGGGGCTCCCCGGCCTGGGCCGCATGCGTGCGTGGTGGGGGTGAGGGGTGTCCTCACGCCCTGTCCCCCCGCCCCACAGGCTCCGCAGGATCGACGCCTTCGCCGCGGGCCTGTGGGCACTGCTGCTGGCCCTGCACCTGGCTGAGCAGCACCTGCAGGCCGCCTCGCCCGGCTGGCTGGACACACTCAAGCTCAGTGCCGCGGCCCTGTGCTGCCTGGTGGGCTTCACGGCGGCCGTGGCCACGAGGAAGGCAGCAGGCACCCGAAGGTTCCGGCCCCGAAGGTCAGAGAAGCCGCAGTGACGGGCGGGGGGCGGACGGACAGACGGATGGACGGACAGGCCGCCCCTGCACTGCGTCGCCTCTCTCTAAGCTGCCTCACCCCTGCTTTCCTGGCGCCCGTCCTGGCCCCGCCCGCCCCCTCGCTGCTCACCACTGCCACCCCCGTCTGGCCAAAGACCCCGCGAGCCCTAGGCAGGGGCTCCCGCCCCTGCGATCTGAGGGTGCAGCCCCACACGGCCCTCGGCGGCCCCGGAAGGGAGAGCATGTTCTTGGACCAGTGCGGGG
This sequence comes from Sorex palustris, assembly GCA_028565675.1. NCBI lineage: Eukaryota > Metazoa > Chordata > Mammalia > Eulipotyphla > Soricidae > Sorex > Sorex palustris. The sequence continues at coordinate 2,091,117 of JAOXYA010000032.1, read as the reverse complement.
CAGGGCAAGCGCCCCAGAGGGCGGGGAAACGCTCTCGGCACCCCTTCCGGCCTCGCGCCTCTCCCGGTCGGTCACTCGGTCCCGGGATCCGGTGGGCACCCGCTGAATGTGGCACCCCGTGCCTCTCCCCGCCGCTGCCCTCGTCTGGGAACACCCACTTCCCTCCGCTCACCCACGCGATGCCGGCCCGGGTGCCCAGGCCTGGAAGCCCCATGTTCCGGACCCTGCTCCAGACTGGCCCCCCCGCCCTCTTGGAGGGATGCCCCCTTCTTCTCCCTTCCAGTCCCCGGCGGGGCGCGGCTTGGGGTCCTCTCCTGGCTTTGGCTTCAGCCAGACCCCCGAGCCCCCCGCTCTCGGGAGCCCCTGGCCAGGGGAAGGGGGCGCTCCCTGGAGGCAGGAACGGGCCTTGGGCCTTCTTGTCCTTGTTCTGGAATCACACAGATCCCACTGGCCCTGGGCTGGTGGGTGCTCTCCCTGTGGGGCCTGGCGTGCGTGCGTTCGAGTTAAGTTATTTGTACCGGCCCTGCTCCCGTCCCTCTCCGTGGGGCCGGGCGGGCACCCGAGATGCCCTGGCTGGAGCCCATACAACCCAGTGGCAGCTCTGCCCACAGCTGTCCCCACACCGTGTGCCCAGGACAGCTGAGCACGGGGTGACTAGGCACAGGCGGGTGGGCAGCGGCCGGGTCGCCCTTGGGTGTGTAGCACGGGACGATTGTCTAGTACCTGAACTGTACCCACGGCCCCAGCCTCGCACGTCACGGTGTTGCTGCTGTATTTCAATAAACGCCCCGGGCCCGTGTGGCCGGGGTGCCAGGCACCGTCTTTCCTGCTTGGTTCTTTCATGCTCCTTCTGCGCAGAGGCGGGGGGCCGGGAACCGCGGGCCCCCAGGAGTCGGGGGGGTGGCAGGCCCAGGTGCCACTGGCTCAGGGGGTTGCTGGAAGGCCCCCCCCCACACCGGGGTCCAGGGGCCGGCTGGGAGCTTCTCCGTGACCAAAGGGCAGAGCCGGGTCAAGGCAGGAGAGATGAGGTGGAGGGCATGTCCCCCGCCGTGGGTGCGAGCCAGGAGGGCACTGGCGGCTGGGGCGTGACCTTGGGATCCTGCCTGGCAGGGCTGGGCAGAGGGACCTGATTCGGGAGCTTCGTCCGAACAGGCCAGCATGGGTGGTGCTCGCCTGGCTTCCCTGATGTCCATGTGGGGCGCCCAGGGCCCTGCTGCCATCTGCTGGGGCCCCCAGGACCGGCTGCAGCTCTGGAGGACGGTTCACAGGGCCGGGTCTGGTTTCGGGGGGCACCTCGGCTGTGTCATGGGGGGACGGGTGGGCTGGGGCGACCCTCGGGGAGCTACTGCCTTGATGTCTCTGAGTTCCCCGAATGTCCACGCACTCGGAAAGTCTTCGAGGTCACATGGTCCCCCCCAGAAGGCTCCTGCTAACCCCAAGATTCCTTGGCAAAACCGGTTCAAAGCGGTGGGGGTGCAGAGTAGTGGGGGGCCTGGCGGGTGCAGACGGTGAACGCCCCAGCTCTGCTGCAGGGCCAGCCCGCCAGGCGTCACCCACCCTATCCCTTGGGACCGAGGTAAGGCTGACCTGCAGCCCCTCAGCAGCACTAATGTATTAACCCTTGACACCCCTGTGAGCGGTCGCTCTAATCCAGCATGGTTGACCTGCTTGGGCCCGCTGGGCCTTGGTGTGATTGGTCCCGTCCTGGGTTAAAGAGACACTGTCGTACCCGCCCTTCGGGCAGCACTGTGACCGAACCCCGCGTGTCTCAGGCCCGTGTGAGCCTCTGCTCAGGGCGCCCTCACTGGCCGCCTCCCCGCCGCTCTCCGCGGGGGGCTCTGGGGTTGCCGGAGGCTGCGGGGGCACCTCTGCCCTCGGCTCTGGGCAGGGACCGGAAGTGGTACCCGCTTGGGGGCTGGCCGAGGCGGGCCAGGGGCATCAGTGTCGCTTTAGCCCCGAGACCTGTCGTGCAGTTGGTGGTTTGCTGTGAGCTTGATCCCGGGACCGGGGGTGGGGCGCGTAGGGGGAGGGCCGGGCACGCTGGCACCTCGCACCACCCGCTGCTAATGGCGTGAGTGCCAGGCTGCCCTCCGCTCCGACTAACGCACGCTCGGCCCCGACCGGCCCGCACGTGGGAGGGGGGCCCTGGGCCGCAGCTCACCGTCCCCTCTCTCGCGCCCGGCGGTCTTGCAGGTACTTCCCCGGAGACGCCGCGGGCCTCTTTCCCGTCGGCCCAGGCCTGGCCATGCCCTGCCCGAGTGTCCTGGGCCCCCCACCGCCGTCTCTCTTCGTCCCGGCTCCGCCTGGCTTTGTGCCGCTGGCCAGCCGGCCTCTGTTCCGCTCTACCCGCCGGGCCTCGCCCTCCTCACTGCCCAGTCACCTGAGCCGGGCCCTCTCCCTGGGCACCATCCCCTCCCCGACGCGAGCAGGTAAGGACGGGCGGGGGGCTGCCTATGGGGGCCGGGGCTTAGTGCTGCGAGTGTCCGACTCCCTTCCACAGAGGCGCTTGGGGGGGCCGGGGGCTGCCCTGCTCTGGGAGCTGCCTGGCGACCGTGGCCAGGTCTCTCCAAGGAGGCGGCCACCCTCTTTACCTGTCGCCTTATCCCTGGGAGCGCCCAGGACTCAAACCCACTGACCTGCTCGGAGCCAGCCTGGGGCGTCTCCTCCAGGGCTGACGGGTCCCCGCCTCAGTCGGCTTCTTTGAAGGCACCATCTCTGTTTCCTTGGGGTGCAGAGACCTGCCAATGTCAAGCCCAGGACCGAGGGGCCCCAGCCAGCACCCAGCATGTGCCAGGGTGCTGTGTTGGGGGGTCCCGGCTGCCATCTGTGGTGCTGGGAGCGGCCTGCTGGCCCTAGCCAGGCTAGCACTCAGGGCCCTACCATGGGCACGTGACTCCTGTCGGCTGGGTCCAAGCCTGGTGTGCCCTGGGCCACGGGTTGGGGCCTGGCAGAGGGCGGGGGCTGCAGCAGGGGTGCTGACGCCCCTCGTCCATCTCTTCGCAGACTCGGGCTGCCTCTTCAGTGGAAGCCGTCCACCCTCGCGCGTGGCCCGGCCTGGGCAGCTGCTGCTTTCTGGTGAGTGGCCCCCACGTTCTGCCCCCGCTCCTGCCCCCACCGTGGCACCTGGAGACCCGAGGGACAATGTGGCACAGCCGTCAGCACCCAGGGACGCTCGGGGGAGCTGGGCAGAGTGGCCCTGAGCACGGCCAGGGTTGGGTCCTTCTGCCCCGCGTGGCCTCAGCGGGGCCGCCACGGTGCCGACCGACGCATCTCTGTCCCCTCTGCCCTCCAGACTACTTCTCCCTGCTGGCCAGCAGCTGCCCCTCGTCGCCGCTCCCGTCCCCAGCGCCGTCCGTGGCCAGCTCCGTGGCCTCCAGCTCCGGCTCCCTGCGCCACCGCCGGCCCCTCATCAGCCCCGCCCGCCTCAACCTGCAGGGCCGGAAGCTGCTGCTCTTCCCGGCACCCTCGGGAGAGGCCCCCCACAGCCCCAGCAGCTCCGAGGAACACTCACCCCCCACCAGCCGCCTCTTCCCCCTCGAGCTGCCCCAGGCCCCTCCGAGGCCGCCGCGGGACTCCAAGCTCACTGTGGGTACGGCTTGGCGGGCACCTCTGCCGGGTGGGGGCACCTGTCGTGGCTTTGGGGGGCCTCTTCTAAGCCCCGACCCTCCACAGACTCCTTCCAGCCACGCTCGCCTGCCCGCCCCAAGGCGGTTGGCTCGGTGGGGAACAGAGCCAGGGCTGCAGTCATTTGAGCTGTTTGAAGATTGATCTGGAAGGTTCTGTGCCCTGGAGCGGGCCCCGGAGCCTCAGGCTGCAGCTGGTCATGGGCATCTCCAGATCTGTGCAGACGTGGAAGACCGACTGCCCTTCTCATGTCAGGGTGGCCGCCAGGCTGCACGCTGGCCAGGCCCAGAGCCTCCTCGTGGAGTGGGCACCCCTGCCGTGCCTGTGGGCGCTCGGGGCCCGTGGGGACCTCCCCTGCCTGTGTGGGCGGGGACCCCCCACTGAGCCAGCGTCTCTCGCAGATGTGAGTGCCGTGCCCGACGGCAGCAATGCCTGCAGTGACCGCCCCATCAAGAAGGAGGATGACTCCTCGCACGCGTCCACCTGCATGGTGGACACCACCACCCAGGGCTGCCCTGAGGACACTGCTGCCTGGAGAGGTCAGTGCCACCATGACCGGGAGGGAGGGAGGGGGGCAGGGGGGCGGTTTCCAGGTGACACACAGGTCCCCAGGCATCTGACTCGGCTGCCCACCCCCCCCATCTCGCCTGGCTCCAGGCCACCCGGGGCAGAATGCCTGGACGTATCCCGTGCTGACCAGTGCCTGGACACGCCCCGCACTGGAGCGTCGAAACTCCCAGGGTGGGGCCGAGGGGCAGCAGGGAGTTCCCAGGGAGGCCGGTTGGTGCTGCCCCCCAGCTGCTGACCACCTGCCTTGGGGACCTGGGTAGGGTCCTCGCCCCGTTCTCCAAGTGGGTGTCCTGGCCAGAGCCCGTCTCAGGTGCATGCCCGGGACCTGCCTGCAGGTGGCGCCCCAGGAAGGGGGGAGGACTGACCGCGGCATCCCAGGGGGTCTCTGACCTCTAACCTCTGACTAACCCTCTCTTACAGGTCACGTCAGCCCCTCCCTGGTCCGGGGCCTCTTGGCAGTGAGCCTGGCCGCCAATGCCCTCTTCACCTCGGCCTACCTGTACCAGAGTCTGCGTTGAACGACAGCCCCCACACCCCAATGGGCTCGGGGTGCACCCAGGTGCATGCTGCTCCTCACTGCCGCCACAGGGCCTTGGTTGGTGGAGACCACCGCCCCCTCGTCCAGACCGAACTCCCGGATTGAGTCCTGTGCTTGGTCGCATCCCAAGGACACTCGAGGTGGCCCTCACGCGGCTCCTTGGCTGACTCGGGCCTTACTTACGTTTGGTGCTGACGCTGATCCAGAAGCCGGGGCCCCCCAGGCCCTGCTTTGCCCTTGGGGTGCCACTGGCCCCATGCCCACGGGGAGACCCCATCTCGTACTGTACTTCGTCCCCCAGGCCAAGGGCCTAAGCCACCAGCCTGGACCCTGCCCGGGACAACATGGTGACAGGCGTCCTCTGTCCTCCAGACCAGGCGGCTTCATCCTGCGCTCAGGCCCGGGGGTCCGTGGAAGCGTGTCCTCCAGCCCCTGGTCTGTTACCTCTGACCCCCGCCCAGCCGCACCTCCTCTCCCTGCTCCCCGTGTCCCAGCCCTTCCCTCTTCCAGCACCACCTGCCTGACTCTGGTGTCACCCGCCCAGCCCGGCCACCGACACCCCACTCCTGGGACCCCTGCTGACTCCCTCAGCCCCAGTGGGGTTCCCTTCCACCGAGGGGTGGGGGCTCAGTCCGGAAGGGACAGGCGCTGGGTGTGAGGGTGAGCAGCAGGCCTGTGCCTGTGTTGTGCGTACACACGTGTGCTGTGTGTGAGCACAGCCATGCACACGCTGGGCCTCGGAGCCAGCTCGAGGGCGGGCAGAGGCGTCTTCACTGTCATTCAGGGATAAAGTTTCGGTTTATTTTCCTACATGTTTCCCCCGTCAGGCCTTGAGCCTGGCCAGACGCGGCCAGACGCCCCCCGCCCTCCCCCTCGCCAGGACCCCCATTTTTTAAAGCTTTGGGTGCTTTTTTTTTTTTAATTCATTTTTTTTACCACGAGGGGAAGGGGCCGCTCTGGCCCCTCCTGCCCACAGCCCTCCTCCAGGCCCTTGTTTGTACCGCGCGAGTTTTTTACTTTATTTTTCACCCGATAAAACCAACTTCCCTCCTGAGGTCCCCCAGCAGGGGAGGAGCCGTTTGGGGACTCGCTGTTTTCTGGTTTCTCTCTGTTTTCCCAACCCTCTCTTCAGTTTTCTTTTGAACAAAAGCCACAACCTTATTTTTCTTTACAAAAAAAAAAAAAAAGGAAACAAAAAAAAAATATCCCAGCCTTTGACTACACCCGGACGGGCCTTGTCTTCATTCTCATCTACTGGGGCCGCGTTCGGCAGGGAGGGCTGCAGAGAAGGGCCGTCCCCGGGAAGCCTCTTCCTGCAGCCCCGCGACTGGGCTGTGGAAGGACCTTGGGGCCCTGCACAGGTGGCCCGGTCCAGGTTCACAGGGAGCGTGGCGCCGGCGTCTCTGAGCCAGGACTCGTCCAGACGGGGTGTTTGGGGGTGGGGACTTGCAGCTGGCAGGTCCCTGGGCCGGGACCACACGCTGCAGCACCGCGTGACTGGCGGGCTGGGTTTCATGTTCCGTTCTCTTGGCTTTGTCACGGAATCCTGCCCAAGGACCCAGGGCACTTGGTGTCTTCACAGAAGGGCCTGTGCCCGAGTCGCCAAGTGACCGCCACAGCGTGAAGCAGAGGGGCAAAGGCCCCTTCTCCGGGGAGCCTCCCACCCACCCCCCAAAATATGAAACGGCACAGCAGGGGCTTTAAGTCAACAAAGAGACTCTAAAGAAAGCGCCTGGTTCAGCAGAGCCAGCCACACCCGAAAGGGAGGAGGGGAAGACCCTCCTCGGGTCGGCTCCAGGCCCCCCCACCTCCTGTGCGCCCCTCTGGCGCACACACCTGCCGGGAGGGGCTTTCTACTTGATTTGGGCATGGGGGCCACTCAGGAGCTGCTCCCAGGCCCATGCTCAGGCCCCAGGTTTTAGCCCTGTCTGGAGTCCTGAGGACTTCAGAAGCGTCCCAGGGAGGGGAGCAGTGCGGGGCCACCTGCAAGCCCCGTCCTCGGTCACATCAAAGCACAGCAAGGTGGCACCTGCTGGGGCAGTGCCTCCCCAAGCCCTGTTCAGGGGCGGGGGCCCAGCAGGAAGGGAGTGGGCCTGGGTGGGCCAACCTGACAGGATCCTGCTCGGGGGCTGCGGGAGTCACCAGCCGCCAGGAGATGGTACAAGGCAGAGGCATCAATTCCCGACACCACGTGGTCCCCTGAGCACCTCCTGGTGCAGCCTTGGAGGCCTCCAGCCCAGGGGTCCAGGGAACCCCCAGCCCCGGCACCACGGGGTCAGGCGGCGTCACCTCCTTGGGACAGCGCTGAATGGCCGGCCAGCTCAGTAGACAGTTGCCGGTGGGCACCCCAGCCCCAAAACGAGTCACGTGCTGAGGCTGGCACACACACTGGGGCCTGTTCTCTCCGAGTGTTTTGGGTGTGTACACCCTCACAACCGTTGGTTACACAGTATCCTCAGATGAGCTGGCCTCTTCCCAGCCTTGCCCCCTATAAAATGGGCGCCACTGGACTGGGTGTAAACTTCGCAGGCAGGAGGCCTGGGTTCTACCCACCCCCACACGGGTCTCCAAGCTGGGTGGCCTTGCATGTGGCCGACCTGGGTTCAACCCCCGATACCCCATCTGGTCCCCCTGGCACACCAGGAGTGAGCTCTGAGCACAGAGTGAGGAGTAAACCCTGATCACCCCCCAATGTGGCCCCCAAACAAATACAGAGACGCAAAATGCTTCATTATGAAGAGCACTGCTGTGGGTGACTTACTGGTGGCGGGAGAGCCCAAGAGGGGCATCCTGGCTCATTTCGGGCGAGGACCAAAGAATCTGCACAGCACAGACTCACATCCCCCCAGCTCCACACACCCTCGTTGACTGGACCTGGGTCCCACTTGCTCTCCATGGCGTGGGACATGACACCCCCGCCTGGGACCGGGGTGCCGAGGGGCTCAGCAACAATTGCTCCAGACAAAGGAACCTGGGCCGGAAGCGTGGCCCGCCCTGCCCTGGGCCTCGGGAGGAAAGACGCAGCAGGAGGAGGGGACCCAGGGCGAAGGGAGCACTTTTCCAGATGGGAGGAAGGAGAGAGAGGCGCGGTCAGGAGAACCCGCGTCTCCGCAGGGGGGAGCCCAGAGGCCACGTCTCGGGGGGACTGTCCAGCCCCGGCAGAGCTGGTTTGAGGGTGAGGTTTCCCCCAGACGCCCCGGCTAGGGCTTTGAGGCTGGTAGGAGACGGGTGGGAGTCTGTGGCTGGAACCTAGCCAGGGAAGAGCTTTGGTCCTGGGTGTCCCCCTCAGGGTCCCGCCTCGGCCTTTGTTCCTGCGGGAGCCTCTGCTCTCCAGAGGGGCCCAGCCCAAGGCTCAGCTCCTGTGTCTGCAGAGGGCTCCAGCCTCCAGCCTCCAGGCTCCTTGGCTACTTTTTGGCTCGGAGCAGAATAACTTCCCAATCACGGGCTGTGGTTTGACTTCCCGGTGCCCCCACCGTCTGCTCCTCACCAGCAGAGTCAGTCCTGGCGAGTCTGGGGGGCTCAGTTCGTCCACCGAGGTGGGGGGGTTGCTGAGAAAGTGCCAGGTCCCCCATGAGTGTTGGAGGCTGGGAGGCCACAAGTACCCCTCATCCTGGTTACCCGGGGGGAGGAGGTCCGTGTTCCTGAGCAGGAGAGCCAGCGAAACCGCCCGGAGACTGAAGTCCCTGTTTCTGTCCCTGTGTGTCCCAAGGGGGTCCCATCTGGCCCCTCAGGGAGCAGTCAGGCAGCAGGGCCGTTACCCCCGCAGACTCCCGGGCTCTGCCCCAGCACGTGTGCCCGCTCAGACGCCCTGATGCCGCTTCCTGAGCATTTTCTTTCCTTCCCTCCGTGTCTGCGGAGTGGAACCTGGAGCTCACTCCTGTGGGCCCTGCCCCGCCTCCGTTCCAGCCTCCAACTCCATTCTCTGGCCCTGTCTTGGGCTTCTCACTGCAAGCGTCCTTGGGACGGGTGTCTGTGTTGCAGATTATTCTGTCAGTGCAGCCAGTGGGGTTCTAGCCCGACTCTCTAGAACCTGCAAGAATCAACTCAGATTCCTATTTTTCCGTTTTTGGGGCCAAACCCAGTGGTGTTCCGGCTCACTCCTGGGAGTTCCTGGGGGACCCTGTGTGGCGTGCGGGGTCAGGCCGGGCCGGCTGCGTGTGGGCACGCTCGTCAATCCCTAGTCTGTTTTGCTTCCGGTTGTGTCTGTGAAGTGGAGAGTGATTTGCGTTTTGGTCCCGGTGAGCACCCACACGTGTCCTCTGCCCACAGGGCCGCCGTGCACATCCGGGTGAACGACGTGAACGAGTTCGGGCCCGTGTTCAAGGAGAAGTCGTACAAGGCGACGGTGGCGGAGGGCAGGCAGCCCGACCGCATCCTGCGCGTGGAGGCCGTGGACGCCGACTGCTCCCCGCAGTTCAGCCAGATCTGCAGCTATGAGATCGTCACGCCCGACGTGCCCTTCGCCGTGGACAAGGACGGTGAGGCCCAGGCCCCTCCTCCCGCGCCTGGGGGACGCCTCCTCGGCTTAGCCCCCACTCTGCCGGCGTGTCGGTGAGGCACAGAGAGGGGGTGCGTGCGAGCGCCCCGTGCCAGGGTGGCGGGCGTGTGCGTGCCTCTGGTCTCCGGGACCCTGGCCTTCTCTCCGTGTCCATGCGGGTGGGATGCATCCTTCTTCTCTTCTTATCGTCCTGAAGCCCAGTGTGGGTGCTGCCCTGGTGCCTTCCCCCCAACCTTGTGCTCTCCCAACGGCCCCACCCCTGTGTGATCACCACCTGATCCCGACTCGTGAGGCCAGTGCTCTCTTCCTCTCTCTTGCGACAGGCCCCACGAGGGCTGCAGTGGCAGGACCAGGCTTAGGGGCTCTGCTTCCTGATCCCCGTGGGCCCCCACATTCCTGGGTGTGACCCCGGTGGGCCCCCCACTGGGCCTGAGCATCACCTTCTCTGCAGGCCTGGCCTTCAGCTGTCCAGCCAGGTTGATGGAGAGTGCCTGGGAATCGGAGTCATCCCCGGGCCCCCTCAGTCCCCTTAGGATCCGCCTCTCTGTCCGCGGCCTCTGAGTAACTGGGCGCTGGGCACTGGCCTTGCTCCTCCCGTTAGTCTCATCTCGAGGATCCAGGCAACGCCTCCTGCCAGGCCTCTGCGTCCTCAGGAACTGGCCGGAAGGAGCTATTTTAGAGCTGCTTGATTGGGTTACAGTGTCCTCACAGGGACCGGCCCAGGGCTCTGATGACGTCACGGGCATCACAGGCCGTGCGGTAATGGTCACTCAGCCAGGGCGCCCAGTCAGGCTGGCAGGGCAGCGATGGCCCCCGCAGCTGCCTCCCACGCTGCTGCTGTCGTGTTGAAGCACTTGGATTCCTTCCTTTGGCTTCTTCCTTACGTGCTAACTGCGAAACCCTGAGATCAGCATCCCCCTCCCTGACGCCGTCCTGTGGGTGAATGGGAGTCAAGGTGCGGGACCTTTCCTTTGCGAGGGTCTGCGCAGCCGTCCTCTGGCTCCCGCAGGGCTGGGGGCTCACGGTTGGTCCCCCCGGAAGGTTACATCAGGAACACGGAGAAGCTCAACTACGGGAAGGAGCATCAGTACAAGCTGATGGTCACGGCCTACGACTGCGGGAAGAAGAGGGCTGCCGAGGACGTGCTGGTCAAGATCAGCGTCCGGCCCACCTGCACGCCCGGCTGGCAAGGTGAGCCGCTGCCCCGGCCTGCCCCGCGGCGGCCCCGCCGTGCCTCGAGTGCCCCGTTCCACGCGCGTGTGTGTGCCCGCAGGGTGGAGCGACAGGCTCGAGTATGAGCCGGGCACCGGCGCCCTGACCCTCTTCCCCAACCTCCACCTGGAGACCTGCGGCGAGCCCGTGGCCTCCGTGCGGGCCACGCTGGAGCTGGAGACGGGCCACATCGGCAAAGGCTGCGACCGCGACACCTACTCCGAGAAGTCCCTGCACCAGCTCTGTGGTGAGAGGAGGGGGCGGTGAGAGAGAAGGAGTGAGAAAGAGAGGCAGGGAGAGAGAGAGAGAGAGAGAGAGAGAGAGAGAGAGCGAGCGAGCTTGGAAGGAGAGGGAGGGAGGGAGAGAGTGAGTGTATGTGAGTGTGTGGGGCTGTGTGTGTGTCGGTGGGCTTCAGGGGAGGCTAAAACGACCCCCAGAGTATTCTGTGGGTGGAGACATTCATCATTTCATTGTTTTGATTGTGAGCCACACCCTGCGGTGCTCGGGGCTCGCTCCAGGCTCCGTGCTCTCGGGTCACTCCTGGTGGGGCTGTGGGTGCTGTTTTTCCCCTGGCAGCTGACTGAGCCAGGAGGGCCTGCCTATGGCCACGCTGCCAGGATATGGCAGAGCTGGCCTTGGCACCCAAGGGGGTCTGCTCCTCTAGACTTCCAGTCGCATCATGCCACCCCTGGAGACAGGCCAAGGACCAGGGCAGGGTGCAGGTTCAGGAGCAGGTCCGGTCCCCAACGCGGGGACGCTTGCGAAAGTGCTCTTCTTGGCTTGGTGACCCCGTGCCCAGGGCTGGATCCTGAAGATGTGGTCTGGGGCTCCGTGCCAGGAGGCACGGGAGTGGGAGGAGGCAGTAGGGGCGGCTCCGTTCCCAGGGAGGTCAGTGCCACCAAGTGCTGGGTCTGAACAAGAGGGCTCCTGGGGCCGGCGTGTGCCACCAGGCTTCTGCGACAGGCCTACGCTCGCGGAGGGAGCAGGGGCGCCTCATTATTTGTTTACTTGGCTTCCTGGGCTGTGCCTATCCGTGCAGGGGTCACTCCTGGCGGGGCTCACTGGGGGCAGCAGATGCAGTCCCGGCCTGGCTGGCGTGAGGCTGGTGTTGACAGTGGGGAAACCTGGATGCTTGCCCTCAGCCCGTCGCACGGCCTCGCTGCCTCGTTTTCTTCCTTTTCATTTTGATTGCTCTTTGTTTGGGGCACGTACCCAGAGAGGCTCACTCAGGCCTTACTCCCGGCCCCGCACTCAGGAATCACTCCTGGGAGGACCCTGGGGGCCATATGGGGTCCAGGGATCGAATCCGTGTCAGCTTTGTGCAAGGCAGGCGACCCACCACTGTGCTATCTCTTGGTGCCTCTTTCTTCCTTTTAAAATACTTTTGATTGGGGGGCTGGAACAATAGCACAGTAGGGAGGGGACTTACCTTGTGCGCTCCTGACCCGGGTTCAATGCCTGGTATCCCACATGGATCCCCGAGCATCGCCAGGAGTAATTCCTGAGTGCAGAGCCAGGAGTCAGCCCTGAACAGCGCCAGGTGTGACTCCAGAGGTGCCCAAAATAAATAAACAAACAAATAAATAAATAAACCAAATACCTACAAATGAGCTGGCGAGATGGGTCAGTGGGAAAGCACTTCCCTTTCACATGGCCAAACCTGGGTCCAGTCCCCAGCACATATTACGGTCCCCGGGCCCCACCCGGAGTGACACCTGAGCCCGTCCCTGGGTGATCCCACACAGACAGATGCCCTGAGTCCTGGGCGGGAGACGGCCGGGCTCCCCGCGGCCCTCAGCCATCGCTCAGTCCGTGGCTGCAGACGCACGACCCAGCGTTCCTCTGTCTGGCAGGCGCGGCGTCGGGTACCACCGAGCTGCTCCCCGCGCCCAGCAGCACCGCCAACTGGACGCTCGGGCTCCCCACTGACAACGGCCACGACAGCGACCAGGTGTTCGAGTTCAACGGCACGCAGGCAGTGCGTGTCCCAGACGGCGTCGTCTCTGTGCGCCCCGAGGAGCCCTTCACGCTGTCTGTGTGGATGCGGCACGGGCCCTTTGGCCGCAAGAAAGAAGCCATCCTCTGCAGCTCTGACCGGACGGGTACGTGGGGCCGGCCCAGGGAAGGGCACAGAGCTGCCCGCGGCGGGCCCCGAAACCCAGGCAGCATTTCCCCCCCACTGAGTTGGTCCAGGCCCCGGCCTTGTCCCTAGCCCCAACGTGGCTCACTCAGGCTTCCTCTGCAGACATGAACCGACACCATTTCTCGCTCTCCGTGCACGGCTGCCGCCTCATTTTCCTGCTGCGCCAGGAACCGGCGGAGGAGAAGAAGTACAAGCCCGCGGAATTCCACTGGAAGCTCAATCAGGTGAGCAGGAGCAACGCACGGGGGCTTTGCCCAGTTCAAGGAGGCACCACGGTTCATGGATCAGTTCCTGGAACTGCCCTCTGAAAGCCGGCTTTTATTTTATGTTTTTATTTTTATTTATTTATTTTTTTAGCTTTTTGGGGGGTCACTCCCGGCGATGCTCAGGGTGACTCCTGGCTCTGCACTCAAGAATTACTCCTGGCAGTGCTCGGGAACCGTATGGGATGTCGGGGATCAAACCCTTGCGTGCAAGGCAAATGCCCTCCCTGCTGTCCTATGGCTCCAGCCTCTATTTTATGTTTTTAATATGTGGTTTACACCATATGACCAGCCCGAAGTTGTCTGTTGGGGTCAGGGAGCCAGGTCACAGGCCAGGAATGCAGGTGCTGCAGCTGGGACCCTGGGCTCCGGCCGGCGGGGCTCAGCTGGAAGGCTCACGCCCCACCCCAAGGAGCTCAGAGCGACCTGCAGAGGCAGGGCGGCAGCTCGAGGGTCTTCCAGCTCAGAGCAGTGCTGGACAGGCCCTCAGGCGCTCACGGACGCAGCCCTCCATTGAGCCGGGCAAAGTCATGTGGCAGGTGTTAGGGCTGGCTGCAGGCTGTGTGGCCGGAACCCCGTGCCCAGAGCCGGGAGTAGCCCCAGGCCAAAATAGAGATGGACCGACGTGGGGCCAGAGAAGCAGTACGGTGGTTCAGACGCTTGCCTTCATGTGGCCAATCCAGCTGCGATCCCTGGTACTGTATGTGGGCCCCCAGACCCCACCAGGAGTTGTCTGTGAGCACAGAGCCAGGAGTCAGCCCAGGACAACACTCGTGTGGCTCAAAAAGAAAAAAAAAAACAATCCAAAACACAACTGTGTTAATTTGATGCATCTCTCAGAGTCAGCGGATAAAAGTGCTGTACACTTAAATGTGCTGTGTTAGTGAAATGTTGGGCTGTGGCAGCAACAGCTGGGCAAGCAGATTCAAAACAAGAGTAAGAAAGGAATAAGCAGGTGCAGTCACAGCCCCTGGGCACCTCTGGTGTGGCCCCCGAGTTGGTCCCCTGAGCGCCAGGGTAGCACAGGTTACGTGGTTTTTGTTTGTGTAGATTCTTTCTTCCCCAAAACACTTTTGGGAGCGAGTCCTAGAGTGGGGGCTAGGGGGTTGGGCCACACCTTGCAGTGCTGCAGAGGGAATTTGCAGTGCTAGAATCCTCCATTCTTTCTCTTTTGGGCTTTTTGGGCCACACCCTGCGTTGCTCAGGGGTCACTCCTAGCTCTGTACTCAGGAATCACTCCTGGCAGTGCTTGAGGGATGCCGGGGATCGAACTTGGGTCGGCTGTGTGCAAGGCAGTGGCTCCACTCGCTGTCCTGTCCCCCCTGGAATCTGTCCTGGGCCTGCAGCTTGCAGAGCTGCCGCCCAGCCCCAGCCAGTCCCGCCTCAGTCTTGTCCGTGGTTTGGTCTTCGTCCTGAAGGTCAGTTGAGCTAGCCGCGAAACTTGTGCCTGGCGCTGGAGATTTCCAACCCCAGAAAGCGCGTCTCTCTGTTACCATGTGCTGGAGCCAGGCTGAAGAGATGCCTCAAAGGCCTGAGCGTGGCCAGAGGCCCCTGTTGGCTGCCCTGCGCCCCGCAGTCCCCAGCATCTCGGGCGACCCTCCCCCAGATGCCTGGTGACGGTCTTGATTTTCCTGCCCTTGGAAAACACTCCATCTCTGTTTGGGTGACCGGAGGATGTTTCTTCTCTTTGGTGCTCTGGGACTCGTTTTCCCCGCCTGTGGTGATCGGAGTTCAAGGGCATGCTTCCCGGGTGTGGTCCCCTCTGGGCCCAGCCTGACTCTGCGTCCCCGCACTTCCTCCGGCATCTGTTGGTCTTGTGGCCCTTCAGAAGTCGTCTTCCTCTCCTCCTCAGGAGAACTGCGTTCTTCTGTATTCTCTTTTCTTCTGTCTTTGTTTGGTTTTGAGGGCCAAACCCAGCGTGCTCAGGCTTCACTGCTGATGGGGGCCGGGGGGCCATCTTTGGTGCTGGGAGGGAGCTCAGGCCAGCACCCTCCGCGCTGTCCTATGCTCTGGCCCCTTCCTGTTTTCCTTCGTGGATTTTGCAGTCGTGGGACTGTTTCCTCGGTGTGTCCTCGTGTCCTCTGTCCTCGGCCTCTGCCCTCTGCGTGTTGGCCGGTCCCTGCTCTCATGGTCTTGGACCAGACACTGCTACTCATGTAGCAACATTGTCATTCTGTTTTCCGGAACTGCAGTGCTTGGAAACGGGAGGCTGTGACGCGGGCTCATTTCTGAAGGAGCTTAAGCTGCCTTCTGCTTACGTAGAGATGTGAGCTAACCTGAAAGACTTCATCTGGCTGGAAGCTGGGTCAGGCGCGGTTCCCTTATCAGGAGACGCTTCCTGTGCTGTGCGTGTTAAAACAAGCGCTGTGCTGTGCCCAGGGAGTGAGTGCACGCGCTGTCAGGTCCGACAGTCTCAGAACAGCCATGGGTGAGTGCACATGCAGTTAGGGTGTAGGGTCTGATGGTCTCAGAAGAGCCCTGGGTAAGCACGTGCGCTATTAGGGTCCGACTATCTCAGAGCGGCCCTGGGTACGTGCATGCGCTATTAGGGTACGTGCACGTGCTGTTTGGGTGTAGGGGTCCGACTGTCTCAGCAGGTGCGGTGATTGGCTGCTTTTGGCGCGGCCACATGTGTAATGGATTTGTTTCGATGTCCTCAGCTTCTCATGGAGCCACAATTCCTTAGGATTTCAATATAAATTGGAAAAACTTTGTAGAAATCCATTGATCATTTTGTTTTGGGGCCACCCTCAAAAGTGTTCAGGGCACCATATGGGTGTCGGGGGTCCCAACTGCAGGGGCTGGGAAGGCAGTGCCGTGGGCTGGGCGCTTGCCTTGCCCGTGGCCACCCTGGGTTCGATCCCTGGCACCCTACTTGGTGTCCAAGCCCCACCAGGAGCAATTACTGAGATAGGGCCAGCAGTAAGCCCAGAGCACCCCTGGTCCCTCTTCCTGCCTCTCTTCCTGGGTGCCTGCCACCTCCTCTGAAATAGCAGCAGGGAAAGGGCCAAGGACTACTGGCACCCCTGGGCCCTGCCCTCCTACCTGGGTCCACACCACAGGTCAGCTGAGGCAGGTACCGGTCCCCGGACTGCATGCAGAGGGGCCTAGCTGTGGGGCAAGGTGCCCTCGAGCTTGTCCCTGCGGCTCCTGGCACCGTGCTGTGCTCTTGAGTGGAGAGGTGGCCAGGGAATGGCCATGAGGTGGCCCATCCATCTTAGATCTTACTTCAGACAGCTCGGGCAAGGGCAAAGTTAACAGAGACATTCGGTTGCTGTTGTTTCGGGGTTTTCTGTTTTCTGGGGAATGGGGGCCACACCCGGAGGTGCTCAGGGCTACTCTTGCTGTGCTCAAGGCTCACTCTGGTGACGCTCAGAGAACTGAAGGAAACTCGGCCACATCCATGCAGGGCCAGCTCCTTCACCACTGTTGGGTCTCTTTGGTCCTAATTGAGACATCCAGGTATATCTGACAGTGAAAAGGACAAATTATGTACATACGTATTTTCTAACCATAGTTTTTCCCTGAGAGTCACCAAGAATGGAGGCTCAAGAAATAATGCAGGAGTTAAAGCTCTTGTTTTACTTGTGGCTGACCCTGGGTCGGTGCCTGGCACCACATACGGACCCTGAGCACTGCGTGTGTTGGACCCCCTGCCCCCAAAAAAGAATTCCCAACAACAGAACTCTGAGTCTTTCGTTGCAAAATTGCAATAGAATAGAACTGACTTACAGGAGGATGTCATTCCTGTCATATTCGTTTTTCTTTTCTTCCTGTTTTGTTTATGGGCCTCATTCCCCTGTGTTCAGGGCTTAGTCCGGGGCGATTGGGGGGCCCAGTCAGCTACATGCAAGCAAGCATGCTACACACCCTGCATAGCTCCGGCCCTTGTCCTTTTTATTGATAAGGAATTAGGTCACTTGGGAGCCAGAGAGAAAGGACAGCGGGTAGGCACTTGCCTTGCACACAACCGACCTGGCTTCAATCCCTGGCATTTCACAGGGGTCCCCCGAGCACTGCCAGGAGTAATTACTGAGTGCAGAGCCAGGAGGAACCCCTGAGCTGGGGGAGGCACCCTGCAAAGAAGAAGCTGTTCTGTTTTCCTCATGTGTGTGATGGCCTGGATTTGATTCCTGGCACCCCACCCCCCTCCCCCCCAAAAAAATGCCTGGACTGGAGAGAGTCCAGAGTCAGACGCTGCCCGCTGTGGGCACCCTGGTGCCATCCCACACGCTCTCTGAGCACCGCTGGGAGTGGCCGGGAGCCCCTGCGCACTGGGGATTGTAGCTGCAAAGCCCTGGCAGCACCACGAACCTCGGACTCTCACACGGAGCCGTTGGCCGGGGTCCAGAGTCACTGGGGGTCTCCACCAGGAGCTGGTCTGCTGGTGTCCAGCAGTGTTGCTTTTGTGGCTGGCACTGTAACTGAGGGGAGGGAGAGTTTCCTGCTGACTGTTCGCATAACCTGCAGGTCTGTGATGAGGAGTGGCATCACTACGTGCTCAACGTGGACCTCCCGAGTGTGACTCTCTATGTGGATGGCACCCCCCACGAGCCTTTCTCTGTGGCTGAAGACCGCCCGCTCCACCCGTCCCGGATCGAGACGCAGCTCGTGGTTGGGGCTTGCTGGCAAGGTATGTGTCTGGCACTGACCCTGGCTCTGCCCACTTAGGAGATCGGGGCGGGGGGGGGGGCAAGGTTGTCAGACTGTGCTCGGGGCTCGGCTTCTTGGACCCACCATGTTTCTTGCCCGTTCTGAGCTCCCACAGGTGCCACACCCACAGAGCCCAGTGTGGCTCTGTCTGGGGCTCAAGGTCTGGGCACTGGCATAGCACGGAGGGCGGGTGTGGCTGCAGTTTCCTGGATACATCAGTTGGGACGTCTGTGGGGATGCAGTCTCCCCCGGAGAAGTGTGGGGCAGGGTGCATCAAGAAGCCTCAGTCAGGTCCTATCCATGGTGGCGTGTCTCAGCCCAGAGGGGCTCTCAGTGACCATCTCGGGGGTGCAGGGGGCTGGGCCACGTGCTGCTGCCCTGCCCCCTGCCCCCCGCCCAACACTGTCCAGCTCTGCTCTCTGTGGGGACGGTTTCTTGTTGCTCCTTAGGAGTCCAGGCAGTGAAGTAATAGGTTTTCTTTTCCCCAGCTTTATTCTCTTAACATCTTAAAGATTCCCCAGAATTTAAAATGCCTTTAACAAGTACTAGAACTTTCCTATTTTCATACACGAATACAGCTTCCAGCACACAGTCACACAGACATGCCTTCCTGCCTCCCGCCTCTGCCTCTCCTTCTGCCCCAGGACTTGCAGGCCCGAGAGGCCGGGAAGCTGCTAGGGAGACCAGCATCTCCAATTTGTACCTTCATCTTTTTGCCCGGGGGTGGGGGGCCGCGGTGGCAGCCCAGGATGCTCAGGGCTTACTCCTGGCTCTGCATCCAGGGATCACTCCTGGTGGTGCTCAGGGACTGTATTGAATGTTGCTGATTGAACCTGGGTCTGCATATGCAAGGCAAGTGCCTCCCTGCTGTGTCATGGCTTCGGCCTCTCTCTCTTTCTTTTTTTTTTTAAATAAATTTATTTATTCAATCACCATGAGAGCAGTTACAAAGCTTTCGGATTTAAGTCTCGGTCATACAATGATGAAACACCCATCCCTTCACCAGTGCCCATTTCCACCACCAAAATCCCCAGTATATACACCCCCATCCCACACCCTCCCCCTACCCGTGGGGCAGATGATTTCCACATTACTCTCTCTCTACTTTGATTACATTCGATATTTCAGCACCAGACCCACCATTATTATTTGGGATTTTACCCCAACACTCAGATCTGCTGAAAAGGCAACATTATGCAGTTTGTTTTCTATTGCTGATTATGAATAGCATATGATGTCATAGGGCTGGCTGCGATTTTGGAATTCTGAAATTTTAATTCTTTTAAATCTGAAGGGGTTTCTGCCAAAAGCTGCCGGGTTTCGAGATTTATTTCTGAGTCTCTGGGATCATGGCCATTAAGCAGCTTGATCAGTAGCCAGAGGAGTCGTTCATGGGCAGTGACTCGGGTCTTGTTGAGGCAGGGGAGGAAAGGGCCGGCTCCGCCCCCATCCCGTGAGACCCCGTGTGTCTCGTCACTGCCAGCCCCTACCTGGCTGTCCATTGGCCTCTGGAAGATGGAGGCCACCGAGCCGCTAGGGGGAACAGGCAGTGGGATGGCACCTTTTCCCACCTGGGGTGCTGGCCTCTCTCTTTTTATAATCTTACCACATTCAGAGCATTCATTTGAAATCTCTTTTAAAATTTCCCTTGTCCATGGCAAAGCTGCCTTTACTGCCATTATCCTGAGCAGTCAGATAGTAACCACACGGCCTGTAAATGTGTCCATGGGTGTAAATTCAGTCGGAGACCGTGGGGCCCAAAGGCTGTGTATCCCATCCCAGGAAAGGCCGAGTACTTTGGGACCAATCTAATTTCTTTACCTTCAGTGGGTTGAAGGTTTTTTTGTGTTTGGTCTTTGGAGTCAGTCCTGACAGTGCTCAGAAGTGTCTCCTGGCTCTGCACTCAGGAATCACTCCTGGTGGGCTCCGGGGAATAAGGGATGCCGGGAATTGAACCTGGGTCTGTTGAGTGCAAGGCAAGCGCCCTCCCCGCTGTGCTCCAGCCCCTCCTCTTCTTTCCAGGGAAACTGAGGCTCAGAGAAGCAGAAAGTCAGGGGATGGGAGGGTTCCCAGCGATTCATTGTGGCACCAGAATTTGAGCCCCTCAAGCTGGCACAGGGCTGGAGGTTCACCTCAGACACCAGCACTGCAGCGGGCAGGGCCCGTGGCCAACAGCAGCCTGACTTGGCTGGTCCTGCCGGGCCATGCCTGCGTCCTTCGGAGCCTTGCAGCCGACATCGGCGCCGAGCTAGTGGGGACCATTGGGAGCTTTTCCCATTCAAGCCCCCACTGTGCACGGTGGTCCGCGTTGCCCTCAGGAGAGGGTCAGCATGTACCCGCACAGCTCTGGGCCTCGCTTTCCCGGGAAGAGCAGCCGGGCCATATTAGAACCTCTGAGCAAGGGTCAGGACCATCCCCGCCTGCTCAGCCTGTGCTGCCGAGTGGCCCAGGGCTCCTCGGCGGCAGCTTCAGTAAGCCTGAGCTTACTCCTGCCGGACAAGCCTGAGTGTTAACTGTGCCCAGCTTGTTGGGGCTTCAAGGCCTGCTGGCTTCTATCTCCTGCCCCTGACACAGCGTCTCTGCAGGCAGGTGGCAGTTTCCTGTCCCCTACTTTCATCACTGCATCTCTCAGTCTCTCCCAACACCCTTATCCTGAAACACCTCAGTACACACATATGCACGTGGGTGCACACATGTGCTGTGCTTGCCGTCAGCAAGAGGGTGGGGAGGGTTCGCAGTATGGTGAGAGAGGCCCGGGTCTCCGTCCTTGTGTGGAGCTGTGTGAAGGCGGCTCCCTCCCTCCTCTCCCGTCTCCTTCCCTCCCCTCCCGTCTCCTTCCCTCCCCTGCAGACAGCACTCCCCCAGAATGACCGGAAAGCAGGAACTGTCCAGTGCCTGGGCTGGACACTCCACTGTGGCTCCCAGCCCTGAGCCATGCAGGGCCGAGGCTGCGGGGCCAGGCCCCATCAGCAAGCATCACTGGCGTGGAGGCCCGAGCCAGGAGCCCCCTGCAGCAGGCGGACCGCCTTCATCATGGCCCACCTAGACCCGGCTCTGTTCTCTGGGAAGCGCGTCTCCTGCTGTCAGCCACTGTCGCTCGGCCCTCGGCCGGGGTGGGGTTGGGTGCCCCAGGCCACCCTGCTCGGAACTCGGTCGGGGACAAGCACGCTGCTTCCCTGCAGCAAGTGGGCCGAGGGTGCAGGGAGCTGGGGACGGAGGGCGCCCAGGAAGAGGTGGTGAGCCGGAAGCCAGACTGGGGGCAGGGCTGGGGTGGCGGACAGTGCGGGGGTGTCGCTGTGTTTTTACAGCCCGCAGCCCAGGTCCATTGGGACGCGCCTGACCTCGGCGCCGGCCTGTCTTTGTCTTGCTCCCTGCAGAGTACTCAGGCGTTGAGAGTGAGAATGACACGGAGCCTGGGCCTCCGGCCCCCACAGGTCACTGGAACGTTCTCTCCCCTTGGTCGCGTCGAGGCCCAGGCCTCCCCCCCACCCGTCACGCATGAGACGGCCTCATCACGTCGGGCCCCCGACACCATTTCAGCCGCTGCCCTTCATTTCACCCCTCTGCCCTTCCCACCCCCGCACTCATCCCACCGCGTCGCCAGGGCCTGCCCTCACCGTCTGACTCCCCCGCACTGCATGGGGCCCACTGGAGACAGGCCGGGCGGGGGCACCCAGGGCGCTCGTGTGGCTGGTCCCCGACAGGAGACCCTGGGCCGTCCCAGGGCCGCAGCTGGGTTTGGAGCCGCCCCGTGCTGCTCGGGGCAGGGTGGGCCTGGAGCTGAGCCCCGGCGCCCCGTGCCCCTCCACCCGGGCGTCTCCTGGCCCCCAGGCACTGTGCACTGTTCTGTGTTATTTTTGTTGGAGCTCGTGCAGAGCCCCCCGAACCCCCCAGGGCCTTCCAAGGCTGCAGGGATTGAACCAGGCTGGCTGTACATGGACATTGTACTTCCACTTTTTATTTTCTTCTGGGCCCATGTAAGTGCTCACAGGCTGCTCCCAGCCTAGTGCTCAGGGCTTGCTCCACTTGTACTGGAGGACCACGCCGTGCTGGGAATTGGACCCGGGCCCGCTACCACACGAGGCCCATGGGCTCGGCTCTGCAGTTGTCTGGGGGCTGTTTTTGGCTGTCCCCGACACGTTCCCTGCCCAGCCCTCGTCTGTGAGAGGAGGCAGCCGAGACTCAAGGTGCACGGCATCCCTTCCCACTCCCTGTGTTTGAGGGCACACCCTGGGGGCACACACCCCCGAGGTCCTGCAGATAAACAGACCCCGACGTGGGCATGGCTGGCAGGGATCAGCGTTGCTTTTCCCTTCCGAGACCTTTCACGGTCACCAGAGTTTCTCCTGATCCCTCCAGCCAGGCGAGAAGCTGGGGTGTCACCTACCGCAGTGGGGCGTCGGGGCGGGACCCTGGGGGCCTCCCATGGGGCTGCCTGAGCCAGGCCCTGGCACGTGCATGGCATCGACCACCTCATTTCTTCACGCACTTCCATGTAGACACCCGCGGGGGCTAACGGAGCGGCCGGAACTAACCGCATGTCCCTCCCGCGCTCCAGCCCCGGCCACTCTCACCCCTGCTCTCCCGCCCTCAGGTGGTGACCTGCGCATGGCGCAATTCTTCCGCGGGGACCTGGCCGGCCTGACCCTCCGCGCGGGGAAGCTGGCCGACAAGAAGGTCATCGACTGTCTGTACACCTGCAAGGAGGGGCTGGACCTGCAGGCCCCGGAGGACGGTGGCCACGGCGTGAAGGTACCAAGCGACCCCCAGCCAGATGCCCCCATTCCCTGGTCACACCGAGAACTGGGGGGCTCCGGCGCAGAACCGGGCTCTCGGTCGCCCATACCTCCGTCCAGACCGTGTACAGTTTGGGGCCCAATCTCAAACTGCAACGGCGCCTGACTCTCGCCTCTGGGAGGAGAGTTTGGATTCAGGCCCAGGCCCAGCTCTCAGTGGAGCCCTTGTCCCTGGCGTGCGGGGCCTGGGTTCGAGTCCCAGCATCACCAGTCAGGAGCAACCAGGTGGAGGAGACACAGGCAGGACTGGGCAGGGCCAGAGAGGACAGAGCTGGCAGGCCAGGCAGGACTGGGCAGTACCGGATGGGTGGGCAGGGTTGTCGACAGCCCTGGTCATGTGGCTGCCCCTGGTGGTTCCTCGCCGGCCCTCACCCCTCCCCCAGCTCCAGGTCCCGGTCACGCATCCCGGGGGGTGGGAACAGGGGCCAACAGCCACCCCTGGCTGCCGACTGTCCCCCCTCCCGCTGAGCCCTGCACTCTGCTCTGCCCTTGGCCCGGCGCAGATCCAGGTCAGCCACAGCCGCTCGGCGCTGACGGTGGAGAGCGAGGACGTCGGGGAGCTGGAGAAGGCCCTGCAGCGCGCCGCCTACCTCAACTCCCGCCAGTTCCCCACGCCCGGGACCCGCAGCCTCCGGCTCAGCAGCTCCGCTCAGTAGGTCACTGCTCTCGGGCCAAGCTCTGGGCTGGGCGACCGGACGTCCTCGTGCGAAGCCTGCGCCCCACCTGAGCATTGGACGGGCCGGGGCGCTCCCCTGGCCTGCTGGGCTCCTGGTGGCGGGACCGCATGCGCCGTGCAGGGTGGCCAGCAGGCATCGGAGGCGGTGGGCGTGGGGCGCCGCGGGGAGAGGCCCGGGCTTCCGGTGTGGCCACCGAACCAGCCGTCCGAGCCTCCCCCCTCCTCGGCGGCGGCAGGTGCTTCAATGAGGCGGCCTGCATCTCCATCCCGCCGCTGGACGCCGCCGTCATGGTGCTGCAGCCCGAGGAGCCCAAGATCAGCCTGAGCGGCGTCCACCACTTCGCGCGCGCGGCTTCCGAGTTCGAGAGCCCTGAGGGCGTCTTCCTGTTCCCCGAGCTGCACATCATCAGCACCGTCACCAGGGAGGTGGAGCCCGAGGGGGACGGTGGCGAGGACCCCACAGGTGACCCCGCAGGCTTGGGCCGGGGAGTCGGGATCGGGGTCGGGGTCAGGGCCAGGCGGCGGGCGGCCCCCGGGGTGTGCGGACATCAGCAGCCCTGCCATGCTGCTCCGCAGTGCAAGAGTCGCTGGTGTCCGAGGAGATCGTGCACAACCTGGACTCGTGCGAGGTGACGGTGGAGGGCGATGAGCTGAGCCCGGAGCACGAGCGCCTGGAGGTGGACACGGGCCGCCTGCAGCAGAGGGGCCTCGGCGTGAGCAGCTCTGACCTGGGCGTGGTCTTCACGGGTGAGCCAGAGCGGCACATGCCGGCACCGGGGCGCCCCACGCTGTCCGCGGCCCCCGCGCCCTGACCGAGCTGCCCCCACAGGCGTGGACACCATGGCCAGCTACGAGCAGGCCCTGCGCCTCCTGCGCTACCGGAACTGGCACACCAGGTCCCTGCTGGACCGCAAGTTCAAGCTCGTCTGCTCGGAGCTCAGCGGCCGCTATGTCAGCAACGAGTTCCAGGTGGAGGTGAGTGCGGGCCTTCCCGGGCAGCGCTGCCCCCACCGGTCCTCTCCCCCATGTCCCCAGCTGCCCGTGCCCGGTTGCAGCGCTGGCCAGCGGTGCTGGCTCAGAGGCGCCTTCACGGAAGCCCAGTGAGAGCCAGGAGCCCCTCCCACCCCCGCCCCTGCCGCCCAGGGCCCGTCCCGGGATTGTGGCAAGAGGGCCAGTGCTCAGTCCAGTGAGGGGCTGCGGGGCTCAGTGTCCAGGCCAGGTCAGTGCTTGTCCAGCAAGCTCTGAGGAGGACCATGGCGCCCTGGCATCCCGGGTCCGGGAGGCTGTGTCAGGACGGCGTCTCCTTGTGGAGGTAGCCGTGTCACAGAGACTGCCGCTCCTCGGTGCCGTGCCCCAAGTCAGCCCCGCGCCCCCCACAGGTGAACGTGATCCACACGGCCGACCCCGTGGACCACGCCAGCCACATGGCCGCGCAGCCACAGTTCGTCCACCCCGAGCACCGTGCCTTCGTGGACCTCTCGGGCCACAACCTGGCCAACCCGCACCCGTTTGCAGGTAGGACCCCTTAAAAAGGGGGTGCCGGGGACGCCGGGTGGGGGTCCGGCCGTAGTCACAGCTGGGTCCCGCCTGTCGCAGTGGTCCCCAGCACAGCCACCGTGGTGATCGTGGTGTGCGTCAGCTTCCTGGTCTTCATGATCATCCTGGGCGTGTTCCGCATCCGCGCGGCCCACCAGCGCACCGTGCGTGACCAGGACGCAGGCAAGGAGAACGAGATGGACTGGGACGACTCCGCCCTCACCATCACCGTGAACCCCATGGAGGTAGGTGGGCCTGGGGCGGCGTGGGGCTCGGCGGGTGTCGGGGCTGTGGGGCCGGCCGGCTGGCTCAGCCCCCGTCTCGGCAGACTTACGAGGACCAGCACAGCAGTGAGGAGGAGGAGGAGGAGGAGGAGGAGGAAGAAGAGGAGAGCGAGGACGGGGAGGAGGACGACGACATCACCAGCGCCGAGTCGGAGAGCAGCGAGGAGGAGGACGGCGGCCGCGGGGAGCAGCCCCGCGGGAACCGGCAGCAGCAGCTGGAGTGGGACGACTCGACCCTCAGCTACTGAGCCCACCCTGTACAAAGCCCCTCTGAGGAACCCGCCCCTGCTTGGTGTAGGCCTAGCCCCCCCCCCCCCCTCCGCCCCGCATCTCTAAGTTATGGGCCCTGGCCCCGCCAGGAAGCCGCCACCACACATTCGTGGACCAAGGGTTGGAATCGCTCTCTCCTACCTGGTGACCCTTTTTTCTTTTCTTTCTTTTTTTTTTTTTTTAAAAAGAAGTGTTTATTTTTTCCAAACTAGTGCATGTATAAAATGGCAGAACGGGGGTTAATGTGTAGATGACAAACTGACTTTTTAATATTTTGTAAATAAATTGGGATTCCTCACGTCCTTTGCCCTAGTGTGACCCAGGGCTGGAAGCAGGCTGGGTGGGGGCACCCAGGGCAGGAGCCCCACGGCCCCCCGTTGCCCCTCAGTGTGGTGTGGGCTGGGCTGTTGGGCAGAGAGGGGTGTCCTGCTTGCTCTCTGGAGGTTGGGACCCATCATTTGGAAACTGGTAGCGGTTGAGTCTGATCTTCGATGTTCCAGCCTCTTGATCGGGGGGCTGGGGGCGGGCGCTGGGGTCCCTTCTGCCCTGACTCTGAGGAGGCAGGTGTGGACTGCCCGCCTGCTTGGAGGCCCCCCCAGCTTGGAGACCCCCCAGCTCCGGTCGCCAGCTCGAGGGGGTACGAAGGAGGCGGGCCTGGCTGGAGCACCCCAACCCCGCCGGGCCGGGCCGCGTGTGGCTCTGTGCTGTTGTCGCTGTAGTGCTGTGTAACTGAGAGCAGGTGCCCGCATCGTGTACAGGGTGACGGGTCTGCGCGCTCCCCCAATAAAGCTGCGGTTCTAACCAGAGGCTGAGCCTGCTGTGTGGTGTCGTTCTTCACCCCGAGCCTACCCTCTCGCCAGGGCCTGTCTTCCCTTCCTTCTCTGTGCGCAGGGACACTCGCTCGGGCGAGGCACACACGGGTCCCAGCTTCTGTGCCGGACCACGGACGCCACAGCCCAACAGGCGATGCCAGGACCGACTCCCCCATCCTGAGCCCCCTGTGTGAGAGGCCCGCAGTCACGGCTGCACCTCTTCAGGCCAACACTCCATCCACAGCCGCCCTGGAGACCAGGCTCCAGAGTTCGACGCGTGTGCAGCACTCAGGACGCCGTTGTGTCCAGGGACCAGCATATATTAGACTTTAGGGGGACGGGGCTGTTCTGAGCCTCGGAGGGCCAGTGAGTGGTTTTGTTGTGTTTTTTTTTTTCTTACCCGCAAACAAAATAGCTCTACAGCAGAGCTCAAGAGTTCTCGTACTCATGAGTCACTTTCAAAGTGGCAAGCAAGCATCCCTGAATCGAGGAGGGCCGGGGGCGCCCCAGACCAGTCAACGGAAAGGTCGAAGGGGAGGGGACGGGGGTGCCCTGTCTGGGCGCAGGCACAGACCGTGTCCGGAGTCGGGGAGAAGGCAGGCTCCCCAGTGTGGGGAACAGTGTGGGCTGGTCCGGACCCGCCAGCTGGAAGACTCGGGGTTGCAGTCCAGGTGCAGCTGGGAGGGTACCCCCACCCCGCCCAGTCTGCTCACTGCACCTCTGAGCGAGACTGTTTCCTTCCTGCAGCGCTTCAAGTCGTGAATAAATAACCATTGTAAACAAGGTGGTCGGAGGGCCTCCGGGTGGCCAGTCCTCCTGCTATTGGCGATTGTCTTTGGACACGTTGTGGGCCAGCCAGTTCACCTTGGTCTTCCAGCTCTCCCGCAAGGCCTCGTTGAACTTCACCCGGAAGTGCTTGAGCGCCTCCTCTTCTGTCTTCCCCAAAGCCAGAGAGTCCTGGGTGGAGGTCAGGCCGTGAGGCCTCCCCTGCCCATCACCGCCTGAGGAAGGACTCCTTCCTCTGATCCCCTAACAGGTCAGGCCTGCCCTAACTCACTCCCCAAAGGGTCATCGGCACGGCCCCCAGGCGCTGGCTCCTCCCCAGGGACAGGTCTGTGGGCTCTGGGCACCACCGAGAACCTGGCAAGGCTGGCAGCTAGCTGCCGATGCCCACCTTGCGGGTCCCTCCCCACCCTCCCTCCTGCCGTAGTGCTCAGGAACGTGCCAGCACAGTCCTGGCCACTGGCCCTCGCCGCGGCCCCGAGTGTGAGGTGCTCCCGGGCCAGGCGCCTTACCTTGAGGTACTGAATGTCTTTGGAGCAGCTGAGCTCGGGCAGGCCCGCCGCGCGCATGAGCGCAAAGAGGTGCAGGAAGAGCAGCCCGTGCCGCCGCAGGATGGTGTAGGCCCTCTCGCAGTAGTCGCGGAACCTGCGGGCAGCACCGTGAGCGCCGGCCGGGGTGGGGCGGGGGTGGGGGGCGCGCAGGGCCCCTCACTCACCTCTCGAACTTCTCGCTGTTGTTGGTCTTGCCCTGCTGAATCACGTGCACGAAGTCGTAGGTGAGGATGAACGGCACCCGCTCCCGGTTGATCCCAAACTTGGTCTTGAAGTTTCCCAGGAAGTGGCCAAAGTCGATATGGAAAAGCTGCAGGGGGGTGGGGCAAAGGGTTCAGCTGAGGGTCGCAGCCCCGAGCAGGAGGGGTGCGGAGCCGGGGGTCCCTGGGCCCTACCTGCCCGCTCTCCCGGATCATGATGTTGTCGCTGTGCCGGTCGCCGATGCCCAGCACATAGGTGGCCACGCAGTAGCCGGCACAGGAGAGGGTGAACTCCTCGATGGCCCGGTCCAGGGCCTCCCTGGGGTGGGGGGGGTGTGGGGGAGCCCTGGTCACACCACCTTCACCGAGAGCTTGGGACTACGGTCCCCTCCCCTGAATCCACCTCAGGGCTTCAGTGGACCCAGAGGTGTGGCTGGCCTGCTCGACGAGGGGACATGCGAGGAGGAGGTTCAGGGACATCCCCCCAACCCCCGTCACCCCAGACTGGACAAGTGAGCTCCCAGAACCATGCTGCGATGAACAGCTGGTCTGTCCCCGTGAGAAGGACACATTAATGGGCCACTGGGATGAGGGGGAACACGGCCCTGATGCCCCCGAGGGTTCCACAGCCTGGTCCTCAGTCGAGCCGAGAGTCTTGGAGACCGAGACGAGGGCAGGCCCCCTCCTTGCCCTCCGTGACGCCCACCCTGGGTTCTTGGACTTGAGCCAGTTGAGCAGCGCGTCCTTGTTGAAGGCGGCCGTGGCCGCCATGTTGCTCTTGTTCAGCTGGATGTTGGCGATGGTGTCAGAGCGAAGCACCACCTCGATGAGGCCCGTGCGGTCCCCCGTGGACAGGCAGCCGTAGGGCGTCATCCTGGCCAGGCAACGCCATGCTCAACAGCTGCCCAGGGTCCCGACCCAAAACAGCCACGGGAGGGGTGGTGCAGACAGTGGAAGGGGGGCAGTGGCCAGGAGTGGCCAGGCCTGGGACTCGCTGCATCACAGGCTCCCCTGAGGGCCGCTGGTGTGGGCCAGGTAGCACCAGGCCACTACCAGTGTGAGGCCCCGCGCACTGACTGGGAGGACACCCTCCCCCCACCCCGTGCCCACCCGGCTCAACAAAGGTGCGCGAGGGAAACCCGGGCGGGAGACGGACACTGGGGCACCAGCCAAGGGCTTCCCCCTGGGGTCCCAGCGGCCTCACCTCAGGTCCAGCCCCTCCTGCTTCCACAGCACGTCCATGAGCTGGATCATCTGTAGCGTCAGCATGTCCTGGCGGAGATCTGGGCAGCCGGACAGAAAGGCACGCGGGGGTTTCTCAGCGGGGCTCTCTCCGGCAGCCCCAGCCCCCCCCCCGCCCCCAGGGCAGCTCACCGTCCCCGGTCTTGAAGATGAGGCCCACACTGCCGTGGCCACCCGCCTGCTCGTTGCTGTAGACCACCCACAGCGGCTTCATCTTGGAGTCCATGAAGGTGCACTGGTCCACGCTGGGGGGGCGGGGGGACAGAGGCCATGAGCCAGGCCCCACCTGCCCGGGAGGCGGCCCTAGGGGTGGGTGCTCACCAGACTTCCGCCAGCAGGGTGCTGGGGTCCAGCGGGGACTGCAGGTGAGACAGCGCCTCCAGGTAGGCCTCCTGGCGCATGCACAGGTGCATGACCTCCTTGGTCTGGGGCTTGGCCATCTTCTGCGAGCTCACCTTGACGATGTCGTTCAGGGCCTTCAGCTTACTCAGCGCTTCCCCCTGCGGAGAGCGGGGCAGGGTGGGCGTGGAGGGCGGGCCTCGGGCTCCGGCGGGGGTGGCGGGGGCGCGCAGGGCGGGCGGGGGGCTCACCTGCTTCATCAGCACCTTCATGTGGTGCGTGCTGCCCCGGCAGTAGGCCTCCAGGATGAGGCCGAAGCGCAGCGCCACGGCCGGCACGTGCATCTCAGAGCTGGGGGCGCAGCGGCGGGGCTGAGCCAGGCGGCGGGGCACGCCCCCCCCCCCGCACCCCTAACCCGCCAGGCCGGCCCCCTCCCCCACCCCAAAGGGGAGTCCAGCTACCGAAGGTGCCAGAAGAGGAAGTGGCCGATCTTGCGGTTGGCCAGGGCCCGCTCCAGCAGGAACTTGGTCAGCTCGCAGTCCAGGTACGACTCGTACTTGAGCACCTGCACCAGCTGCAGCAAGTACTGGAAAAGCTCGTCGTCCCTGCGGGGAGCGGCTGTCGGCGAGGGGCTGGGCAGGGGCCAGAGGCCTGCTGCAGTGGACGGAGCCCCCCAACCCCACTCAGGTTGTGGGGCAGGGCCCACGGGCGCCGCGGTGGGGCAGGTCGGGGGCGTGGCCAGACCGGAGGGGCGTGGTCAGGCGGGAGGGGAGGGGCCAGGCAGGAGTTGGAGGGCCTTGGTGGGCGGGGCCAGACAGAAAGGGGCGGGGCAGACCGGATGGGCGTGGTCAGATGGGGCGTGGCCAGACCAGGAGTTGGGGGAGCCTTGGTGGGCGGGGCCAGACAAAAGGGGCGGGGCCAGAGCAGGAGTTGACAGGGGGCCTTGCCCGGTGCTCACGTCAGCTTCCTCAGGGACTTGATGGCAAAGGAGCCCACGTGGCGGTCAGCGAAGCTAAAGTCCAGTAGTTCCAGGGCGCTCAGGACGGGCAGCTCCGGCCAGGAGCATAGCAGGTAGACCATCTGGGGCGGGGGGCGCTGAGATCAGGCACCGGTGCAGGGGTCGGTTGCGACCACAGGCCTGGCCACCCCTCCCCCTGCCCACCTGGGCCACGTCCTCGTGCTTGTTCCACTTGGTGACCAGCAGCAGCCGGGCCAGCGCTTCGGGAAAGCGCTCCTGGACCTCGCGCCGCATCTTCCACACCAGGTCCTTCTCGTGCTCGTACAGCTCCCCGGAGCCCCGCCGCTCCAGGATCTCCCGCAGCTGCAGGAACTGGGGGTGCAGGGTGGGGTGAGGCTGGGCCCGGTCCCGCTGCCGCCCTGCTCCCGCCCCCTCCCCCCCACCGTGGCCCCCACTCACCTCCTCCTCGGTGAAGTGCGCATGCTCCCCATGACACCCCAGCTCCAGGATCTGCAACAAGTGGCCAGCCCTCAGTGTCCCCGGCTGCTGGTGCGCCTGTCCCAAGAGCAGCTGCCCCCGCCTCTCCCACCGAACATGACTTGACCATTGCCAAATGCCCTGGGCGGTGGCCCTTGCACTGGGGCCTGTTTCCGGCTCCCCCTGACAGCCTGGAGCCAAGCTCAGGGGACCCAGAGGCCGGCCAGGGGCGCCTCACTGACCTTGTCCAGGGCAGGGTAGTACACGGGGTGGGGGGCCACCTCGGGGAGGCAGATGAGCAGGGCGGCAGCACTCTCGGTGTTGGGGTTGCTGCGCACAGTTCCCGAGGGGTTCAGCAGCTCCCCTTTCTCGTCTGGACATGGGGGGTACAGTGGAGCTGCAGGGCCGGCCCCGTGTCCAGGCCCCCCTCCCCCCGGCGCCCCCCAGGGTCAGCCCCACCTGGCGCTGAGGGCCACATGTACAGGCAGCGCTCCCCTGTCTTGAGCTGGTCCTTGTAATCGAACAGCATGAGGTTGGCCCAGGCGATGGGGCAGTCCTGGGAGGGGAGGGCAGGCGGGCGGGCACTCAGCCTCCCTGGCCATGCGCTGCCCGCTCCTGCTGCCCTCTGCCGCCCAGGGAGGCAGCCACTTTGCCTCCCATTCACACGGCCACTGCTGACCCTTTCCCCCCCGCCCAATACCCAATGGTGCTCAGGATTTATTCCTGGCTCTGCATTCAGGAATCATTCCTGGCAGTGCTCAGGGGACCCTATGGGATGCCAGGGATTGAACCCGTGTCGGCCTCATGCAAGGCAAATGCCCTCCCCGCTGTTGAACTTCTTGAGGACCCCCGAAGAGCTGGCCCAGCTCCGTGAGGGGCGGATATGGCTCAGGGGTCCCGCCCACCCAGCTCAGGACACTGCTCTCTGGGGACAGTGCGCCCCAGCCCCAGCCCCAGCCCCAGCCCCAGCCAAGGGGCAGCTGCCTCCGGGTTCCAGCCAGGCTCCGTCAGTGGGAGTCACCCACCGCCTTCTTGGACTTCTTCTTGGTGGAGCGCGCCTTCCTGGCCTTCTCGATGACGGCGTAGAGCGCGAAGCAGAGGCGGGCCATGCGCGGCAGGTCGCTCACGCTGATGTCGAAGTCCAGCCGCTGCCGCCACACGGGCTCGGAGCACACGTTCACCTCGGAGCTCGCCACGGGCTTGCAGAGCAGCTCGTGGCCGTGGAAGAGGCCGGCCTGCACCACGAGCTGCGGGGGGCGGGCAGGTGATGGGGCCGGGGCAAAGCGGGGAAGCCCACTGCCTGAGCGGGTCCGTCAGGGTGAAAGGGGGCGCTGTGACCCGTCTCTGTGACCTGCCCCCCCCAGTTCCATGCTCTGGGCCTCGGATTTCCCCAGATTGGGACAGTTTCCCGAAGGGGGCATTGGGTGCTGGAACCCCGGGGGCTGGCGCTGCTCCGGGCACTGTTGGGGGATGCCTGCTGTGCTGAACGAGTATCCCCAGGGGGCAGCAGGTCAGAACAACCGTGGAGTGTCCAGACAAATTACCCGGCACTGCTTAGCGCCACAGGAAGTCCAGGGGGGCAGTGGGGGTGCAGAATGCACGGAAGTGCTTAACCCCCCTGAACGTGCCCCTCCCCTCTCCCATACTCCCCAGGGTGAACGGCAAGCACCCCAGGGGAAGGACCTGCACTGTGGGCTAGGGGCTTCCCGGGCGGGCAGGGGAATCCGAGGCCCCCGCGCGGCCCTCCTGAGGCGCCTCAGGGACCCCTGGCCCTGGCCCGGCTGGCACGTGCCTCCTGCTGCCCGGCACCTCCCAGTCTGTGGTTTCCACATCCCAGCTCGGCCGCCGCCACCAAGTACCCAGAAGCCAGTGGGCCGGGCTTCTTCGAATCGGCCCCACTGGCCGCCGGCCGGCCTCCCTCCCCCCTTCCTGTTTTGCAGCTGGATGCCGGGTAATGTGGTCAGGTAGCTTTCATCGGATCCCCCCCCTTCTTCCTCTGCCGCCCCCCAGGCCGCAGCGGCCTTGCTTGTGCAAAGCACACGTGCTCCCTCACCTTCATGCGCTCGTCGGCATTCACTTTGCTGCCCTGGATCAGCTCCACGCAGAAAGGCTGCTCCAGGGACCACAGCGACACTGCGGAGGGCTGGGGGGTGGGGCAGGACAGTGAGGCAGAGACACCCCTTGGCAGGTGTGACCCCGATCAGCCCCCCGCCCCCGCCCGTTGCAGAGGAGCGACACCTTCAGAGCAGAGGCCAGGGAGGCAAGACACGCTTGCTCAGGCTCACCGACCCCGACCCACCCTGAGAGCAGGACTGGGGCGGGAGGGGGCTGGGCAGGGGGCCGGCTCACCTTCTTCATGGGGATGGGGGGCGGCTTGGCGCGGGGCTTCTGGACCTGGGGGGCAGGCTCGCCCTGCTCGTCACGCATGGCCAGGATGGAGGAGGAGTGCACCATGGTGAGGTGCGGGGTCAGCCCGCTGTGCAGGCAGCTGCAGATGTACTGAGACGGGCAGGGCACGGTCAGCGGCAGGGGACGGTACTCCTTGGGCGGCCCCAGGCCCCGGCGCTCACCTGGAACTGACAGAGCGGGTAGCTGCCGTACAGGTACTCGTGTTTGCCGTTCACCCTCAGCGTGTACTCCTCAGGCTGCTCCACCAGCGGCTGCCGGAACACCGTGGCCTTCTTGCGCAGGGCGGACGCCATGAGCGCCAGCGGCACGTCCTTGGTGGACACCTGGAAGGTGAAGCTCTCCTAGGGGGAGGGGGGCCCGGGGTTTCTGGGGTGCACCAGGCACGGGAGCCTGGGCAGGGTCTGATGGAGGGGAGCAGCCAATAACACCGGGGATCCGGTTGAGCCCAGACGGACTTGAACTTGCCCCCTCCCCCCCCAAGGCAGTGATACTCCCAAAAGCCACCTGCTGCCACCGATAGAGGCTGAGTCTAGACTCTGGGCCTGGGAACCAGGACTGGAGCACATGCCTTACACCGGTAAGTCTCTGTGTGGCTCTGATGTGGCATATTCCCCACTCCAGCACCAACAGGAGTGGCCCTGGTGGCCCCCAGCACCTGGCTGGCCCAGTGTCACTAGGAGTGGCCCCAGGGCCCCCTGAGCACTGCTTGGGACACTAAAATGATTTATTTTTGGTTTGAGGCCACATCCGATGAGGCTCATGGTTACTCCTGGCTCTAGAGCACTTAGGAATCACTCCTGGCGGTGCAGGGAACTACGTGGGATGCCGAAGCTCAAACCGGATTGGCTAGGAGATGGGGGAGCCCATGGGGCAAGTGGCCTAGGGAACAAGGCACACCGGACTTGGCGGGAGCCCCCGGCTCACCTCGCTGCCCTCGAACTTGACGTTGACCAGGAGGGCCCTGCTGGGGAGGCGCAGGGTGCCAGGCCCCCAGCTCCGCGCCGAGGGCTCCAGCTGCAGGGGGAAGCTGTACTGCAGCCAGGCCTCCCAGCCCAGCTGCTGCCGGCGCGCCGCCGCCTCCTCGCACAACTGCCGCATCTTGGCCCGAAAGTCGTTCACCTCCGGGTCGTGCAGGGAGTCGAACTCGTGGAGGCCTGGGAGGCAGAGATGGAGGGTCTGGGCAGGGTGGGGGCAAGACCCGGGCGTGAAGGGGGCGGGGCCGGGCAGGGTTGAGGCTGGGCAGGGGCTTGAGCCAGGGCAGGGACCCTGGGAACCGGAATCATGCAGGGAGTGGCCCGGACCACAGGGGGCGGGGCCCGGACCACAGGGGGCGGGGCCCGGACCAAAGGGGCGGGGCCCAGACTATAGGGGCGGGCCCGGAATGCAGGGGGCGGGGCCCGGACCATAGGAGGCGGACCCGGAATGCAGGGGGCGGGGCCCGGAACATAGAGGGCGGGCCCAGAACACAGGGGGCGGGGCCCAGACCATAGGGGGCGGACCCGGAATACAGGGGGCGGGGCTCGGATCATAGGGGGCGGGCCCGGAATACAGGGGCGGGGCCCGGACCATAGGGGGCGGACCCGGAGTACAGGGGGCGGGGCTCGGATCGTAGGGGGGGGCCCAGACTACAGGGCACAGCGCTGTGACGGCAGGGGCGGGGCCTCGACGGGGGCGGGGCCTCGACGGGGGCGGGGCCGTGATGGGTAGTAGATGACAGGGGTTAGGGCCTTGCCGGCAGGGGCGAGCCTTGGGGCGGGGCTTAGGCGGCGGGGCGGGGCCTTGACAGGAGGGGCGGGGCGCTGGGGCGGGGCCCACGACCGGGCGCCCAGAGAGGGCATCACCTTTGCCAATGAGGAGGCTGATCTGCGAGTTGATGAGCTTCTTCACCCGGTCACCCTCGCGGGCCACCAGGCGCAGGACGGGCAGGAAGGGCTGGATGTCGCACAGCCGCCGCTGCTCGTCCTCCAGCTCCTGCTGCTCCGCCGTCTGGTTGACGCAGGTGAACACGTAGGCGTCGGGGTCGCTGAGCATGTGGAAGAGCGGCTCATACTGCGCGCGGTGCCACAGCACCTGCCGGGACGGCCACGTGTCAGCCAGGGGACAGTGGCGCTGGGAGGCCGACTTCAGGCCACCCTCTGCCAGCCCGCAGTCCTGGCCCCGCAGAGCCCCGGGATGGTGAGGGGGCCAGTTTCGTGCCAGAATCAAGCGGAGCCGCCCCGCGGTCCCCTTAGTTACCTGCAGGTGCGGCCTAGGCACACCCCCAGCCACGCACCTGGGGGTTCATCATGCCGATTCCTCTTTTGTTCGCGTGCACACGTGGCAGGGCTGCCAGGCTCGGACAGCAGCGCTGCCGGCCTTATGCCCCGGGCATATGCAACACCAGGGATTTGAACCCATGGCCAAGCGCTTGCAAGGTTGCAAGGCTCTAAGCTTGCTCTAAACTTCTGTGCTATTCCTCCTGCCTGTCACCTGGACTTCCAAATGCCAGCCACGAATTCAGAAGATGGTAACACAGGGTGGGGCCACAAGCCTCTCTGCACCCTGTGTGGAATCTGTGTGGGTCCTGGGGGAGGGGTCCCAATAGTTATTGAGGAAGCTGCCTGCCAGTCTGCAAAGGCAGGAGGGGACAGCCATGAATGATTCTGACTCATCAAGAGATAGCACAGGGGACACCTGTGTGTGCCTTGAACAGTTGGTGTGGCCCCAACACAAACCTTCCTTTTGGTATGGGCTGGAAGTCCGGGACTCACCCAGTGGTGCACTGGACGGGGGAGGCTGATGTGGTGTTGGCCAGGCTGGGCCCTGCAGTGCAAGCGCCTAAACCCTCCCTCTCTCCACCCCAAGCTGATATCTACTTTGACAAAAATTGAAAAAGAAAAAAAAACTGGGGCTTTGGGCCACTCCCATGATGCTCAGAGGATTACTCCTGACTCTGCACTGCTAGAGGTGCTCAGGGAACCTGACGGGATGCTGGAGATAGAACCTGAGTCAGCAGCGTGCAAACCAAGCCCCCAACCTGCTGTCCTATCGCCCCACCCCATGATGACAATTTAAAAGAAAGGGCTAGAGGTGCCAGAGCGATAGTCCAGCAGGGAGGGCCTCACACGTGGCCAACCCTGGTCTGAGCCCTGGGATCCTATATGGTGCCCTGAGCACCGCCAGGAGTGATTCCTGAGTGAAGAGCAGGAGTAAGCCCTGAGCATTCGCGGGTGTGACCCAAAAAAGCCTAAAAATAAAAAAAAAGGAGGAGGAGGAGGAGGAGGAGGAGTCAAGAAAGCCTTGGCGTGACTGTCGGACATGGTTCCCAGAACAATGGCCTGGCCTGGACAGGGCGGGACGGAACCCGCACCTCGGACTCTCCATGCAATCCAGCCGAGAAAATGGGCAGAGCTCCATTCACAGCTCAGGAGTGTGTGTGTGTGTGTGTGTGTGTGTGTGTGTGTGTGTGTGCGTGCGTGCGTGCGTGCGTGTGTGTGTGTGACTATGTCTGTGTGTTTCTGAGTTCCCTGCTTGTAGACAGGCACGGGGTCCGCTTATACCTTCTTGATGGAGCTGAGGTTGGCATTTCGGGACACAGGGAAGTTCAGATAGACCCCCGTGGGCAGCAGGAAGTCCACAGCTATGTTCTGGCTCTCCTCCTTGGTCCAGAATTCCATGGGGCAGTCCACCCCGGGGGGCATCGTGCGCCTCACTCTGACACCCACAGTCCTGAGAGGGAAGCAAAGGCACAATGAGTCCCGTTCACGCGTTCTGGGGCATCCTGGCCCCTCTCTCCGGGATCCAACACAGCCCTGTCTGGGCCCCATTTCTCAGGAACATACATGAGGCGCCCCCCCGCCCCAGGGCCAGTGGCTGATAAATGGCAGACTTCCTGGGACTTCCCGGAAACCGAGATAGAACATTCTAACCGGAAACTGGACAGCTCACCAGTGGCCTTGGTGAGCTTTCCAAACAATTTCTAGAAAAGTCTCCATCATTCCACACTGCACCAACCCTCTTCATTCAGACCAGCTCTCCAGGAAGTAACAAAAAGTTAAGACACAACTAAAGGCCTCCTGGCATCTCCCACGCTCCCTGACCCCCAGCAAGCTCCCCCGGGTCACCACCTGGCCCTGCTGTTGATCACCAAGCAGTTTCGTTTCCCAGGGCAAATGTTCTTGGGTCCTCAGTCACTAGTCTGAACTCTGGAGGCATCTCACTGTATAAACCAGCCACAGCAGCCATACCCCACCCTGATGCTGAGTCTCCAGGCCTGTTCTACTCTTTCTGACAAGGTAGGGTCTTTCTCACATGGCCAGTGTCTACCCAGGAGCCACACACCCATAACCCAGTAGAAGTGTTTGGCAGGGCCCTTGTTAAAGGCAAAAACAAAAGAGAAGGCTGGAGCGACGGTAAGAGGGCAGGGCGTTTGCCTTGCATGCAGCCAACCCGGGTTCGATCCCCGGCATCCCATATGGTTCCCTGAGCACCACCAGGACTAATTCCTGATGTAGAGCCAGGAGTAACCCCTGAGCATCAACAGGTGTGACCTCAGAAAGCAAAAAAAAAAAAAAGACATAAAAAATGTTGTAATAGATTTTATTTCACCCAATATATTCAAAATAGGATATTTCAATATATTGTCAATGTAGAAAAATTACTCATGAGGTATTTTACTCTTTTTGGTTGGGTATTAAATCTGTGAGGCTCGGTGTACTTTGGGGGGTATTAAGCCTATTAAATACTTTGGGGGGGTATTAAGCCTATAATACCCAGCATTATTTCACACTTTTAGCACACTGCAATTCAGACACCAGATTTTCTTTATTATTTATTTATTTATTGTTTTTTTGGGTCATACCCGGCAATGCACAGGGGTTACTCCTGGCTCTGCACTCAGGAATTACTCCTGACAGTGGGAATTACTCCTGGGATGCTGAGAATCAAACCCGGGTCGACCACGTGCAAGGCAAACACCCTACCTGCTGTGCTATCGCTCCAGCCCCAGACACAAGATTTTCTTTTCCATACTTTGGCACCACGATTTACGAAGCTGTCAGTAAGAGACAGTTTAGGTCTGACTCTAGTTCCATCACTGGTGTCAGTGTCCACCAACGTCCCCCACCCACCCCGTCCCCTCCAGTTCTTCAGGCTGGCCCCTCAACAGGCACATTTTTGCTGCCTTTGCATCACCCTCAGATGACTGACACTCCCCCTTGCTAAGATAATCAGCCGTGAGCAGAGGCTCCCGGGGGCCCCGCCGTTGCTCCCTCTGCCCCCCAGTTCCTCGGCCTGCCCTAGGCACCCCCGCCTTCCCGACTGGGCCCTGCAAGGCACAGGGTCGATGCCTTTGTCACCCAAACTGCTAGATTTGACCCCGCTGCTCCCCTCCTGGGATAGGCTAAAGTGACTTTATTGTCATTACCTGACTGGCTCAGAGATGTTCACAGTTGATTCAAATACTCATACCTTACCTTTTTCTGATTGACTTAGAATGTTTTACATATAATTCAGGGTTGGAGAGATAGCACAGTGGGTAGGGCCTTGCACGCAGCCGACCCAGGTTCCATCCCCGGCATCCCCTAAGCCCCAACAAGCGTGATTCCTGAGTGAAGAGCCAGGAGTCAGCCCTGAGCGCGGCCGGGTGTGGCCCCCAAGCAAAACAAAACAGAAATCTGCTTCTCACCACACTGCATTCCACGTGCTCCCTGGCATCAGGTCAGAAGTTGGCTCATGTGGTACCACCCAGCTCCGGGAGTACCCGCGCCCACCAAGGTGACGGGCCTGAAGGCTTCTGCCATTCCAGCCTGTGCCTGCCGGACCCCCTCAAACAGGACATCTGCTGCATGGGGCCCGTTCACAGATGCAGCTCCTTCTGCCGCGGAGGTCACTGTGTGGGCGTCAGTATGTGCTGGACTCAAATCCCTGGTGGATTAAGGAGTTGAAACTCTCTTCCAGTCTGGCTCCTCTCACTTTTTGTTTTGTTTTGTTTTGTTTTGGCGCCACCCCCGGCGATGCTCAGGGCTGAGTGCTCAGGGCTGACTCCTTGGCTCTGTGCTCAAGCAACACATCCGGAACAAAAATGTCTAGTTGGGGAGGTTCTTGGGGTGCCTCCCCATCTGGACGCGGGCACCCCTCGCCCCCCCACCCCCCTTGCAGTGGCTATTTGGATCGGCTTCCTCTGATGACAAAGCCACATTCGAGCCTGGGGGCCCCTTTCTGAGAATCCAAGCGGTCACCTTCGGGTTCCAGGTGCCAGGCCACTCAGGCAACTGGAGTGGTCAAGGGCAAGGGCAAGGATGCGTGGTGGGGCGTTCCCACCCCTCACCGCTCAGAGCCTGGCAGGGTGGCTGTGCATGTGGTCCTCCTGGGCAGCACAGGGCCCCCTGATCACTGCGGGGGTCACCCCAACACTCACTCCTCAGGGGCAGTGACTCGGGACGCTATGGGCAGCAAAGGGGGATTCTGGATCTCACCACACAGCCATCCTGCCCTGGCTGAGTCCCCAAACGAGTTCCGAGCCTTCCACCAAGGCTCAGAATCTTTGTTTCGGGGCCACACCCAGTGGTTCTCAGGGCAGCCCCTTTTGCTTTCACGGACTCCAAGCAACTGTGGAGCTCAGTGGGGGCAGGATACCCATAAAGGGGCCGGGAGGGAAGCTTCCAGAAGCCTACTAGACCACAGGTCTGTGCTGTGTCCCTCTCCCCAGTTCCTCCGCCCTGAGGGCTCGGCTTCTTTTCACTTCCCCCGCCTGTCTCCTTCCAGCATCTATTGTTAAAGGACTATCATTTTTTTTTTTTACCTTTCTTTTGGTTTCTGGGCCATCCCTGGAGGTACTCGGGGCGGCTCGGGGCTCACTCCCCAGCCCAGGAGACCATCTGAGATGGGAACTGAACCTGGGACTCCTGGGCTGGAGTGACAGTACAGCAGGGTCAGGCATTTGCCTTGCATGTGGCTGACTCTGGTTTGATCCCTGGCCCCTGAACCCCACCAGGAGTGATCCCTGAGCACAGAGCCAGGAGCGACCTCTGAGCACGGAGCCAGGAGTCAGCCCCGAGCACAGAGCCAGGAGCCAGCCCTGAGCACCGCTGAGTGTGGCCCCAAAACAAAAGAATGAAAGTTATAGATCAATGTGGCCCCATAAAAATTAAAAAACAAAATTCCAGGCCAGGGTCTGCGTGGATCCTGGGGCAGAGCTCACGGCAGGCATGGCCATGAGAAGCCCCAGCCCCCCCCACGCGATCGCCACGGTGTTTTAAATAAAAACTTAAAATGATAATTAAACTAAATGTTTGCAGTAGTCCCAGAGTAATAGTCCAGCAGTGGGGTCTGGTGCTGCCAGCAGGTCAACCTGTACCGGCAGGGTGAGTGCGTCAGCAACCCGATGGTGTCTTCAGGCTTCCTGATACCCCAAAATTGCCGCTGTGCCTTTGGCCAGACCCCAACAACTTGGGACCAAGTTTACCAAGAAATTGGATGGCCAGAAGTTAGGTAAGTGGGAGCTATACCCACAAACCACCTCCAGCTCAGCTGTATAAGCTCATTTAATGGCCTTATTTCAGAGACCCATAAATAAACCTCAAAAGAGATCAAAAGCTGCAGTTATCTTGGACCCTCGCATGGTTGAAGAGATCTGGATAAATCGGAGAGGAGCAGGTCAGCCTGGAGCCCACCCAAGCAGAGCTCCTGGCAGCCACTTGCTCCCACAATCTAAAATCGCCAACATACCCCCAGCCTGATTCCACCATCTCAGGACGGACCTCACCGAGATTTAATCTGCAGAAAATTCTGGTGTGCCATTTTTGTGACTGAAATCTCCAGGCTTTCTCTGAGTTGGGACAGGCTACCTCCCCTCACTTCCCAATACTCCTGGAAGCACTGGCAGTCGCTCCCACGAACCAGCTCCAGCGCCATCATGTAAGCTGTACTATGGCCTTGCTCTGAGACCCATAAATAAATCTCTAAAGAGATCAGAAACCGCAGTTAATCTCAGACCATTGCATGGCTGGACAGACCAGGGGAAATGAGGGGGAGAAGGGTCAGCCTAGTGCCCACCCAAGCAGAGCCCACAGAAGCCGCCCGCTCCCACAATCCAAAATCGATGCCATACCCCCGGCGTGACTCCACTGTCTCAGGACGGACCTCACCAAGATACAACCTGCGGAAAATTCTGGTATGCAGGTTTTGTGACTGAAATCTCCAGGTGTTAAGTCAGGATGGGCTACCTTCCCCCACCTCTGCATACTTCCAGAAGCCTTGGCAGTCACATCCATACCCCAGGGCTGCCACCCAATTAAAAAGATACTCCAGCCTTACCACAAAAATCAAATCAAATCACAACGATCCTGTTATTCGTCGATTGCCTCGAGCAGGCCCCAGTAATGTCTCCTTGGTCCTAGCCCTGAGATTATTTTAAAAAGTGCCATATTCAAGGCTCTTTCAGAGTTAGGAGAATGAGAC
>JAOXYA010000032.1:2012857-2031345 GCA_028565675.1 Sorex palustris | reverse complement strand
TTTACACTGGTCCTGGGGAAGCACGGACCCTGGGGAAGTGTTGCAGGTGAAATGAGCCCTGAGAATTTGGGTTTTCTTTTTTTTTTTTTCCTTCCGGAATTTCAGGCTCCTGTGGAGGTTCCTGAAAGCTGGGGTCTGAGGGTGGAAGGCCTGGAACCGCCAGGCTCCTTTCCCGGTGGGGGGATGGGGTGCCCCCCTGCTGTCAGGAGTTGCGTGTCCCTCTGGGGAGACTGAGACCGACGTCACGTGGGAACTGGGAGGCATCCACAGACGCAGTGACGGGAGGAACAGGGGATGAGGTGCCCCGAAGGGCTGGGGGGGATGGCAGTGCCTCTGCTCACGCGATTCTGTCCACTGAGTGGACGCTGAGCACCCAACAGACCAGAGATTCTGTAACTGTGGCTGAGTGCGCGAAGGTTAGGGGAGGGGCGGCTCTAGCCTGAGTCTCTGAAGTTCCCTGGGCTGGCTCTGCACAGAGGCCTGCACCCCTTTCTCTGCGGGAGCCAACTGGAGGGTCACCTCCTCCAGGAAGCCTCCCCATGACTCCTAGCCTCTAATCTGAAATGCAGCCCCGCCCCATCGTCTGGATTTTATTTTGCTGGTTTCTGTGAACACCTGCTGGTGGTTCTCTCTCCCGAGTGCGACTCGAAGGTTCTCCAGGGTGGGGCGCCGACCTCTGTGATTCTGTCTGTTTTTCCCACCGGGCAGGGCCCCCCCAGCCCCGCTGCTGCCAGAGACCGGGGTGAGCCCTCCTCTCCTTCCCTGAGCCCTGGCCCCAAGGGCAGGCGGTGGGGCTCTCGGGTGGAGGGGATGGGAGGCCGAGCTCATGGGCCAAGGCCCCGGGGGCAGCCGGTCACCCCAGAAACGCCTCGTAGTCCATGTACCAGACCAGCTGGCCGGACTCAGGCAGCACGCCCGAGATGGGCCACTTTTGGGGCTGGCGGCCCACGCGGCTGACCAGCAGCGAGATCTCGCGCTTCACGTGGCCCAGGACCAGGACGGCCACGCGGCGCGCGCGGTTGATGAGCGGGAGGCTGAAACTCATGCGCCGGTGTGGCGGCGCGGGGCTGCGGGTCAGCACCACCAGCGGGTCCCCGTCCAGGCCGGCGGGCGAGTGCGGGAAGAGGGAGGCCGTGTGCCCGTCGGGGCCCATGCCCAGCAGCACCAGGTCGAAGCTGCTGTGGCTGACCCGTGCGGCGATCTCCTGGGCGTAGAGCTGGGCGCCCTGGTCCTCCTCGGCGCAGAGCCGCTGGCGCAGGTGCACGGGCATGGGGTGCACGTTGGAGTGGGGGACCCCCGCGGGCCGCAGCAGGTGCGCCTGCAGGCTCTGGAAGTTGGACTCGGGGTCGCGCAGGGGCACGCAGCGCTCGTCCACCAGCCAGATGTGCGTGTGCGCCCAGGGGAAGGCGAGCTGCCGCGTGGCCAGATGCTGGAACAGCGCCACGGGGCTGGAGCCGCCCGACAGCGCCAGGTGGAACTCGCCCGCGCGCTGCACGGCCTCCTCGGCCGCGGCCTCGATGTCCTGGGCCAGCCGGGCGATGAGCTCCTCGGGCCAGGCCGAGACCAGCTGGCCCTCGCGGTAGGTGGCCTGGAGCACCTGGAAGTCCCGGGGCAGCGGGGCGGGCCCCAGG
Source organism: Sorex palustris (assembly GCA_028565675.1). NCBI lineage: Eukaryota > Metazoa > Chordata > Mammalia > Eulipotyphla > Soricidae > Sorex > Sorex palustris. The sequence continues at coordinate 2,029,714 of JAOXYA010000032.1, read as the reverse complement.
CCGGGCACCAGCTGCTCCGGCTGCTGCTGGCAGAAGGCCAGGTGGGAGTCGCTGAGCTCAAAGTCCAGCAGGGGCCCGCTGTCGGCGCCCCCCGGGTAGAGGCGGGGCGCCTGCCCGGCCACGCTGTCCAGCAGGGGTGTCCAGAAGCTCCAGGACGCCAGCAGGCTCTCCGTGGTGATGAAGGCCTCCTGGCGGCCGTGGAAGATGCGGCTGATGAGGCTGGCGTGGGCGTCCTGCTCTGTCACCGGCCTGTAGGCGTAGAAATCAGCCAGTGGCCGGCCGAAGAGCTGCAGGCCAGGCTGGTCCTCCACCTCTGTCCAGCTCTGGGCGGGCAAGGAGGGTCTGAAGAGGTTCCTGCTGACCAGCACGGCGGGGCCGCCCAGCTCGCCGTGGCCGATGTAGAAGATGAGCTGGCGGGGCAGGCAGGGGCTCTGTGCGGGGTCCCACCGCCTCGCGCTCTGCACGCAGTGGGCCTGGTTCTGGAACAGGACGCGCACGTAGCCCACTCGCTCATCCAGGGCTTTGCCGGCCATCAGGATGAAGGGCACGCCCTCCCAGCGGAGGGTGTCCACATGGACGAGGACGCCTGAGGGGACAGGGGCCCCAGGAGGTGATTCTCTGCCCCCCCAGCCCTCCCCCCTCCAGGCAGTGCAGATTTGTCCCCATGTCCCGGGAAGGGTCTCCTGATGTCCCCCACTCCAGCAGTTTGCACAGCCTTTGGGAGGGAGTGGGGGGGGGGGCAGGAGGTTGGGTTTAAAGTAGGATCCAGGGGCTGGAGCAATAGCACAGCAGGAAGGACATTTGCCTTGCACACAGATGACCCGGGTTCAAACCCCGGCATCCCATAGGGTCCCCAGAGCACCACCAAGAGTGACCTCCGTGCAGAGCCAGGAGTGACCCCTGAGCACAATCAGGTGTGACCCAAAAAAACAAACAAAATATCCCAACGAAGTAGGACCGAGCGCAGGAGGCAAACCCAGGTGTGCCCCCCGTCTCCTCCACTGCGACCCCAAGCTGTGCCTCAGTTTCTCCTCTGGACCGAGCACCCCCACCCCATGCCACGGGGCTCGTGCACACGGTGGGAGGTGGGGGCAGTGACTGGCACCGACCAGGGCCAGGACATTTGCAGCCTGGGAGACTGCCTGCAGCTGGGAGCCTGCAGCTGCCAGGGCATGGGCCAGCCTGGCACTGCCCACTGTGGCTGGGTGCCACCGCCACCAGAAGCCCTGCACAACAGGCCGGCTTCACACAGGCCGAGGGTAGCGCTGGGGCCTCATGCCCGCCGGGCGCAGGGGGTCTTGGGGCCGGGGCGTCCTTCCCTGCCCTGTGGGAGGCTCACCTGCGAAGGTGGGCGTGAGGCTCTGGAAGCTGTCGGGCCGCTGCAGCTCCTGGCGCACCTGCTGGCTGTAGGCCTGGTACTGGCCCAGCACGGCGCTGTCCTCCTGCGGCCTCCGCAGCGCCCGCAGGGTCTCCAGCTTGCGCTCGCGCACGGCCTCCCAGCTGCTGACATTCCGGGGCAGCTCCATGGCCACGAGCGCGAGGACCTCAGTCAGGTGGTTCTGCAGGACGTCCCGGATGACGCCGTACTCCTCGTAGAAGCTGAGGCGGCCTGCAGGCCCGGGCTTGGCCGTTAGGGGGGCGCTGGGACCACCAGCACGCACCCGCACCCACCAGAGCCTAGCGAGGGTGCAGCCCCTGAGGACAGACGAGACGCCGGAGCCCCACCTCACCTTGCCCTCCAACCTGCTCCAAGGCCCAGCGATGGGGGGGTTCCATCTCCCGTGTCCCTGCCACTCTGGGCACTGTGTCCCTGGGAAAGGGCCCTGTCTCTGCTTCCCTCGGCACCCCCAAATCTGCCTGCCCATCCGCACCCCCAGAGACTCAGGCCCTCAGCTTGGTTCCCCGGAGCTTCAGCCCATTCTCTGCTCTGCAGGAGGCTCGAGGGCCGTGGATGCGGCTGTCTTGAAGTGACCCCGTCAGAGGCCCCGAGGGCACCCCCCTTCGGCTGTCCCTTCCCGACGCCCCCCTCTGCCTTCCAGACTTGCACCCCTCAGGCTACTCTCCGTCCTGCTCGCCCTTCTCTGTCTCAGTTTCCCACTCCTGGGTCCTCGCTGGCTGGGGGACTCGCTTTCATTTTGATTTTACATGGTGAAAGACTCGGGGTCCCCTAAGCATTGCCAAGGAGGGTCCAAAGAGAAAAACTTGGAGCAGGGGCCCGAGAGCTGGGACAGCGGGGAGGGCGCTTGCCTGGCACGCAGCCGAGCCGGGTTCAATCCCCAGCCCCACAGAGGGTCTCCGAGCACTGCCAGGAGTGAGTGAGCCCTGAGCACTGAACCGGGAGTAAGCCCTGAGCACCGCAGGGTGTGCCATGCCTCTCCTCCAATTCTAGAATCTGGTAGGCCCTGAGCCGGCACGGCAGCACCCTCATGGTGGCTGTCCCCAGCTACACACCCGTCTGTCCTAGAGACGGTCCTGCACCTTTGGGGCTTCCCCCGAAACTCTGTGGCCGCCGGTGACACCGGTGGCGAGGGGAGAGGCCCCCCCTTCTACCTCTATTTCACAAGCACCGGGAAGGAGAAAACTGGGGTGCGCGGGCTGTGACACGTGTGAACTGGGTGGGGCACAGGTGTATGTGACTCCAGGGTCACAGGGCAGGGTTGGGCTTCTGTGGGTGTCGTGAACATGTGTGAAAGCGGGGTGTGACGGGGGGAGGAGGGGTGCGCACAGAGGCGGGGGGAGCAGAGTGAGGCGACTGAGTGTGAGTCCAGGGTCAGGTGCTGAGCGTGAGGGGGTGGGGGTGGGGGGATCCCTCACTGCGGTCTCGGTCCCACACAGAACGGGGGCCTGGAGCCACTCGTTCTTGCAAGGTTCTCATTGACTGTGACCCTTGGGGTCAGTCAGGAAAATCTCACGTGCCTTAACGTGCCCTGACTTAACAAGTCCGCCAGACGCTTAGACCCGTGTCCCAGAGAAATCCAGGCATGACGCCGTGTGCGGCCAAGGGCAGCTGGGAGAGCGTGTTTGAGGGCAGAGGTCACGCCGGGTCAGATGGCAGAGGGACCCTTGACGGCATGCACTGCCCTCCTGCTTCAGGGGCTCCCAGCCGGGGGCGACCTGGAGAACATCCTCTCTGAGGCAAGTAAGACGGTCTGAAGAGAAAACAGCAAACCCAGCTAGACCTGAGGGGCGGGAGGGGCAGAGGCCGCCAGGGAAAGTTCGAGAAGATGCAGGTGTGGGAAGGAGTAAGGGAAGGTGCAGGGGCTGGGGCTGTGCTGGGGTCCTGCAGTCCCAGGGGCAGTCGAGGTGGGGACACTGCTCTGGGATGACTGAGGAAGAAAAGGCCATGGCACCCTGGTACCCCCACTGCAGAGACAGGAACGGGGAAACGCGCTGGTGTGGGGCGTGCGGTGTGCAGTGTGAGGTGTGTGGGTGTTCAGGGCATGGGTGTGAGGTGTGGGGTATGACATGTGTGGGTGTCGGGTGCCGGGGGGGGGTATTCGGGGTGTGGGTGTGAGGTGTGGGTGTTCGAGGTACAGGTGGGAGGTATGGGGTGTGGGCATTCAGGGTACAGGTGTGAGGTGTGGGGTGCGGTTGTGGGTGTGAGGTGCGGGGTGCGGGTATGAGGTGTGGGTGTGGGGTGTGGGTGTAAGGTGTGGGTGCAGGTGTTTGGGGTACAAGTGTGAGGTGTGGGGTGCGGGTGTGGTGTACGGGTGTAGGTGCGGGTGTTTGGGGTACAGGTGTGAGGTGTGGGGTGTGGGTGCAGGTGTTCAGGGTACGAGTGTGAGGTGTGGTGTGCAGGTGTGGGTGCGGGTGTTCAGGTGAGTGTCCAAGTGAGGGCAGTGTGGGGTTCCCACAGCGGCCCGGGGTGCAGACAGAGTCTAGGTGGCGGGGGCCGGCCCCGCTGTCTGCTCCCCGCCTGCTCCTCGCCGTTCATTAGTTCCTCGGGTCTCTCTGGGGCCCTGGGCCTATTTTTAGCCTCCCGGATGGTCCCCTGCTGCGGCTTCCATGGGGCCTTCATTTCAAGCTTCAAGGAGCGCCCGCCCGCGCCCGCCCGCCGCAATCCTGTACTCACCCTCCCGGTCTCTGGGCGCCCACCCCGCCCCGGCCAGCAGTAGGGAGTGGGGGGGTCGGGGATGACCCCCACCGAGCTGATCTTTCCTGAAAACATCTCCACTGACACCAGGGTCCTTTTCTGGAGGGGAGGGGAGGAACCCCCATCCGCCTGCCCACCCCCCCCCGGCACGAATGAGGACAAGAAGCACCGGGCTGGGCCACCACAAGGAGAAACCCCCACCCAAATGTGGCTTCATCCTGTTCAGAACCCCTCTGAGGCCACAGGACCCCATGGGACCCCCCCCCCAAGACTTGTCCCTCATGCACGATGCCCCTCGAAGCTCTGGAAGGCAGAGCAGCAGGGTTCGGGGCGGGGGTACATGGGTGAGGCAGAAGCTTCTAGAAAGAAAGCCCCTGCCAGGAACCTCCAGTGGAAGTCCCCCCCCACACACACACACACAGCAGGGGATCATCCAGGAGGCTAAAAATAGGCCCAGGGCCCCAGAGAGACCCTCAGAGCTAATGAACGGCGGGGAGCAGGCAGGGAGCAGACAGCGGGATCGGCCCCCACCCCCCAGACTCCCGAGTCCCGCCCGGGCCTGGTGCTTCTGCTCCACCCTCCCCCGTCAACTCAAGCAGGGTCCCTCTCTGGATGTGGACCTTGTCTTATGTATTTGTTGTTATTGTTTTGGGGGCGACACCTGGTGATGCTCAGGACTTACTCCTGGCTCTGCACCAGGGATCACTTCCGGTGGGGCTTCCGGGGACCCTAAGGGATGCCAGGGATGGAACCCAGGCTGGCCGTGTGCAAGGCCAGCACCCTCCCCACTGGACTATAGCTCCAGCCTCATGTCGATGTTTTGAAGCTTTTCACAAACTCCTGACGATGGCAAAGGCTGCAGCAACCAGGTCTGAGCACAGACGTCCCCTGCACCCCCACACACCCCCGCCTCTCTGGAGGGCCTGGACAGGCCTTTGGGCATGAGGGAAGGGATCATCCTGGGTGGAGATGGAAGCAGGGACAGGCGGGACCAGGCCCGGGAGCCCCTGCAGAGATCTAGGGGGCGGGGAGGGGGGCATCCCTCCCTCCTCACCAGCCTGGAAGTGAATGAGGTTCCCGCTGGCAAAACATCGTCCCTCAAAATGCAACCCCACCTCGAGCCCCGGGGCTGGGCACTGGATGTGGAGCTGGGCATGGAAGCCTGGCCACTGGGTCAGAGCCCCGTCAGCACTCCCGGCCTCCCAGTGCAAAGGACAGTGCGGGGAGCACTTGGGGTGCTGGAAAGAGGGGTGCCTTGCACTGTCAGGGCGGGGTGAGGCAGCGCTATGCCCCTTCCTGTCCGGCTCCTGTCCTGCTGTGGGGGGACGCAGGCTCCCCAGCAGGGACAGCCACACCAGCCTCGGGACATCCCCCCCCTTCCTCCCAGCCCAGCCCAGGCTCTCCACAGGGTGCTGGGCTGGCTGGGGGGGCAGGAAGGCTGGCCAGGAGGGGCCTGGAGATAGGGGCCGTGTTGGCTCGAGGCACTTGGCCACAGGCCCTTGAGGAAGGACCCTTCCTGCCCTCCTTTCCGACAGCTCCCCCAGTGGCCACGCGTGGCACTGCATGGTGCGCAATGAGGCTGGGTTGACACCTGGCCAAGGTGGCTCCCGGCCTGGCCTGACCAGGTCCGGGCAGCGGCTTCGGGAGAGGAGGCCAGGGACGAGGACAGGGACTGAGGAATGGGGCATCGGCGACTCGCAGGGGCTCTCAGGGCCCGGCTTCCGGAGGTACCGCCCGGAGGAGGGGGGAGCCGGACCTCCTCCTCCCACCCCCCAGCACTCCTGCCTACCAAGGCGCCGGCCACACGGCCACTCCGGGCCAGAGGCTGCGGCAGAAAAGAAGGAAAACCACAGCGGCAGAGGAGGGAGGGAGGAGGCTGGGGAGACGCCTCCCCCCTCTGTGCGGTGCATGAACGACCTTGCGGCTCCCAAGGCCGGTCCCCGGCCTGCTGCGGGGAAAGTGCCTTTCGTCTGCCCAGGGACCAGGGCCTCCCTCTGGGGGCCACCACTACCCCTGATCTGCCTCGGGACGCCTGTGCCCACCAGGCACCAGCAGCTGGGCGGGTTGTTCAAGGCCCTGCTGAGTGCCCAGCTCACATCCCTGGGGGCGTCTGTGGGGTTCCTCTCCCTCCCCATCTGAACCAGTTTCTGAAGGTCCCCGGGGGACGGCTCCTGAGCAGGACCCTGAGGGACAGGGTGCAAGGTGGGTGGGGGCAGGTCCTTGGGCCATGCAAGCCTCGTTCTTGGGGGCAGACAGCGTTGTCCTGTGTCCCTAGGGCTGGACAGGCACCATCTCGGCCTGCGGTGCGACCTCAGCGAGACCCGGCCAGTGGCTTGCAAGGCACCACAGCAAGGCCGGGTGGGGGGGTCCAGGCCCAGCCGAGGGGAGCAGCCAGGGACCCTCCCTCCCCGCCGCAAACCCACAGCCCACAGAGGCACACACAGTAACCCTGTCAGTGGGACCCCCAGCCAAGTCCACCTGCCCAGATGCCTGCCAGTCTCTCCCACCTTCTGCTTTCCTCTCAAGATCCGAAGGGCCTTTGCAGGAAGGGCAGTTACAGCCCCCCTGGCACTGCAGACGGCACAGCCAGGCAGCAGGAAATGGGAATGGGGGGGCAGGCGGGGGCTGGAGGGCCCAAGAGGGGCTGCTAGACACAGGCAGGGAGAGTCCTGGGGCCTGGCAGGCCATGACTGTGACCCTGACCAGGACCCACAGTACAGTGGGGCGGAGCCAGCCCCCACAGCCTGGCCCCGAAGGCCAGTGGCTGCCCAGCCCCCTGCAGGAAAGTGGTCACAGGCCCGGGAAGAAACACAGACCCCGAGCCTGGGGAGACCCTCATGAGACGCCCCCCCCATGCACTGCAGGGGGCTCTTCCTTCAGACCTGGGCCCAGGTGAGGTCAGCACTGTCCCCCGAGGCCTTCCCTTCCCCCCAGCACCGCAGTAAACTTGGGGGTCCTGAGAACAGACGTCTCCTTCCCCCCAATCCCCGACAGTGCTCTGGCTGCTTCTAGAAGCCCTAGGAGGGTGGGAAGGAGAAAACCAAGAGGATCAGGGTGACTGAGAAAGACACAGGCCGCGTGCCCACCCGCAGGGGGACAGCAGAGAGAGAGAGAGAGAGAGAGAGATACCACAGTACCCACCAGCAGAGGGGCCAGCCTGCAGCTGGATGCAGTACCCACTCCCGCCTGCAGGGCCTGCTGCTCCGCACCCCCAGAGGGCCCTGGGGATGCGAGGACACGGAGGACCCCTCCCTTTATCCCACACTGATGGGGGTGGGGGGAGGGAGGGCACAAAGGCAGAGCTCAGCAGAGAGAAGAGATTCCCAGAGACCTCCTCCCTCTGCCCTGCTCCTCCTCCTCCAGCCTCCTCCCCCTCCTCCCTGACCCTCCTCTCCTTTGCCCTGGCCCTCCTCCCCCTCCTCCCCCTCCTCCTCCTCCCTGATCCTCCTCTCCCTCCTTCTAGTCCTCCTCCCCTCCGCCCTGCTCCTCCCTGGGCTCAAGTCTCTGGAGCCCAGCCCTGCGATGCTCACTGAGGCTCAGGGTGGGGGAAGGATGTGGGGTTCGGGCTGGGGGAGACAGGTGGGCTGCTGGACCACCTTGTGCAGAGCTGGGAAAGGGGCGGCCGCCTCACTGCCCTGGGGGGGCCTGGCACCCCCACTCACTGCTGCCGACGGATCCACAGGGGTGCACAGCAGACCTGCCGGTGCGGGGGAGGAGGGCGCGTACACCCCGGCCGACACCCCCCCACCATGAGTGCCCAGAAGCCCCAGTGCCTGCGGAGAGAGGGGAGGGGCCAGGGCGGCCCCCTCGCCCACCTTCTGCACCCAGCGTCTCCTTCAGGACGATCTCCACGCGCTCCACATGGTGCCGGCTCCACAGTGGCTCTAGGGCCTGGCGGTTCTGGTCCCGGAAAGGCAGGATCTGTGCCACGGCCTGTGGGGGGAGGGGCGGTGGGCCCTGTGCTCCGGGCGGGGGTCGGGGGGGCACTCCCGAGGCCTGGGGGTGAGGGGCACCCACCCGGTGCCGTATTCATGGTGTTTCATTCTGTCACCACTAACTCTGAACTCTGTATTGGGGGCCTGGGGGCCACCCCGGGGTGCATGTGGGGGTCCCTCCCACGGATAGCAGGGGACCCCGCATTGCCAGGAGCAAAGCTGGGTCTCCTGTAGGCCGCCGGGCTTGCTCCAGCCAGTTTGCTCCAGTTTTGCACTGGAAACGAAGCAAGAGCGCTGGGGAGGTGCTTGGTGACCCGTGACCCGGCACAGCAGGTCCCCGAGGGGCGGAAGAGCTTCTGAGGGGATGTGGGTCTTTCTCTCGCTGTGCCACTAGGGCGGGATCTGGGGTGCCTGGGGAGACAGGACACCCCGCCCTGGGGGCTGGTCTGCTCGCAGCCAGCATGGGGTGCCCTCTGCCAGGGTTCAGGGAGAGCCATGCCGCAGGGGGCCAGCCGAGACCCCCGTTCAGGCCGTTTCTCTGAGCTTTGTGTCCAGTTGGGTTTGGGCTGGAGGGGCCACACACAGAGGTGCGCAGAGGCTCCTCCCCACCCTGTGCTGGGCGCAACATCCCCGGCCCCAGCCGCCTGAGCCCCCCAGTCCCCGCTCCAGGTTCAGGCCTTCTGGGTCCCAGCAGAACTCAGGAAGGAAAACGTTTGGAGGAACAGCAGTGGGTGTGCAGCAAGCAGGGCCACCAACCTGCCGATGCCCAGGCCCTGCTGGACACAAGAGGATCCACACAGGAGACCCAGGGCTGGCCCAAGGCCAGGGCACATGGTCCTGCCTGCCCCCCACCCCCTGCCTCTCCCCGCGGTGGAGAGCAACCTGCACATGCCCACAGTGCTTGGTGGAGCCTGTCTGGGCCCAGCTGCACCCGCTCACCTGCTTGCCCAGGTAATGGTCCACCCGGTACATCTCCTCCTCCTGGAAGAAGCTGCTGAGCTCAGCGGCCAGCTGCTGAGCCGAGAGGTGGTCGTGGCCGAAGGGTTTCTCGAAGACCACCCGCAGCCAGGCACCGGGGCTCGGGCGGCAGCTGCCGTTGACGTTGCGGGCGATGTCCGCATAGGCGAAGGGCGGCACGGAGAAGTAGAAGATCCGGCCGAGCTCGCGGCTGCCCCACTGCCGCGCCCGGGCCTCGATGTCACGGCTCAGGGCCACGTAGTCCTCGGGCGTCTTCAGGCACCGGTACTGGCTCAGCTGCCGGAACTGGGCCTTGTGGTCCGCACAGCGTGGGGCGGCCAGGCCCGGGGGGCAGGCGAGGGTCGCCAGAATGTCGGCCAGCACGGCCTGGCCCTGCTCGGTGGCCGTGAGTGCGCCGCCGTGGAAGCTGAGGCTGCGGCCCCGCCCCGCCTCGTCCAGGTACAGCTGGAACAGGCCCTGCCACAGGTACTTCCGGGCCAGGTCCCCAGTGGCGCCCAGCAGGGTGACGGACACGTGGCCCCCCAGCTCCTGGGCCCGCAGGCAGCCCAAAAGGCCGAGGCACAGGGCGGCCACGAGCATCGTCCCAAGGTCCCTGGAGTGGGGAGGAATGCAGGGACAGGAGGTCAGATGCCGTGCAGGGGGCCAAGGCGACGAACACCTCCCACGGGGACAGATCCCGAAACACAGTGCCCACGGCTCCTCACGGCGGCTCAACAGCGCTGCCTGGGCACATGCTAGAGGGGAGGCCCAGGCACCAGGCACCAGGTGAAGGCTCCAGGACTGCCAGGACTTGAGCCCCAGTTTCACCACTCGGAGTCCCGGATAATGACGGGGGCCGCAGGAGACCTGGGCGAGGCGGGGACCAGCTCCCCTCTCTGCTCCCCCAGCACCAAGTGGCCCAGTTCCCCCATCGCTGATACTGGCCGTGCCCAGGGGAGACCAGTGCAGGGGGAGGGGGGCAGGCACACACCATCCCCCATTGCAGACAGAACAGGGCAGCAGTGGGCAGCACTGCAGGCTGTCTTGCCAGGCCCAGGCCTGGCTCCTGTGGCTTCCTTGGGCATCGGTGCTGGCAGACCCTGCAGACTCCGCTCACTCGGGTACCCGACCCTCAGGCTGGGGCTGAGAGGGGCTCGCGGCTAGCCGGGGAGCATCTGAAACAGGCGCGTGGGGATGGGGATCATTGACCCAGCCAGCAGGACAGCAGGGAGAGACCGGCAAGACCCCAACCTGGGCCCAGGGAGGGGCCAAGGGAGCTGAGACGGGCGGGTGCCAGATAAGCCGGTCAATTTCATTGGTCATTTTATTTATTTATTTATTTATTTATTAAGTTTTGTGCCACACACAGGGCTTAACCCCGGCTCTGAGCCCAGGGATCACTCCCAGCGATGCTCGGGGAACCAAAGGTGGTGCCGAATTGAGCCCAGGTTGACCATGTGCAGGGCAAGCACCCTCTCGGCTGCAATTGGGCTCCAGCCCTAACTGGCCATGTTAAATCGCTCCCAACACGCAGCCAGTCAAAACAGATGGTGGGGGCCTGGGGGAGGGCAAGAGTGAGTCAGAAAAGAAAGCCCCAGCTGGGCGGGCGCCCCACCTCCAGGACCCCCACAGTGCCCCCAGCAGAGAGCAGGAGGCAGAAGTCCCTCTGTGTGCACGTGGCTAAGGAGAAGTGAGGGGTCAGGGGCCATGTCCACAGGCGGGAGGGGGGGCTGTGCAGTGACAGACCGTGGAGCCTGGCGTGGACATCAGGGGTGACACAGCAGGGACATAGAAACGGTGGTGGGGGGGAGGTGTCCAAAACGACCTTTTTGTTCCTTTTTTGTTTTGGGGTCACACCTGGCACTGCTCAGCTACTCCTGCACTCAGGAGTTACTCCTGATGGGGCGCATATGGGATGCCGGGGATCGAACTCGGGTCAGCCGTGGGCAAGGAAAGCGCCCTTGCCTGCCGTGCTATCGCTCCGGCCCAGCCCCCCGAACGACCTTCTTAACGCTAGTTATGAACTAACCCCCTTCAAAACTGCGCGGCCTCGAGTCTCCCTGTGACTCAGCCCACTTGGAAGCTCCTGCAGGCGTGCAGTTCCCCAGAGCCCAGAACCGCCTTGGCCTGACAACAGACCCCCACACCGCTCTTTACCCGGCCAGGCCTGCGGCAGAACAATGGCCGGACCCAGCCGAGCCCCTCCCTCAGCAGCACTGGGGGCGCCCAGGATGCCCGGGCCACCCGTTCTGGGAGCTTCCAGGGGGAGAGGGAACTGGCTCCTTCCAGGGGGGCCGGCCACCCTCTGCTCACTCTCTCTGCATTCACCCCAATTCTGCTCCACTTCCCGCTACCTGTCCCCATGGCAGCCCTGCGCGGGAAGGAGGGAGATGCTGCAAGGTCAGAGCAGGAGAGACGCGAGGCTGCCCGAGAGCCTGGCGCGGCAGCCCGGCCAGCTGGCCAGGGCATTTCCGAGCTGCTGACGGCGCCGGGAGCCAGAGCAGGCGGTGCGGGGTCCCAGCAGGGAGGGAGTTCCAGTGCCGCCGGTCAGGGCCCAGGGTAGACACTGCAGCCCCCACAGCGGGGTGCCATGAGCCCGAACCCACCTGGGCCCTCGTGCCAGCCCTGCTGTCCAGTCCCGACTCCCTGCCCTGGTGCCTTAGCTCCCTGCTGCGGCCCCTGGCCGGCCCCTCCCGCCTCCTTCCCCCCCTCCCAGGGCCCAGCACCCCTAAGCAAGCAGGAAGCCAGGCACCAGTCACTGCCCCTGAGTCTAACTCCACCCTCGTTAAACACCCTGGAAAGCAGGGTGGGGGTACGCTGGGCTTCCTGCACCTGGTGGAGACCCCCGCCCCCCGCCCAGCACCTCTTGGGCGCGGCTGCTTTTCTCTTTGCTATCCTGTGCTTGGAGCTGGGATGGACCCAGGCGTCCCACATGTGCAAGGCGGAGGCTCTACTCCGGAGCCAGGGGCCACGACTCAGGCCCTGCAGATCCCTTGTAAATGCAGGTTCTCCGGCACCCGTTGGCCAGGGAGACCCCCCAGACCCTCCAAGAGCAGAGGTCCAGGCCTCGTGGGCACGGCCCTGCTGGCAAGAACCGCCGGAGTACAGGGAGGGAGGAAGGAAACTGGACTCTCAGGAAGTGCTGACGGGGTTCTCAGGGCTGCTCCCCAGCTGTCCCCCATCTCCATATACCAGAGTGACCAGGCCACCCTCAGCACTGTCCTCAGCCACAGACGTATGGTGCTGGCCACCCAGGACAGGCCAGAGACGGGCCCAGGAGCCCTCTCTGACGCACCGACTGTGGGCACCAATCCTCTCTCCTCTGCAGTCTGGCCCAAGCCTGACTGGCCCAGGCAGCTGCAAGGTGAAGTAGGTTCTGCCGCGGGGGTTGGGGGGGTCACAGTGCTGGCACAGCCGGTGCCCATGGACTGGACTCCAGCCCACACTGAGGGGCCCCGTCCCGGGAAAGGGGCAGGGCAAGAAGATTAGCTGAGACAACGCACAGGGAAGAGCCTGATCAAATGTCAACTGACGACAGCATTTCCCGGACTCAGAAGCGACAGAAAGGGGGCAGCTCGGCCACCAGGCCAAGGCCCACAGGTCAGGGTCCAGCTCCAGCCCTGTCCCCCCCACTCCCTGCCCCGGGGAGGAATGAGCCACTGACACCCAAAGGCCCTGATCACGCCCAGTCGCTGGCCCCGGTGCCCGGAGCCCATCCCCCCTCCGGCCTGCAGGAAAGCAGGTTGTGAAATCCGGCCGGTAAGGGTAAGAGCTCGGGCTCGGGGCCAGCCCCCAAACAGGACAGTGAGTGGCCCGGCCGATCATTCAACTTTGACTGAATCAATAAAGCCCACGGGGATGTGCCTGAGAAGGTCAAGGCCAGGAGGGGCAGCCATGTCCACGGGCCTGGGGCTAGCGGTGGTGCCATCCAGGCCGGCCCGGAACAGCTCCTGGTTCCTGCAGGGCAGTTCCTGCTGTGGGGTACCAAGACGGAGCAGGGGGACCCTCCGACTCTCTCTACCGGGAAGGAAGGGGTCAACCCGGGGCCACGCCAGGCCTCTCCACATCTTGGGAGCCAAGACCCCTCGCCGAAACCCGTCACTCAGAAGCCAAGACAAAGCCATACAGCCAAAGCTTCAGGGCGCGGGCCCTCTCGTCCCGGTCCATCTCAAGACACTTGGCGGAAAGGACCCCCAGGTGGGCGTGCAGGAGGCTGAAGGCAATCCTCTCACAGACCCCTCTGAGCGTCAGATCAAGCGGGCACCCTGGAGACTCACCTCTCAGAGCTCGGCTCTGCTAAGCCCCCAAGGGTGTGAGCGCGGCCCCAGCCAGCCCCCCGCTGGAGTTCTGGTGACGCCCAAAGGCCAATTCAGTGCCCAGCAGACAAAGGGCAGCAGAGAGCAGCAGGGCATGCAGCCGGCACACTGTCCTGTCCCTCTCCTCCCCAGCGCTGCATGGACACCTTCGGCCTAGGCCTCGCTGACCCAGCCAGTCGAGACGAGGGCAGTGCCTGTAATCCACTGCCCCTGCATCAGGGATTTTTAAAGTGGACCGAAGGGAGAAAACAAAAGTCAGAACCAAAGGTCACTCCTCAGCAGGGCACGGTCCTTGGGAGCCTTGTCCACCCCATCCACGCCGGCCCCGCCTGGCCACTCACACCGCAGTCCCTTACCAAGGTGTGCCCTGCCTCTGGGGACAGAAGCTGACCACCCGGCCCCCCTATCCCCCAGCCTGAGACACCTTATTCTGCCCCTCGGCTCTTTGGGCCCCAAAAGCTTCCAATCGCAGAAGCCCCTGTGGCGTGAGAAGCCCCCCAGCCCCCACCAGCACTCAGCACTCGCCTCAGGAGCCTCCCAGGCCAGCGGCTATGCAGGAACCCAAGCCCGACAGGCCGCCCCGATGGGCAGCTTCCACTGTGTCGGGCCAGCTGCTATCTGCCTGCAGGCTCCACGCCCCGTGTCATGCTGAATGCAGGCAAGGCCACTGACACCTGACACAACCTCAAAGGTAGACTTAAAGTCCACGGAACCTGTGTACGCACCAGGCGGTGATCTGTGCCCTCACCTTACCCAAGGTTCTCTCCTCTGTGTGTTAAATGTGGCCTGACCCCTCCCCCCCCCCGGCATCATGGTTGGCGGTACAGGTGCTGAAGGGTTATCGTGTCTGTCCCTTCACCTCCTTTCTGCACTCAGCTCTTGTCCGTCCAGAGTGATCATTTCCAACCATCATTGTCACAGTGGTCGCTTCTCTGTCCTAACTGCCCGCCCGTCCCCCCACCACCACAACTTGTGGCCAGTTTCCAACCATGGACCTTCTGACTCATTTCTCTCAGCAAGGTGTCCATGTCCACTCTCCGTGTCCATCCATTCATAAGCAACTTTCATGACTTCATTTTTCATTTTCCCTAAGATCCTCTCAGCAAAGAGGCCCACAGCCGGTCACACCCCCCAAGTATGGCCTGTAAATAGCTGTTTGTTGTAATTGTTTAGAAAAGGCAACAAATCCTCAAAATCCATCACTTCCCGTCTGCTTTCCTGCATCTGGCTGATTTCTGTGTTCCTGCGCTCATCCTCCTGCGCGGGGCGCCCTGTAAGAGGCCAGATTTGATCGTTGACGTGCGCGGCTGAAAACGCAGGCACCGCAGAGGCTGGACATCGGCGCCCCGTCCCGGCAGCATCCACCGCCCAGCTCAGACCACAGGCCAAGTCCTCCTCTCCAGCCTGGACTGTCCCCCACCTCTGGGTCACACAATCAGCTGCTTCTGACTCCAACTACTTCCCGCTCCAGCCTCAGCCAACAGCGTCCTGTATCCCCAAGACTCAGGCCAGGAGCCTGGGGGTCCGACTGCCAGCAAAGTCCCCAAAGGCTTCCTGCGAAACGTATCCAGGAATCTATCCACTACCCACTCTCGGCCACTCCCCCCACCCCCCAACGCCAGTCCCAAGTACCCTCCTGCCCACCTGTGTGGGTGAAGGAGCACTGGAGGGCCCCCGCAGACGGTGGGCAGGGGCAGAGGCCTGCAGCCAGGCCACACCCCTCCTTGGCCTGTGGCGTCTCTCTGTTCCAGCCGGCCTCTGTCCTCCCAGCATCACCCTCCTGCCTCAGGGCCTTTGCACAGTCCGGGCCCCTCCCCCGGGGCAGTTTGCCCAAAGGAGTTCCTGGGCTTAGCTCCCTCTCCAGGGTCAGCAGGCCTTCTCAGATGACTGAAACCATCAGCTTCCTCTCACTGACTTCCCTGCGGCACACAGCCCTTTCCAGCACGAGAGGCGCATCCACTTCTGAGATGGAGACAGCCCCGCAGATACCCAGCTCAGAGCCCCAGCACACAGTGGGCCAGAAACACCTGCCGAATCAATGAGACCCCTTGTGTGCCAGGAACCCACTCCCCCTGAGAAGCTCCTGGGCAGAGTCACAGTGTGAAGGCTCCCCACAACTCAGTGGGAGGGACCCCCAACACCCATGCAGGCAGCCAGCACAGGGCCTGTGACCACCCACTGCCCGGCCCTCCACGCAGGGGCTTTACTCCGAAGGCACCGAGAGGAAGCGGGACTTGGGGACTGACGGGCAAGGGAGCCCAGCTGCCCGCAGGAAACGCAAGGCTGGAGTGTACTCGCCCAGCCTGCAATAAAATGCACGGGGACCCCGACACGTCTGTGCCCTGCGGGACCTAGCCACTCCTCAAAGTCGGGGGGCAGATGGGCCAGCTGCTCGCGAGAGATGGGAGGCCATGGGGGGAGGGGACAGCTCAGGTGTCCCTCTGAGGCCTGCCTGTGGTGTCCCCTGGCCCCTTTTTGTAGCACCCACCCTCCTCCCCGTAGCAGGAAGACCACCGCTAAGCCAGGGCTGCTGTGTTGAAGGCTGGGCAGGGTGAAGGGCCAGCACCTATGGACAGGGCCCAAACCTGAGGACTTTGGGGTCAAACCTGTGTGACCTTATTTAACAGCCTCTCTGCAGCTTCACCGCAGAGAGAAAGCAAGCAGGTAAGACACAGAATACAAGAGCAGCACAAGTGTTCAGCACACAGGAAGTGCCCGTTAGTTACACTCCAGAACTCTGAAACCGGTTGGTTCCCGGAATAAGGAAGAAGACTTTTCTCACTGGATTCCCGGAACTTCTGCAAACCAGTTAACCACGGCAAAAAAAAAAAAAAAAAAAAAAAAATGCCCAGGGTCAGCCCACCACAGTCCCGCCACCTTCCAGTTAGTGGCAAAAACACAGAAAAAAAAATCATGCTGGGTGGGCTCAAGGTCCCACCCAAACTCCTCCAGGTGTGGCTGTGTATAATCTAAGTCTTTCTAAGGTCCTACGGAGGACCTTTGGCACAATATAATAAACCAGGATCTTCCTCCTCATTTTAAAGTCCGGCCCAAATATGAAGCCCCAGATCATAACTATGAAAATACTTCGGATGGGGAAAGTATTGCGGAGGGAAGTGCTGCTAAAAGGTCATCTAGCCACTTGGGGAAGAAAAACAAAAACAAAAACAAAAACAAAAACAAAACACACTTGGAGAAGAGCCAGGCCTGGGGGTGGGCAAGGGGCTGGCCACAGCAGGGCATCCGTCTTCTCCAAGTCCCAAGAACGTCCCTTCGTCGCCCACGGATGCGATCGTTGTGCTTGGAAGGGCCTTCAACCACCGCAGCGTCTGCAGAAACACAACCCCCTGCCCTGTTCGCCCAGCCAGGGCCAGCGGGCCCCTCACCGCGTGGGGGGTGGGGGGGTGGGAGGGAGCCCAGAACGCGTCTCCGGCGGCGCGTTCTTGGGGGGGATCGGGCTCGTTTTCGGGTCCCCGGGCGCGTCTGCTTTGCAAAGAGACGCCCGGGACGGATGGGAAACGCGGTTTGAACCTGTCCAAGGTCAAAGACGGAGCGG
>JAOXYA010000032.1:2001049-2012757 GCA_028565675.1 Sorex palustris | reverse complement strand
GAAGGAAGGAAGGAGGGAGGGAGGGAGGAAGGAAGGAAGGAAGGAAGGAAGGAAGGAAGGAAGGAAGGAAGGAAAGAGAGAAGGGTGAGATGAATTCGGGTTATCCGTCCCCCCCGTGAGGACCGAGAGAGTCGCCCCCTGATTTGCCCCAAAGTGCTTCTCTGCGAACACTCTGCCCCATAACCCTCCTCCTCTGCTGAATTAACGGTGAACCTGTTGATCCGGAGGCGCGCTCGTACAGCAGGCAGAGCATTTGCCTTGCAGGTGGTTGACCCGGGTTCAGTACCCAACATCCTACGTGGTCCCCCGAGCCCCACCAGGAGTGACCCTGAGCATAGAGTCAGGACCCAGCCCTGAGCCCCTGGGTGAGGCCCCGAACCCAACAAGGTAGTAAATGCGTGGTTAGGCCAATCACACAACTCTGACCAGTGTCCACCTCCAAGGGACGATGTTCCTTGTGAAGAAATGTCTCTCGTGTCTGCAGGGACACTGGGTGTCTCATCTGCACGGGTCACCCTGAGCCCCTGACGAGTGTCTAAGCTGGGGGACTGTCCCTGGGAGCAGCACGCGCGCGCGCACACACACACACACACACACATGCATATACACACACACGCACACACACCACCACGCCGGATAAATATCCATAAAGAGGACATGGGCACAGTGGCCAGGGGGTGGGTGCCCGGAACCTGCTCCTTGTGCCTGTGTGTGACCAGGCTGACCGTGTGCCTTTGCTCCTGAGGTAACAGCCCACTGCAGATGGTTGTGACAAGAATTCAGGGCCCAGGGCGGTGGCTCATAAGGCCGGAGCACATGCTTTGCATACAAAATGTTGAGCTCAATCCCAGTCCTCTGAGGTCCCCCAAGCACAACTGAGTGTATACCCACCTTCTTAAAAAGAATTTAAATTAATCAAACAAAGCCTTTAGAAAGAGGCCGAGTGTTTTTGAGGGATGGGGGTGCTGGTGTTGGGGAGTAAGGTGAGGCCCAGGGCTTACTTCTGACTCTGTTTCCAGGAATCACACCTGGAAGTGTGATCAGGGGCTATTCCTGGCTCTGTGCTCGGGAGTGCCCCCTGGTGGTGCTCAGAAAAATAAATATATTCTCTCTCCCTCTATTCCAAGGTGGGGCCGGGGGGCCGGGGGCGGGAAGGGAGCATTCTAGAGTTAGCTGTAACTCAGGGGCCTGGGCTGTGGCTGGTCTGGAGACTCACCCATGCTGGGGACCACCCCCCTCCGCCGTGCTACTGGACCTCAGGGGCTGAATTGGCCCACCTGGCACCCCCCGAGATATGTGCACCCACACCTGTGAGTGTAACGTCCTTTGAAAGAGGCCCCTGTGCAGGGATCACTCCGGGGCATCATCCCAGGGGCCCCTGGGAGGAAGATGGAGAGAGGAGCGGGAGGTCAGGGAGGAGGCACCCCGGGAAGCTTGCTCCAAGTGAGGCCTCTTCCAGCCACACTGCTGGGACCTTCCTGCCAGCAGCAGAGCTGGAGAGAGGAGTTTTGGAAAGTTCCCCCAGGTCCCAAAGGCCCTACCCCGCCCCCACCATACACAGACACACACACACACACAGACACAGGGCACCCACTTCCCACTTCCGGGATCTCAGACTTCCGGCTTCTGGAAGTGGGAGACAACCCACTGCTGCTTTTTCACGTGCTCGCGTGGTTTGGGGCTCAGTCATGCTCAGGGCCCGCTCCTGGTGTGGTCTCGGAGAGGGCCCCAGCAATGCCCACTCCCTTCAGCCCTTTGAGTTCTGTCTCCAGCCCTCACGGCTGCTGTTCCAAGCCACCAAATCTGGGACGATTGGCGACAGGACCGCTAGGGTTCTGGTGCAGAGGCGCGCTGGTGTCCCGGGCGGGCGGGCGGGGCCGGCAGAGGCCGCTTTGGCTTCCGAGCCCCGGCCCGGCCCGGCTTTGCCTCTGGTACTACTGCAGAGACCATTTGGCATCTTTCCCGCTCTCAAAGAGTTCAGAGTCCTTGGCCTGCCTGCGCCCGCAGACTCTCTGGAGAGAGGAAACTGAGTCCCATTGCACAGAGGGACCCTCAAGGTCACACGTGTCAGAGCAAAGAGAGACCCCAGGAAAAGAATTTCAAGTTCTGCACCTGTTCTGCCCCGTGGCCCGGGGTAAGACCTGGACGCCTCTTGGCGCTGTTTACCCATCTGTGAAGGAGGGATTTGCTGGGGGGCGGGTGTTCTCTGGGGTCCTGGCTGCCGTGAGCCTCCAGCGACTTCCCCCACCCCCTCTGCAGTCAGGGTGCAGCAGAGCGGAGGAGGGGCGAGGGCCCGCAGCGTGCATTGGGGTGCTGGGCCCAGCCGTGCGGCTCTGCCGGCTGCCAGGGCTCAGGGATGGGGACGTGGGGAGGGTGGCTGGCATTGGCGGCACCCACGGTGGCCGTGGTGCAGTGCAGTGTGGGCCCTGTGTCCCCGGGGAGGGTGCGGGGACACGGCCTCCCTGTCCAGTGACTTTAGAAGCGCTTCTGCTGGGTCTGGCCGCTTCCCTAATGAAATGTCCGTGGAATTTATCGCCTGTGGTCCCCACCACTGGGCCCCCGACAATTTCTTTAAAAGAGCAGCCGGTCCCCGCCCCCAGCCCTTTCTCCTTCATTGTCTTTCTTCAGACTCTGACTTTGCATTCAATTCAAACCGAGAGGACCAACTTCTCTCCCCTCACCCCCTTCCACTCAGGGCTTATCTCACTGGCATTGTCTCTGGTGGATAATATTAGGAGGTGCTATTTTAACCATATCTGCATTTAAAGTGCTTCTCGCTCTCCCGAAATCTCCCCCATTAAATCCCTGTCTCAATTTAAATGATATTACCTCCCCACGGAGGCCGGAGTAAAGGGGAAAAAAAAAAAACCCTTGAAGAATCACAGACCCAGGCAGGTCAGATGAGACACTTTTGTCTGCTGGTATATTTTGTCTGCCCGGAGTATTTTTTTTTTTTTTAAGTAGGGTCTTCTAGAAGGAAAGCAAATAAGAGAGAAGCAAACAGCTTTGTTAAAGAGTTGAGACTTTACCAGCGGCTGGAGAGACATGTCTCTGTTCGTTTCTATCTCTGTCCTTGTTTCACGAAGTAATGCTGTGGGTTTGTTTCGGGGAAGCATCAGACCGCCGTTGTCAAAAACTTCCAAACAACTCACACTTTGGCTAATACACGGTCCCAGAAAGGAAGAAAGGAATTAGGGATGTTGCAGTCCCTGTCATCTTTTTTTTTTCTTTTTTCTTTTTTTTTTTTCTTTTTGGTGCAAGGCAAGCATGGAGGTGCAGGAAAATGTGGGAGGGGAGCAGTGGCCGGTGGTGAGGCAGCAGAGAGGGGGGAGGGAGGACGCTCTGGAGCCCGTCCCTGCAGGAGCGTGCATCTTGCAGTGTCAGGGGTTTAAATGGAAGCAGGAGGCGGGGAGACACCATCCTGCAGCCCGACTCTTGGCAGCGGCCCTTTGATGCAGGCACCCAGCTGACACTTCTTATTTCGGGTCCTGCTCTCCGCAGCAGTCTGCAACTTGCCGCCACCCGGGCTGGACGCAGCCGCCGCTGAGCAGAGGACAGAGGTAACTTCCCGGGCGGGTTGAGATGCTTTCATTGACGCGAGATCCACTCCGTTTACTTGCTCGCTCCTCAGACCCACGGTCCAAAGAACCCACTCCACGCGGGTGGACCCGTGGTTTCTCTCCACCGAGAGGCTCCGAGTATCTCCCTCTGCACTTTGCAGAAACTCTGGGGCTCCCCGAAGTTCACCGGGTCCCTCTTGGCTGCCAGCTCTGCAGCCAGCAGCCCGGGAAAGCTGAGTCAGATGTTCCCCCCAACTCGGGGCTTTATTCAACATTATTTTAAAATGCGCTTCCAAAGCTTGTTTGAACGTTCCTGGGTTTCTCGGTCGGGCTGGTGCCGTGTCTGCACCCTGCGTTTTCATGAAGCTACATGGAATAGAAGTTAGGGGAGGGGGGGGCTTCAGGCAGGGGGAGGTTATGACTCAGAACAGGATTCTACCCCACTGCGGTCCTCCCGGATCCAGCAGGCGGGCAAGCTGCGCCTCCCCTGCTCACCCTGGCGCGATCCGGGGCTGCCGTTCCCACCCCCTCGCCCCCGCAGCGCTCCCCACCCCCAGCGTGTGCCCACCCACTGTCTGCCGCGGACCCGGGTAAGTGAGCGGGTGCCCGTGACACATGGGGTTTGAAGGAGAATTTGGACACTGCAGCTTTAAGAATGCCGTACTGCGAAATCTTTCTCCTTCAAGTGACTGCAGCAGAGGGAGGAGGCGGCAGGCGGCTGCAGGAGCCGGCAAGGGGGAGGAGAGACCCACTCTCAGGCTGGACAGTGCTCGGTCCAGCGGGGGCTGAATCAGGACTTAGTGTTGGCTTCCCGCTCCTGCAGGGAGCGGGGCCGGAACCCCCCACGCACTCCCTGATGAGTTCAAGTTCCATCCTTGCCTGGGTGCTACTCGCGTCCTGTCCACTGGCTCTTGGACCGGTGCAGAACTAGGCTGGGGAATTCAGTCTGGTCCTGACTGGGAGCTCTGGCGCCTTGGGCTGTCCGTGTGTGTGTCCCGTGTCCCAGGGGAGGCTGTCTCCGGGTGGGGGTGGGGTTCCTCCCCACGATGGGTGACCTGCGGGCAGGTCTACAGCCCTGGGGGCAGACATGTCCCTTTGGAGCTGTAGAAAGGGGGTGCCGGGCTCAGCAGCCGGGGCCGGGGTCTCCATAGAGGGTTTGGCAGAAGCAACCCGGACAGCGGCTCTTACTGGGCACAATGTAGGTCCAGCCCCTGGCCCCCCAGGGCTCTGCCTTGAGGCCTCCTGCCCCTGTGCCCCCCTCTGCTGGTGCTCCTGGCTGGCATGGCTCTTGTGGCCTTCCCAGATGTGCAGGGCTGGATGGGGTCTGCATTGGCGGTGATGCCACGCAGACCAAGGCTGGCACAGCCCTCCTGGGGCGAGAAGGGTGTCTTGGTGCAGAGACAGCGTTGGGTTGCCGGCTGTGAGCTCCGGGGACATGAAGCCCGTGTTCCAACTCGGCGGGAGGCTGGCCAGTCCCGGAGAGCCCCCAACTGGGGCTGGCACTGTGCCATGACCTCTGGTTCCCGCATTGTGTCCTAGTGCCCGCCGCAGCTCTACCTAAGCACCACCCGCATAACGGCAGCTCCGGGGTGGCCCCAGAGGGGCTGGATTAGACTGTCTGCCACGGGGTCATCTCAGGTCACCCGGCTCCTAGACAAATACCTGGCAGGCTTGTCCACTGCATTGTCACCTGGCGGCCCGAGCACTCGGAGGGTGGAGGACATGCCCTGCATTAGGGGTGTCCTTCCCCTGGATGCCCGCAGGCCCCATGCTGGGCTTCGTGGTGCCCATGGGCTCCCTCCACGTGCTGCGGCCGAGTCCCAGCGGGTTCTGAACCATTTTGACCTCAGTTCATCCAACTCAAGTGCTTGCTGCAGAGACCCCCTCCCCAAGGGCTGGGCCTTTTAAGGTCTCCCGAGGGGACACTCTAGAGCTCCACACGTGCAAGGCTGACCACGGGTGACCAGCGGGGCCTTCCTGAGGTCCACAAGGCTGAGGCTGGAGCCGCACCAGAGTGCAGGGCTGGACACCCCCACCCCCCCGTCCCATCCCCAGGAGGTGTTGCTGGGACGTAGTGGCCCCCGGCCATGCGGGCAGGGGGCCAGGGACGGACAGATCAGTGGCTTCCCTGGAAGAACAGGCTGGTGGTGTGTCCTCCTTCCCCTCCGGGACTCCGTGCCCAGTCTCATGAGCATGAGTGCCCTTCCACAGGGATGTGGCCTCCTGTGGGTGACCACCAAGCCGCCCTCCCTCACGGGCTCCTCAGTGTCAGCCGGCCACCCCCACCAGCTCCTCAGTGTCAGCCGGCCACCGTGACCTGGAACTGCATCAGGAGGGGCCCCGGGAGGAAGGGTGGGCTCCCCTCCACGCAGGCTTGCACCATCAGCAGCCCCCATCCCCAGACTGCAGGCAGGTGGGGGTGAGAGAGCGGTTCCCCCACCCCAGCCCTGCCAGGACCCCTCGCCCAGGCCTGGCCCCTGACCCTCCACCCGGCCTGCGGGTGCCCTGCGCTGCCCGTGGGTGGGGCGGGGGCTCAGGAGCCCGGGGTGGGGGCAGTCCCGGCCCGCGCCCGCGCCGCACGGGGCTGACTCAGGGTTTCCGCAGCCCCGCGCCCTCCGCGGCACCGGCCCCTGCCCTGCGCAGGCCTCCCCGCCCCCCGCCCCGCGCCAGCCAGGGCCAGCTCAGCAGTGCAGCGGCTGCGGCTGCAGCGCGGTGCGGAGGCTCCACCGCGCCCGCCCGCCGCCGGCCCGGCCTCCCGCCACCTCGCGGCGCCCGTCCTGATTGGTGCAGTGAGTGAGCCCGGCGTTCTGTGTGCCCCCGCGCCCCGCCACGCCACTTCTGCGGAGTTGCCCGCCGCGCCGGCCCGCGCCTGCCGCCCGGGAAGGACAGTCGCCCGCCCGCCACGCCGCGCCGCCGGGTGAGGAGCAGGAAGGCCGGGAACTGTGTCGGGGCGGAGGCGCAGGCCACCTGGGGAGGCCACCTGTCCCGCGGGGTGAGGAAGGACGCCTGAGTCGGGAGGCCTTCCTGGGGGAGGCGATGGGGCGCGAAGGAGTGGGGCTGTTTTTCCTTCCTTCCTTCCTTCCTTCCTTCCTTCCTTCCTTCCTTCCTTCCTTCCTTCCTTCCTTCCATCCGTCCTCCCCCTCCCTTCCTGTTTTCTCCTTTCTTTCTTTCTTTCTTTCTTTCTTTCTTTCTTTCTTTCTTTCTTTCTTTCTCTTTCTTCCTTCCTTCCTTTCTCTCTCTCTCTCTCTCTCTCTCTCTCCCTTCCTTCCTTCCTTCCTCTTTCTTTCTTCCTGTTCTCTTTCTTTTCTTCCCTTTTTCTTTCTCTCTTTCTCCCCACCACGCTCCACAATGTTCAGGGGACCTCGCAGCACTAACTCCTTTGCTATCTTTTGGGCCCCTGGGAGTTTGGCGGGGTTCCCTGGGGCAAAGGCAGTGGCAGAAGGCGGTGCCGGGCTGCTGACCCTCCCCTCCTGGAGGATGCAGGGCCAGGGGCATAGGTCAGAGAGGGCAGCCTTGGGAGAAGGCTGGACAGCCCCCACCATAGACGCCCCTGGGCAGGTCGGCCCCTGCTCATCTCTGAGGGCCCCTCCTGGCCAAAGCCCTGCCCCTAGGAGTGACTCCCCGGCTGCCCACACCGCTGGAAGTGAGTTGCAGTGGCTGCTGGCGGACTCCTTGGCGGGAAGAGCTGGCAGCCACTGCCCCCCCCACCTGCATTGCGCCTGGGTGGGGGATGGGGTGGAGGAGGGAGGGGGACAGGGGTCGGGCTGCAGCTGCCTCCGACTGATGGCATCAGCTTGGGGCCTGGCCAGGCCTGTGGCCGCCCCAGGGCTGACCCCAGGAGCCCTCTGCTCAGCAGTGCTCCTGCCAAGGCCTGGGCCCGGCCGCTCTGCAGGGCACCTCTGCTCTGTCCCTGCAGCCAGCGCTGCTCCGGGGACTGAGGTGGGAGGGAAGGGGGAGCATGAGGACACGGGGGCTTCTCCAGGGTGCTGCGCCCCGGCAAACCCACTGCCTCCAGGAGGAACCCCAAGATGGGAGCATCGAAGAAGCAGGTGGGGGTGGCAGGAAGAGGCTTGTGGGGGGGGGTGAGGGCTCCAGTGCTTCCCACCGATCGTGGCTGGAGCCCCCGCTGCCCCCGTGGGTCTGTCCATCACCAGAGCCCCTTCCCTCCCGCGCACAGAAACGGCGCCTCCCCGCACACAGAAGGGCCAGTGCTGAGCTCAGAGGTGAGGATGATGAAGTCGGACCCTCAGGAGGACCGGGGAGTCCCGAGTCGCCTCGCAGCTTGGAGTATGCGGAGCAAAGAAGGCCACCTCAGCGCTGGACTCTCGGTCCCAGGCACCCGGACGCAGGTGAGGCGGGACACGCTTAGGACCGTGGAAAGCAGGAGACTCAGCAGCGTGCTGCATCGGGGGGCAGTGCGGCTGCGGGGGGACGCGGCCTTGGTGCAGTCCAGGCACCTCTGGTTTCCCGTCCTTGATGGGCCACCAGCCAGCGGGGAGAAAGGTTGGACTTGGGCTGGAGCTCCTCCCCTGTCCACTCTGGGAACCGGGTGGGACCCAGGTAGGGCGCTCGTGCTGCGGTTCAGGCGTCGCCCAGCAGAGGGCGCGCGGGCCCGGGACGGCTCGGGCGCACCTGCACCGCGCTGGGCCTGGGCTGGGTCCCCCGCGCGCGAGCCGGAGGATGCGTCAGGCTTTTGGTTTCCCTGAAAACGCAGAAAAGTGTGTTTCCACCTGGCCTTGCTCCAGCACCGCTGGTCTTTCCACAAGGCCACCTTTCCCTGCGGCTCCTCCGACGCCTGGCTGAGCAAGAATGGGGTGTCTGTCCATGCCCGGGATGGCCTGCGGGGGTGTGGGGGGACACATCTGCTGTCCAGTGTGGCCAGCGCGGGCACCCCATTCGCCCTCAGAGTGGGACTGACGCCATGAGCTTCAGGGCCCATGTGTCAGGGAGGGCTGTGTGCCCACCCTTCCTGGGGAATAGTCCAGAATATTCGGCAAGCCCAGATGGGAGGGAGGTGGTCACTGCGTCTGCAGCTGGTGACCCCCCCCCACCCCTGCCTCTGACTTGGGGGGCATCTGCCTTTCCGCCCTTGTCTGGGGCTCTGTCCTATGCGCTCCCCGGGCTGGCCCCTGGCGAGAGGCCCAATGAGGCCTCCCGGGGTCCAACCAGCAACTTCCCCCCTGTCCAGTCTGAGGCCAGTGGTCAGTGCCCTCGTGCCGCACACCCGCTCACCCTCGTGATCACTGCGCAGGAGGGAGCGCCTGACCCCAGCGCCTGACCCCAGCTAAGAGGGATGGGGGTTTGCGTGGCCTCGAAGCAGGCTGGGAAAGTCCACTCGGAAATGTGCTGAGTGGGACCAATGGGCATTTTTTTTCACTCTGACCATGCAAACGTTAGCGCAGCCCCAGGGATTCTTGCTGCTTTGCTGGTGGTGCATGGGGGCCGCGCCCAGCCCCGCTCTGCCCTGGGCCCTTGAACCTGGGCCTCTGCGTGCAAAGCCGTACTCGCCTGCAGATTCATCCCCCGGCCCCCCACAGCATTGCCCAATCACCCTGGGCAACCCCAAGCGTCAGGGGCAGCTGCGGGTGTGAGGGTTGGGGCAGCGGAAGGCAGGCATGGGCGGTGGCACAGCGCAAAGGGGTGGAGTTGGTGGCTCAGCTCTGCCTCCCCGCTGCAGCTGCAGTGCAGACTGTGCCCGGGCAGTGCCTCCGGCTGCACCAGGCCAGAGCTCGGGGGCCTCAGAGCGACAGCGTCACCCTGCCCAGTGCCCGCCCTGCTTTCTCGGTGTGTCCACCTCCTCCTGGCCCTGTGTTTGGGAGGGGCCTCCATGTTCCCATGTGTCCTTATTTCCCCTTGGGCTGCCCAGGCCTTTGCTCCCGTCATCCTTCCGTCTTGTTGCCATGACCAGGGGATCCACTCACACGCTCGATGGGTACCTGTGCCCCTGGTTACGGTGTTTGGGGAGTCACACGTCCTGGGGTTGTGCCAGGCGTCCCAGACAGAGGAGCCACCTTCATAGCCTTCATAGCTGGGGACAGGCAGGCAGCTCTGGAGACCCCACTCACGGCCTTGCTCATCAGAAGGCGTTTCTGCACCCACGTCCAGGACCAATTCCTACTGTCTGCGCCATTTCTCAAAAATCATACACTTGGGGCTGGAGCGATAGCACAGCGGGTAGGGCGTTTGCCTTGCACGCGGCCGACTTGGGTTCGATTCCCAGCATCCCATATGGCTCCCCGAGCACCGCCAGGAGTAATTCCTGAGTGCAGAGCCAGGAGTATCCCCTGTGCATCACCAGGTGTGACCCAAAAAAGAAAAAAAAATTATACACTTCAGTTGCTTTTGGGTGTGTGGGGGGTTAAAAAATACATCCCTGGGGGCCAGAGTGATAGGACAGCGGGAGGGCATTTGCTTTGCACGCGGCTGACCCAGGTCCAATCCCCAGCATCCCATAGGGTCCCCCGAGCACTGTCAGGAGTGATTCCTGAGTGCAGAGCCAGGAGTAACCCCTAAGCATCACCAGGTTTGAGAGAAAATAAAAAAACACATACATATAAGACTTTAAACTCTACAGGAAAAGAGCATTTGGGGCTGGGGGCCTAGGTCACACCTGGCTGTGCTCAGGAGCCCTGTGGGGTGCCAGGGACCAAACCCAGGTCAGCCGCCTGCCAGGCCAACGCCCCACCCACTGTACTCACTGTCTCTCCAGACTCAAGTTAACGTTTCTAAGAGTCATTTGAAAAATGGATGTTTCTAATCCGATTTTGACATTTCTTCATTTTTTAAACGTTCAAGATCCCAAGTTGTGGTGGTGGCAGGAGCATCCCATACCCCATAAAAGGCCCTGCATGGGCCCTTAGAGGCCCGAAGGTGCCCAGAGCCCAAACACTGTGGCCCCTGAGCACTGAGCACCTTGTGTGGAGTCATGCAGCCTTTCACCACAGACAATGGCTCAGACTTGGGCGATTTCCTTTCCTTTAACACAAACCCAATTTTCCTTCCAAACAGAAGGAGGAGGGAGACAGGGCTGAGCCTCCCTCCAGCCAGGAGCCCACTGCCTCCCTGGCCTTCCCCTGTGGCCCCCCAGGCTGCCGGCGGCAGCAGCCTCTGCTCAGGCCTCTGGTGTGGGGGTCAGGCTTCCTGCCTGCACGCCCCTCTTTGGAGAGTAGGCGAGTGGGCGCCTGGGCAGATCAACCCGCCCCCCCAGTGCCCCCACCCCCAGCCTCTACGTGGTTCGCTCTCTCCAGCCACTGTGCCTCTCTGCCTTCCAGACTCCAGAGGTGGGGTGCCCTGCCCAGGGGATGCCCACGAGGGCCTCTGCCCCTCTTGCCGGAACCCCAGGGCTTGTGAATTTCCTATTTCCGGAAAGGGTGGGGAGGGCAGGAATCCTCGGCTTGCTGCTAGAAGGTGGCCGGGGGCCTTTCTGGCTCTTTCTGTGCCGTTCTGGTGCTCCGTGAGTCAAGTCCCTGTGTGGGGCAGCTGTCCCGGTCACTGTCCCCCACTGTGTCTGTTTCTCCGGATTCTCTGGAGCGCTGCAGGCCTGCCCCCCCCTCTCTCTGGCCCACCTAAGAGTCTGCATCAGAAATAACGGGCAAGGGGCCAAGTCCAGTCAGACAAGGCCCCAAGGCCTCTGGTCCCCACCCACCTTTAGGGCTGGCCAGCACCCAGCGGGCAGTCCTCTGGCTGCAGAGAGGGGGAGAGCATGTCTGTCTGTTCCAAATTCGGCTCCATCTGATCTGCTGTTGCAGGGGAGGTGGGCACGAGGTGGGGGTGAGGCCGGCGCCGAGCTCGTAAGGCCACCGAAGGGCTCTGGGTGGCCACAGAGGTGGGGGACCACGCGCCAGGGGCTGCAGAGGGCAGAGGGCTCAGCCCCCCTCCCAGAGGCACTGCCGAGGGTGAGCAGAGGTGCCCGGGCCCACCACCAGCGTTTCGGGGGCTCTGAGCAACACCAGATGCACAGAGGACGCTGACTTGGGTGGACGGTGATGAGGAAGAACAGGGGAAGGGCTGGAATGTGGCTTTGCAGCTGGAGGGGCCTCGAGCAGAGAGACAGGGAAGGTGGCAGTGGGGAGGGAGGGAAACTGAACCTGCCCCCCTCCAAGGGACCCCAGTGAGGACAGCCGGGCGTGGGTGCAGGAGACTCTGTTG
>JAOXYA010000032.1:1975736-1991681 GCA_028565675.1 Sorex palustris | reverse complement strand
GGAGGGATGGGTACTCGATATTGTATAACTGAAACCCAAGCACAAAACCTTGTAAGTCCACAGCTGTACCTCATGGTGTTTCACTAATTAAAAAAAAAAAAGAAGAGCCCTTTCTTTACCAGTCACCCACCCCTTTGGTTTGGGGCTTTTTTTTTCCCCCTTCTGCTAGAGGATCACAGACTAGTGTTGAACTTTGGTAGCCCCTATGCCCGGGGTCTGCAGAAATGCCACCCCAGATTACTCCAAGAGCCTTTCCGTGGAACCCGGACCATTTGATTGCTGCCATCCCGAGCGGGGAGGAGGACCTGATCTCCTTTCATGCCAAAGGACCAGGAGCTGAAATGCACGGGCACTCGGAGAGCGCGTGGGCCGGGAGCGCCCCGCAAGCCCAGTTCGCAATTTCATCAGGGAATTTCGGTCCCCTGGGCCTGCCTGCCGGTCAGGGCTGACCGATGATGCACAAGGACGAAGGGCCGGGGTCACCTTGGCCCCAGGGCGCAGTGCGCAGGCGCGGGGGGGGGGCGCGCTCGCGGCCCCGCCCGGGAGGCTCCGGGTGCGCGACCCCCATTGTGGTGGGGCCGAGGAGGCCGGGGGCAGCTCGCGGCGCGGAGGGCGCGCAGCCGGGCCGGGCCGCGAAGGTCGTCGGAAGGTCGCGGGGCCGGACGTGAGGCGCGGGAGAGACGCCGAGTGCGTGCAGGACTCGGAGGACGTGACGGAGCCCCGCGCGCTCATGTCGGCCGCTCCACCGCGCCCTCCCCTGGGCGCCAGAGCCGAGCACTGGGCTCAACCCGGGGTCCCGGCGCGGGGGCGGGGGGCGCTCTCCACAGCCCGAGGCCTCGACGGCCGGGGCGACCGACCCCCAGCCCCGTAGCACCCCGCCTCCTGCCTCCTCCGGCCGTCGACCCCCGCCCCTCGCCGCCGCCCGGAAGACCGAGGTCCCGCCCCTTTCCCGAGGAGTGACGGCGCGCCGGGCCAATGACGGCGCGAGGGGGCGGGGCGCGAGGGCGGGTTCTGGGCGGGAAATGGGCGGGTCTTTCCCGGGCTGGGCCGGAAGTGGGGTGAGGCGACGCGGAGGCGAGTCCCGGCGACGACGAGCCCTCAGACCGCCCCGCTAGTCGCTCGCGTCGCTGGCAGCATCCTCAGGCTTCTCTCCCGGGCGCCCCGTGCCGACGACCAGGTCAGGGGCTCGGGGAGGGCTGGCGGGCCCGGGCTGCGGGCGCGGGTCGGCGAGCGCTGCGCAGCGTCGGAGCCGCGTTTCTGAAGGGGGTAGGGGGGTCGTTGGGGGATCGCGGGGCTGAGGGGGGGCCCACCGACGGAGGGGGAAACGGCCGGTGCCACCCCGTGCCCGGGACGGCCAGACCCGTTCCAAAATGGAGTCGGGGCCGCTGGAAGGGGCGAGGCCGGCAGCTGCCGCCCCCTCCCCCGCTGGCGGGCCCCGCGCGGGCGGCCCGGCCGGTGACTGAGGAGCAGTTTCCTCAGGGGCCGCCCTCCGGGGACCGCGCCCCGATGGGGCAAGAGCGGCCCGGCTCGGCGTGTGGAGAAAGTTCCCCCGCCCGTGCCCCTCAGCGCCCCTGAGCGAAGGTTCCTGGCCGTCAGCTGCCTTAGGCGGGTGTGATTATCATTATTACTTTTTTTTTATTTAATGAAATAAGTTAAGTACCTATGATGCCACAGATGAAGCTAGAGGAGTCGAGGTATTCGAAATCATCTGCGATCTGGACTTAAGCGGTGGCTTGGGCAGGGGGACCGGAGACTGGAAATGGACTGAGGAGAACTGGGGGTGATGGGGGTGTTACCGTTTGCGGAAACTCAGTTGAGAGTGTGTGTGTGTGTGCGTGTGTGTGTGTGCGCGCGCGCGCACGCCTTTGCCCCACCACTGAGCCAGAGCCCTGGCCCCCTCACCAAAAAAAAAAAGTTGAGAATTTCTGTGTGTGTGTGTGTGTGTGGGTGCGCGTGCCTTTGTGCCTTTGCTCCATCACTGAACCGCAGCCCTGGCCCCCTAACCAAAAAAAAAAAAATTTTTTTTTAATGAGAAATATTTAAGTACATTTTCTCTTTTGCCAAGATAGTAGAGATCGGCTAGAGACCTTTTGGTTAGGTAATGAATGAAACTCCATTATTGCCAGGACATCCGAGCTACAGAAATGATTTCAGGATCTAATTCTGAAGCTTGGAAAAAAAAAAAAAAGAAATGGTGCCACTTGCTGCTTCAGAACATTCCAGAGGAGATATTGGAGAGGAGCCCAGCCAGCTCAGGGCTCCTGAACACGAATTCTGCCCCCTGTTATCCACTCAGTTGTTTTACTGAAGGGTTGGGGGAGGGGGCCAGGGGTAATTGGGGGGTTTGCTTTGAGGGCTTGCTACTTGCTCTTTGCCAATCTTTTTTTTTTTTTAATTTATTTCCCCCCTCACTCACTCACCCTGCAGATCTTTTAAGTGTTTTCTCTGGAAGCCTCTTTCCTTGGAATGTGGAATCTTTTCTATAGTTACAAATTACAGTTTATAATTTTTTTTTAAATTATGGGCCAGAGACATAGTACAACAGGCAAGGCATATGGCTGCTCTGAATTAGACTCATTGCACCACATATGGTCCCTTGAGCCCCACCAGGAGTGATCCCTAAATGCAGAGCTAGGAGTAAGCCCTGAACTCCGCTGGGTGTGGCTCCCAAAAAAATTCTTGAAAATTTTTTATTATTGTAAAAGTAGTGTTCTTGTATGGTATGTAGGATGTTGAGGATCAAACGCAGGGCAAACGTATAAGGTGAGTGTTCTGCTGTTCTACTTCTAACAAGGTCCCTATCCCCATAATTCATTTCTAAATTTATTTATAAATACTATTTAGATGTCACGGTGTGTCTTCGTATCTTGCCACCACCCTGAGTGCTGTGGTATTGGAAGGCCCCGAGGCTGACAGTGGTGAAGATGTTGGAGCCCTCTCTTGTCCTCCAAGGGCAACGTTCTGATTCTTCTCCATCCACTAGTTGAACATCTGCATCCTCATTAACTTGATGACTTACTCCCAGCCTTCCCAATCACTGGCCCACTGCACATAGTTTTTCTTCCTGGAACCATTTTGAGGCGGTTTTACTTGTGACCTTCATGTCCCCTTGCACCATCTCCATTTGGTGCCAGTCATTAAGGTTCAGTCATGGCCGTGAATGCTTGGAGACTGCCACCCTTCTGCGCCTTTGCTTCATATCCTCCTTCCTGTTCAGTCTCAGTTCTTCTTGCTGCCCCCATGTTCAGGTTTTCCTCCCTGCTGGGGCTTGAGGCCTTGCAGGCAGGACTCAACCCAGTTTTTAGGGACAGTTCCCAGGGTGTTCCCCTTCAACCAGTTTCTGGCACCCCCTGTTTTGTCCCAGTCGCAGGTTACTCAGATTGTGGCCTGGAGTGGCAGAACCAGGGTGGCATCATTTCACAAAAACTGCTTTTCCCACAGACCAGCACCATGTCTATTCTCAAGATCCACGCCAGGGAGATCTTCGATTCTCGTGGGAACCCCACGGTGGAGGTCGATCTCTGCACTGCAAAAGGTGGGTGCCCTCCTGTGTCTCAGCTAAGGATCAGCCTGGTGGTGGGGCCTTCCGTTGCCCCTGCCCCTGCTGGTCACTGTGGGTGTTGGGGCGGGACAGCCCGAGGCCTCGGCTGGCTGCTCTGTGTGTTTGAAAGAGCACCGGGAGGGCTCTGGGTCAGCAGGTCATTGTGGTGATGCCATGTGGCCTCCGCTGCTGCCCTGACACTTGAGCAAGCAGAGAGAGTGTGATAAGATGGTACCGCCTCCCCCGGGAACAAGGAGGGCAGGGGAGAGCCCTTAGCCTGGGTTTGGAGACAGTCTTCACTGCCTCCCGGGGGAGTCAGGAGACTTGGGTTATTTTCTGACTAACTCCCTCCTGGGAGTTAGCCCATGTGGAACAAAAATAGACGGGCTCACCAAAGACCCTCATTTTAAGGAAGTCTGGTGCCAGAGGGCTGGAGCTATAGCACAATGGGTGGGGCACTTGCCTTGCATGTTGCCAACACGAGTTTGATCCTCTGTACTTCATAGGGTCCCTAAGCCCACACCCACAGGAGTGATTCCTGAGAGCAGAGCCAGGACTAAGTCATTAGCACAGGCACATGTGGCCAGAAACCCCTACGCCTATCCCCCTACCCCCTTCCGCCCCGCAAAAAAAGAAGAAAAATCCAGTGTCAAACTGAAGGGGTGCTGGAGTGCCTGCTGGGTCTTTGTCTCTGCTCCCTCTCCCCCTTTGCAGTGGCCTAGTGGCCAGGTGGGCGAGGTTCAGAGTTTGAGCCTGAGCCTGCAGGGGAGCTGAGTCAGGCTGAATCACTGGCCTGGCAGTCCGCCCCCAGCCCTGCCCTTCTTTACCCCTCCCCAGGGAAAGGAGGCTCCTGAGTGTCATTCACCAGACCAAAATTGGGACAGAGTGGCCCTGGGGGCTGGGGGAGTGCTGTGGCCACACTGCAGGCTGCTCCTATCATGTGCTGCTGTCTCTGCTATGGCCCTTGGCCTTGCCACTGGGAATTAGTGAATTCCCAAAAGACCAGTCCCGACACACTGTTCATTGTAGGGGAGAGGACCCTTTTTTTTTTTTTTGAGACACTTCAAAATGATTAAAAGTACGGGTTGGAGCCTTGCGTATGGCCGACCAGGTTTTGTCCCTGGCATCCCCGAGCCTAACAGGAAGTGATCCCTGACCAGAGAGCCAGGAGTAAACCTTGCACAATCAGGTGTGGCCCCAAAAATAAAAAAATAAGATGATTAAAAATATTTTACAAAATTTAGCTTTCTCCCCCAGGCCTCAGTTCTTGTTTAAAATAAAAAACATGAAGAGGGCCCAAAGCAGTAGTACAGTGGGTAGTGTGGGTAGTGGTAGTAGCAGAGGGTAGTGTGCTTGCTTGGCGTGCAGCACGCCTGGTTCGGTTCAATTCCTGACACCACATATGGTCCCCCAAGCCCTGCCAGGAGTGATCCCTGAGCTCAGAGCTAAGAGGAAGCCCTGAGTGCACCCAGGTGTAGACAAAAGAAAATCACGCACAAAAAAGCATGAGGGGCTGGAGAGGCACTGTAGTGCATAAGGTGCTTGCTTTACATGCCCAGCAGCATGCCTGGTCCCTTGAGCACCACAAGGGTTGGTCCAAACACTCCT
The DNA here is from genome assembly GCA_028565675.1 of Sorex palustris. Lineage (NCBI taxonomy): Eukaryota > Metazoa > Chordata > Mammalia > Eulipotyphla > Soricidae > Sorex > Sorex palustris. Next base: position 1,986,532 of record JAOXYA010000032.1, on the reverse strand, counting down.
CTAAAGAAACGGAAAAGGAGGGCTAGATTGATAGTACAGCAGGTATGGTGCCTTTCCTTGCACACAGCCAACCCAGATTCAATCCCCAGCACCCCATATAGCCCCCTGAACTGCTGTGCCCTCAAAACCGAAAAAAAAAAAAAAGAATACAGGCTGAAGAGCTGATGACGTCTGCATTCTTCCCTGGAATTGCAGTTCCAGGTGCTGCAGCCTGCCCTGCCGTCACCCAGAGCCACCCTCCCGGTTACACTCGGTGCCCAAAGTCCAGGGTCTACATTAGCGTCAGCACCACCTGGGTCAGGCCTGCGTCAGGAGGACCTATGTCCTCAGCACCTGTCTCACCCATCATTAACCACAATAAAAAGTCATTGTCTTCATAAAGGAAGAGGTGTGGGCCCCGAGAGATAGTGCGGTACAGAAGTCTCTTGCTTCCAGTGCTGTTGGCACTTAGGGCTCACTCCCGAGGTCCCCTGGATGTAGGCCACGAACAAGCTGCTGCTCCAGTCACCTCTTTATCACATGCCTACTGACAGGCTCTGTCTCAGGGGTGGCTGAACTTCCTGTACTCCCCTGCTTCCCTGACCTTGCTTGTCCTTGCTTCACTGCCTTGGAGTCCCAGGTTGCAGCCAGTGGCAAGTGTTTGCACTGTATAGACACTTGCCACCACTGGGTCAGTGTCCCATCAGGTTCCTTCCGAGTCCTGTTTCTTCTTATCCTCAGAAGTTGCCATCTGAGCACCATGACAGCCCTTGCCAGAACTCATTTTTACTGACTTCCTGTTGAAATGATAGAGCTTTGCCTATTGTTATGTTCAATAAGATGCTGAACTTCTTCCCTGGACTGAGGAAACTGTGAGATCAGTCTCAGGCACCACCTGGCCCCTAGCAGCATCCAGTGTGGCCCCTGGAGTAACAGTTCACCCCCCCCTTTCCTTGGGTGGGAGGTGTTTTGCGGCCCACTCCTAGTCTGTTGAACTCAGCTGTGCAGGTCTTGAGGTTCCGTGTTTGGGGCTGGTGGTACTATGGTCACTAGGACCATACACTGCAGTGCTTAGGGAATCAGTGCTAAGGATCACATTTGGGTCTTTTTATCAGCGTAGATGCCGGAGAGACTCCTAGTGTCCCTGTGGGGCAGCGTTGCCAGGGGGGTGGCCCACAGGGTCCAGCAGGGAGCTTGTTGGAGACTGTGGTTTAATGAGGCCCCCAGGAGCTGCCCATGCATGTGACAGTGTAAAAGGCTCCGCTCTGAAGCAGCTGCTTCAGCCATCTACCCGTCAGTGATTCTCACCACAGTGAAGGCCATCACAGTAGAGCTTGCGGGGTGGGGGGTGGGGGTGCCTGTGCCTCAGCTGCCGGTGCTCAGTGCAGCTTCTGGCTTGTTTGAGACCTTGTGTCTCAGAGAATTTCATCACTTGGCATGTAGAGTCCCAGGAAGATGAGTGGCAGGACAAAGACCATGGGACCCCGTTTGGGAGGAAGAAACTCTGCTGAAGGCCCGTGTTAATACCATTTCTCCCCCCCATGTACAGGTCTTTTCAGAGCTGCTGTGCCCAGTGGGGCCTCAACTGGCATCTATGAGGCCCTGGAGCTGCGGGACAATGACAAGACACGCTACTTGGGAAAAGGTAAGAGGCGGGCCGAGTGTCTCTTCCTGCTGCACCTCATCTGCCTGGCCTGACCCCACTGGTACCGAATGGGAGTGCTCTGATTAGGGCCAGGGTGCTGCCAGAGAGTGCACTGTCGTTCTTGGTAGAGCCAGGTATTGGCTCAGGGTTCACGGCTAGAGCTCGAATGTTCTCTGGGAAGAGCTGGTGAGGCTGGGCCTCAGGTTAACCAGCGCCAAGGGCAAATCTGGCCATGTCCTCCCCCAGCTGAGGGGGAGCTGTGGGAGGTCGGGTCAGTGATCTGTGGTGGACTCGGTGTTCATCTTCCAGGGCAGAGCCTCTCTGCCTGCAAGCTAACGGGAGCAGGAGCTCGCCTCATTTGCCCCGGTGGCAGGTCCCCACTTTCCAGCACCGCCGTGGTCAGTGGCCTCCAGAAGGTCCCTGTTTTCCCTCTTCTGTGCTGCTTGTGGTTGGGGGGAGGCCATTCTGAGGAAAGATCTCAGGGCAGTAGTAAGGGGACTTGTGGGGTACTGGGCCAGTCATAGCGGCTGTGCCAGGGGGCCAGTGCAGGTCTGTAGCAGCGTTTCTGCCTGTTTCCTCTCCCTGTGCCTCCCTCTGGCCTATCCTCTGAGTCTGTCTTTCTCCTTCTCTGTCAATCTCTGTGGTCAGGCGTCTCCAGACCTGTTAAGTATATTAATGAGTTCCTGGCTCCAGCCCTGTGCACGCAGGTAACGCACGCCTGGACTGCCTGCAGCTGGGCCTGCCGGTGCATGGGCTTGACTAACCTCCCTCACAGCTAAAGCCATTGCTCTGTGTGGCTCTAATCCGGGGCTCCGGGCTCCGAACACTCAGACTGGGCCAGAAAGTTCGCTGGTGGGCTGGGGTGGGGTGAGTGGGGTGGGGGAAGACGGGGTCCTGAGCCCACCACTGAGTGGGGGGCCCCAGCCGGGCCACTGCAACCGGCGCTCGTCCAGGTCAGTAATGTGCCCGATTGTTCCTTCTAGGTGTCTCACAGGCGGTCGAGCACATCAATAAAACTATTGCGCCTGCCCTGATTAGCAAGGTAGGACCTCAAGAGCCTGGGTCTGTCTGGGCCTGAGAGCCAGGGTGCCTAACCCTGCCCGTGTGCCCATATCTAACTGCATGTGGACTGGGTGTAGTCTCGGGAGAGACGGAAGGGGGCCAGGCTCTGCCCTCATCTCCCCAGGCATCAGGGTCCCCACTGGAGAGGGACTCAGGGGTCTGATGTGGTCTCTGTGGTGACTGGCTCATTCTTCATCAAATAGTCTGTTGAAATTTGGGGATTTTGTCTATTTGGGGGCTACACCTGGTGGCTTGGGGGATTACCCCTGGCTCTATACTCAAGAATCACTCCTGGCAGTGCTCAGGGGACCATATGGGATGGCGGAGATTGAACCTGTGTTGGCTGCCTTGTAAGGCAAGCGCTCTGCCACCTATCCTGTCTCTCCAGCACCCTCTATTGAGTCCTTTGAGGATTTCTCTTTTGGTGCTGGTGGGGAGGGGGGGTGGGGTGAGGGGACCCAGTTATGGCCAGTGATTTGGGGGGCTGTTTCTAGCTTTTTTTTTCCCCTTAAATATTTGGGCCACACTTGGCAGTGCATGCTCAGGTTACTCCTGGTGATGCTCAGAGGACCATATGGGATGCTGGGGTTTGAATCTGGGTTGGCCGTGTGCAGGGCAAAAGCTCTCCCCACTATGCTATTGCTCTGGCCCTGTTTCTAGCTCTGTGCTCCCAATTGCCCCCAAGTAGTGCTGCCTTGGATGGCACTGGGGCATAGAATGGCAGGTGTCCTGGCCCTGTGCTCTCTCTGCCCAAACCACAAACGTCTTATGTATAAAATCTCTGAGCCACAGTTTGTCATACAGATAAGAGTTGGGGAGGCATGCAGAATCTGGAACCTCTAGGAAGCTTAAGGTCCACCTTTACTCAGCTGCCTCCTGTCTACCTTAGCGTTCACTCCATCCTTGCTGCCACCCTTATCCTTGTCACGTGCCTCTTTGGGCGGGGTCTAATTGGTCCCTCTGGGCCCTCCTTCTCGTTCTCATGGTGAGCTGAACTTGCTGTGTTCTTTGTTTCCGGGGAGCACCGCTCCACCAAACACTCAGAGACAGCTTTTCTCAGACCACAGACCGATTTGTTAACATGGGGCTGTGGAGTTCTGGACAGGTTGCCTCCTGTGTTCCCATCTGTGGCAAGAATCTTGGGTACAGAAGAAGTTTCCGTTGTAATTCAGTTACGAAAATTCCGATGAGGGCTGAGCTAGTTCTGCAGCAGGGGTACAGGCTTTGCGTGCTGGAGCCTTGGTTGGGTTTGATCCACGGCACCGCATGGTCCCCCAAGCACTGCCAGATGTATCCCCCAAAACAGTAATAAAATGAAATTTTTTGGAGCCAGTTTTCCAGACACCCATTTTATTTGTGATTCCGCCCGGAGTTACTGCTTGCTGTTGGCTTGTCATGAGCAGTTTTGAGCGACCTCCCTTCCCTTGAGAACTTTGAGGGGTTGAACACTGAACCCCAATGCTCCTCTCCACTGTGGGACCCCTCGGTCTCAGAGGAAGACTTCCCCCCGACAGAAAGGGAAGGTGGTTTGGGCCTCCCCGTTTCCTTTGGTTTGCAGAATGAGTGTAAGCACAGGGGACTAGACACTGTAGTGTTTGTGTTCTTTGGTGGGGTCAGAGGTCATGGAGTGACCCTGCTCCCTCATGCAGCATGTCCTCCCTTGTAGAAGTTGAATGTCGTGGAGCAGGAGAAGATTGACAAGCTGATGATCGAGATGGATGGGACAGAAAACAAATGTGAGTGGCCTGGGAAGGGCTCCAGGAGGTCTTTGAGGTCATTTGGGGAGGCCTCTGATCCCTAACGCAGAGCTGTAAGGTTTACCTGATCCTGGGACCTGAGCGACTGTACACCTGCATGCAGGGTTCAGTCCCTGATCACTGCCAGCGGTGGCCCCAAAACCAAAAACAGGAAAAAGAAAAAGTCAAGTCTCTTGCTTACCGTCCAGCATGTGAACAGCAGCCAGGCTACAGCATTCCGTAGGGTCATTAGACAGCTGGTGTTCGATGAAGTGTTTTGGAGTCGCACAGCCAAATGACAGCGCCCCCTCTGTGGTGCAGAGACCAGAGGAGGTGACATGCTAATGTTTGCGTTTCTCTCTTGCCTGAGGAAAGTTCCAGGGGTGAGAGGAGGCAGCTCAGGGCACGCTCCCAGAAGTTGGGTGCTTCCAGGTGGATGGTGGCGTGAGCACATGCCTTCTTTGATCGTGTCTCTTGTTTTAGCTAAGTTTGGGGCGAATGCCATTCTGGGAGTGTCCCTGGCCGTCTGCAAGGCTGGAGCTGTTGAAAAGGGGGTACCCCTCTACCGCCACATCGCCGACCTGGCTGGCAATCCTGAGGTCATCCTGCCTGTGCCAGTAAGTGGCTCCTCTCAAGCTCCCCACACAGTTCTGGGGTACACACTTCCTTTGGAACGAGACCATCCCAGTCTGTTTCTCATCTGGACCTGAAAGTTAGGAGTCAGCTTGGGGGTTCCTGCTGCCCTCAACTGCCACTTGCTGAGTGGCCAGAGTTCCCTGTACCTCGTGTCCTGTGGGGGGGATATGGGAGGGTGTATGCCTAAGAGACACGGTTGGGTTGTGGCTGGAGCTGAGGGCTGCCTGCAATGGCAGTGACAGTGAGCCCGGATAGGAGGGGCCCTGCAGGACTTGGCGCACCCCTGTAACTCCCAGATGGAGGGACCTGCCTCTTGGGGTTCCTCTGAACCAGATGCCCCACTGCTCTCTCTCCGTGCCAGGCTTTCAATGTCATCAACGGCGGCTCCCATGCTGGCAACAAGCTGGCCATGCAGGAGTTCATGATCCTCCCCGTGGGGGCCTCCAACTTCAAGGAGGCCATGCGCATTGGTGCCGAGGTGTACCACAATCTGAAGAATGTTATCAAGGCCAAGTACGGCAAGGATGCCACCAATGTGGGCGACGAAGGCGGGTTTGCGCCCAACATCCTGGAGAATAAGGAAGGTAAAGGCTCGGGGGCGCTAGACTCTTCTCCCCAGTATCCACTGAGCCCTGAGGAACAAGCGGGTGATGCAGCCAGGGAGTGCGGCTCCCACCGGGCTATACCCTGAGCCCTCAGGCACAGCACCCGTGAGGATGGGCAGCAGGAAGCCGGGCCCTGGGGAATGTGCGGGCATCCTTGCCCAGTGGTGGAGAGAGGCTGAGCAGGAGCGGGGTGACTCCCAGACGGGCCCCAATCTGGGTGCCCTCTGGTTAGGCCTGCATTCCCGTGGCTCCCCAGTGAGTCCCAGGGGTCACAGGGGCTCACCTACCCGCACCACTGTTCGGAGTGCTGGCTGGGTGGAGCAGGGCAGTGAGAAATCCCCTGGCAATCTGCACTCCGCGTGGTGCTCAGGCTCTGACTCCACCTTCCTGCCTGGGCCCAGCCCTGGAGCTGCTGAAGGAGGCCATCGGGAAAGCCGGCTACACTGACCAGGTGGTCATCGGCATGGACGTCGCTGCCTCTGAGTTCTTCCGCAGTGGAAAGTACGACCTGGACTTCAAGTCCCCCGATGACCCCAGCCGCTACATCAGCCCCAGCCAGCTGGGCGACCTGTACAAGTCCTTCATCCAGCAGTACCCAGGTGAGTGCTTGGCTGCGGCAGGGAAGGGCCCCCTGGGAACTGGGCTGGTTTCCGGTGCCTCAGCTTCGAGTCACACCTGAGAGTGAGACCCTCCCACAGCAGAGGGAACTGAGGCAGACAGGGTTCGCTCCTTGCTGGGCCCAGAGTGGGACTGCAAGTGCTGCCGTGACCCAGAGTCCCGGGCCGCCCTCCGGGCCCTGACAACACTCATTGCCTCTGCAGTGGTGTCTATTGAAGACCCCTTCGACCAGGATGACTGGGACGCTTGGAGCAACTTCACCGCCACCGCAGGCATCCAGGTGGTGGGGGATGACCTCACGGTGACCAATCCCAAGCGCATTGCCAAGGCCGTGCAGCAGAAGTCCTGCAACTGCCTGCTGCTGAAGGTCAACCAGATTGGCTCTGTCACCGAGTCCCTGCAGGCGTGAGTGCAGTGTCGCCCACCCCGACCCCGGGAGCTGGCCTGCCGTGCCAGAAGGGGACTCAGCCTCTGCTCCCATCTGCTTCCAGGTGCAAGCTGGCCCAGTCCAACGGCTGGGGCGTCATGGTGTCCCATCGCTCGGGAGAGACGGAAGACACCTTCATCGCTGACCTGGTGGTGGGGCTCTGCACTGGGCAGGTACAGCGCCCTGGGCCTAGGCCTGGCTGCCCTCAGTCCTCCACTGCCTGAGCCCCTATCTCACCCCCTTCCTTGCTAGCACCCAAGACCCCTTTAGAGCTGGCCGCTCTGCTTCCCCCCATGGGCCAGGAAGACTTAGTGTCCCTTGTAGATGACTGTGACCTTTCTCTCTTCCAGATCAAGACCGGCGCGCCCTGCCGCTCTGAGCGCTTGGCCAAGTACAACCAGCTCCTCAGGTGAGGCAGGGTCGGGGCACCCTTCCCTGTGGAAGGGGAGGTGACACCCCTGGGGCGGGCGTGGGTGGGAATCTTGCTGCTGTCTGATGAGCGCCCTGCTGCAGGGACGCAGCCGGGCTCACCTCTGTCACACCTCTGGCCCCACTTAGGGGCTCCAGGGCGCAGCATGACTTGTCCTGCTCCCCTCCCCACACACCTTTTTGTTTTGGGGGTCCAGAACAACCAGCTTGGCTGGGAAACCAGGTGGTGGCAGGGATGGAACCACTGGCATGGCCCGTGCTAAACCCACGCGCCTCTCCTGTAGGGGCCCTCGCGCTGTCCCCCCTTTGTTATGCTTCATCCTGGGAGCTGTTTGGTAGTCAGGGTGTAGGTCTAGCGTGTGCCTGCCTGGGGTGCCCAGCTCCCGCACACGCGGGACCCGAGGCATCGCCAGGTCCTACCAATGAGCCTTCAGCCTGGGAACCCCAGGCCTCCTGAGCACCATTTAAGAGCCACCCCCAAGCATTTGCCTTCTGTCCTGCTGTCCAGACACATTACTGGCGAGAACCCTCCCGCTTTCTCTCTCCCACCCTCCTAGTCTTTTCTGGAGAGTTTTAAAACAGATTCCAGCCATCTTAGATTTGCCCTGTGCATGCGTCACATGCTTTCCAGAGTGTCGGACTTGACTCCCTCCTCAGTGCTACTGCCTGGGGCAGGAGTCCAGGGCATTACCCCGCCTGCCTGTTGGCTCCACAGGCCTCCGCCCTCCAATGCCTCCTTACTCTCGCGCAGGCTCTAGAGGCTCCCTGCTTTTAGTGTTTACACCGTAGTGTGTGTCCTGGTGCCCTATGTGGCATGTCCCTACTCCCGAAGCCATAGCCCCTGCCATGGGTTTTCCTTTTAAAAGTATTGGGTAGGGCTGGAGCCATATAGCACAGTGGGGAGGGTGCTCGCCTTGCACGCAGCCGACCCAGGTTCGATTCCCGACATCCTATATGGTCCCCTGAGCACCACCAGGAGTAAATCCTGAGTGAAGAGCCAGGAGTAAGCCCTGAACACAGCCATGTGTCCCCCAAACAAGAACAATAAAAATTGGGGAGTGGGCTAGAGATGATTATGATGCTGAGAGCATGGCTCTCCAAGCACCACTGGGAGCAGCCCCTGAGCACTGGAGCTGGTGTGGCTGGGAGACAATTCAAAGACCTGGTATGCGTTCTTTGCATGCAGTGGTCTGGGTTCCGTCCCTGCATTGCCTGGCACCCCCCCCCCCCGAACATTGGAGAATACTGCTGGGCATGACCCCCAAACAAAAGGAAGCCATTTGGGGAGAAGAGAGATAGTCTAAGAGCCCTCCAATCTAGAGCACTGAGCTAGGATAAACACCCCAGCACCATCATATGTGACCCCGAAACTTAAGAAAGTAACCATAATTTTGATGTTTCAAGAAATAGCAATCCTGGGCCCTTGTTCTGCTTTGAACCTCATTGCGCCTCAGTCATGGGTGGGGGGACAGGCCTCATTCCATTCCTCCCAACTCAGAGGATCTTCTGGCCGGTGACTTCCCGGACAGCCGTGTGTCTGGTGGGGAAAATTCCCACCTCGAGACCTGACCCCTGCACTCCCCCTCCAGGATTGAAGAGGAACTGGGCGGCAAGGCCAAGTATGCGGGCCGGAAGTTCAGAAACCCCCTGAAATAGGCCCCCCAGGCAGCAGCCAGCCGCTGAGCCCCAGCCCCTGCCCCACTGGGGGCAGCCCGGGCCCAGCGCTGCTCGTGGGTCTCTGGCACCTCCCGCCCGCCATATGCTCGCCGCTTCCGTAGAACCACGGCCGGCCCAGCTGTGATCACGTGCTGCACCGTCATTGTCGTCGCATCGTTGCTGCTGCCCCACGTCTGGAGCTGTGTGTGTGTCCATAGTGTCATCTCAGAAGGGCCCAGGCAAGCTCCCCGTGGTTTTGTGTGCAGAATAAATAATAAAACGAGCCCAGTGACCCATAGAAAAACTGTTGCGTTTGTGCGTGGGTCTGAAGTGAGCCTGCTGTCCTTCCCCTCGCTGTCCTTGAGACTCCACCTCAGATGCCCCTAGAAAAAGTATGAATAGAGGACTCTGTGTCACTCGATGCCATCTGTCCCCAGGACAGCTGGAGGCTGTGGGGCTGGAGTGACAGACAGTACAGCAGGGAGGGCATTTGCCTTACACATGGCCACCTGGGTTCGATCCCCAGCATGCTCTATGGTCCCCCAAGCACTGGCAGGAGTAATCCTGAGTGCAGAGCCAGGAGCGACCCATGAGCATCGCCTGACGTAACCCCCAAACATAATGGCCTCATTTATGATCCCCCAAGCACATCCAGCAGTGAGCACTGTGCCAGTAATATGTAGTCCTTGGCTCTGCCAGGCGTGACTATCTCAGAGATCATTTGTGGGGGGAGGGCTGGCATGGAGTGCAGAGGTGAAGGTGTTGACCCGTCCCCTTCGGAAGCTGCCTCTGCACGCTGGCACAGCAGCTCCCCACCCTGCTTCTGTCAGCTGAGCAGGAGCACCTTTCCACGAGTAATGTCAGCATTTCCCAGTGCTTGGACTTGAAAACTGGCAGAGACATTTGTCACTCCAGGGTCAAAGGGCCGATGCAGGTGATGGTGCTGGGCATGGAAAGCTGTGAGCTGGACCCCAGCGTCAGGGCGGAGTCAGACCCAGACAGAGACCAGCCCTGCCTGCTGGCACCGCACCGGATTTCACAAGACCTGGAAAGTGGCCCTTGACAGCAAGGCTTCCTGGTCTCTGGGTTTGCTGCATGGTGTCTTGCCTTTTATCTTATTTATCTTTTAAAAATTTAACTTCATGGGGCCAGAGCAATTAGTGAAAAGGGTAAGGCATTTCCTTGCATACAATTGATCTGGTTCATTCCATGGCACTCCATATGATCTCCCAAGCACTGCCAGAAGTGATCCCTGGGCACTGCTAGGTATGGCCCCCAAACAAAAACAATTAAAATTTAACTTGATACTACAAATCCTTTTTACAGAATTTAAATTTCTTACTGTGGGTTCCAACTTCCGGTTTCCTGGAACTCTGACTTCAGAGCAGAAATCAGGAGCCGGGCCGGTAGTACAGCAGGGCACTTACCTTACACGTAGCTGACAAGAGTTTAATCCCCAACTCTACGTATGGCTCCCCGCGTCCCAGCAGGAGCAATCCCTGAGCAGACTGGTGTGGCCCCAAACAACATTCAAGTCGAGCAGAAATCAGGCGGAAACGGGCGGCTTAGCTCTAACGCAGGAGCCCAGTTACACTCAGCTGGGGAAACTCCCCACACTCCCACCTAAACCCCAGGACTGGCCTGGATTGGCCCATGGAAGCCGGTTCCTTAGCCCTGCAGTAGCCCTCCAGTCTCTTGGTGTGGTCTTTGCACTTTGTCCCTTTGTGGTTAGACCTGGGGACTATACAGATCGTGATGGTCACAGGCTTCCAAATGACTGCCACCTGTGGGTGACCACAGCACCACCCAGCCAACCCTGTTCCAGGACAGTGTGAGCTCAGCCTAACTCTGACACCTGGGACAGGTGAGAGTCTGAGAGAGAGGGCTCAGTGAGATGAGAGGGTGTGTGGTGTATGTGTGTGTGTGTGTGTGTGTGTGTGTGTGTGTGTGTGTGTGTGTGAGTGAGCGTGGCCTTACCCAGGAGACAGGCACTCTACCTCAGG
>JAOXYA010000032.1:1929358-1943487 GCA_028565675.1 Sorex palustris | reverse complement strand
TATCCCTTTCTTTCTGAGTCATTTTGCTTAACATGATACTTTCCATGTAGTACCACTTGTATGTAAATTTTGTGACTTCGTTCCCTGTTTAAGATTTCTTAACACACCTTTTATTATTTTGATACATGTTTGTTTTCCTATTCATATTTATTTATGAGGGCATAGGATTTTTGTGTGCTTCTTGCTGTATTATTCACACTGAGACAGTAACTACCATACTATCGGCTTTCAGGAGTCTTCTTTTTTTTTTAATGAATAAATGAAGATTGTTGTGAATCTGAAATGTGTTTTTGATTCAATGTTCTCTTTTTTGTTGTTAGTGTTTAATGCTGTGTTTCTTAACAGGGTTGAGCTGTGATTGACTTTTTTTTTTTCAATATTTTTACCTTCATTACTGATTTTGCTGTTTGTTTTGAGCTGCGCTCAGGGCTTACTCCTGACTCTGTACTCAGGGATAACTCCTTGTAGGCTTGAGGCACCATATGGGTTACTGGGTATTGAACCTGGGTTGGCAGCACACAAGGCAAATGCCCTACCTGCTGTACTAGTGCTTCATTCCCATGAAGAAGAGACTCTCTTGGGGGAAGAGATGGCAGAGTGAGATTGTTTCGTAAATTAGGAAACAAACATATGCTTCCTAAATCTGTCTTGCAAATTATGATGTAGGACAAGCTGGCACCTATGAGGAGATGGTGACCCGAGCAGCACTGCTGTGTTCAGATGCACAGATGGGTCACTGCTTCAGCTGCCAGCTGTGTGCGGGTGGTCTCTTCTGCATTTCCCTGGGCGCCACCACACTGAGCTTTGGAAAGAATGATGTGCTCATAATTTGAGGTCATGTTTCCCTGGCAGCCGTCATATCAGTGTTCACTGGCTCTTCTTTGGGCACCTTTGTCAGTTTTCACATTATTGTTGTCTGTTGGCCATTGTATTATAAGACTACTCAGAAAAATTATGGTTAAAATGGTCAGCGTAGGAATATTCAAACCAGAGCTCTGTTTTTCTCTAAAAAAGAGCCAAAAGTACATGGTAAAAGGATTGACTTCATTGTTTGATTATCAGTGTTTCCCAAGCCTCCAACATACCCCAGAATGTTCTTTTCCCGCCTCAGCACCTGCCATGTTAGCTAAGCTCTGTAAGCCAGTACTTAGCCTTTTGTTATAGCCCTACTGTGCTTTTTTATATTCCACATACGAGAGATCGTTCTCTGTCTCTTTCAGCAGCTTCACTGCATGATAGGCTCCAGTTCCACCCATATAGTGGCAAGCTGTGTAAGTTTCTCTTTTCTTACAGCTAATATCCCAGTCTGTATTTATACCACAGTTTGTTTTGTCCGTTCGTCCGTTCTTGGTTGCTTGGATTATTTCCAAGTTTTGGTTGTTGTGAATAGTGCTGCAATGAACATAGGAGTGCAGATGTCTTTTCTGATTAGAATTTTTTTGGATACTCAGTGTGAAAGTTGGCTACACACATATACATAGACAAGATTTCTTTTTGTGAATGACTTCTGTTTCTTGAAGTATTATTTCTGTTTTTGGGTGGGCACACCCATGAGTGTTTCAGGGGGTGCTGCCAGTAGTACTGGGAAGGGGACACACTCTACCATGATGAGCTCGAATCAGGTCTCCCCCTTGCAAAGCATAAACTTCATGTGTTGACCTCTCTGACTCAATTTTTTTTCCCTCAGGAAAATAACTCAAATTTCTTAAAATAGTAGAATTTTGGGGGCTTGGGGTGCGGTGGGGTGGGGTGGAGGTGTTAGGCTATACCTGGCTATCCTCAGGGGTTATTCCTGGCTGTGTACTCAGGAATTACTCCTGACAAGCTCTGGGGACCCTCTGCATTTCTGAGGATTGAACCAACCCGAGTCTGCCATACCCCCTGTACTGTTGCTCTGGCCCCATAAATGTCTTTTAAGTAGAAAGTATTTCTGGACGAAAACGTCAAGGAGCAGTATTAAATATACATAATTTGGACAGTATTCCTTCTTAAATCGCTAAAAGTCTTTTTATACAATTTTCTGAAGCATTTATCTTAATCTTAGATAATCTTTCTCTTAAATTTATCAGAAATATCTTTGATACCTGAACTGCATCTGGGAGGTTTTTAAGTTTCTTTTTTTCCCACAACAACTTGATATGTTTCCAATATCAAAGAGGAGGAATATTTTAACCACCATGTTAGTTGATACTTTTCTTTCCTGCATGATTGGCTTTGTTTATGTTCGTGATGGAAAATTTGTGGGTCTCTTTGTGTATTTTCTGTTTCAAACACTAGAGGCCTACAGAGACTCGAGAGAATTTATTAATGTCTATTTTGTATATGACTCATCTAGGCAGAACTTTTGCAGGCACTCGAATAATTTTTCATTTTCTTGAAATATGTTTAGAAAACAAATACTATTTTAAAGCTTACTTTCAATGTAGAAGGAAGCAATTTAGGTGTGGTGCTACTTTTGTCTTTCTAACTTTTGTTTAGATTGTCAGCATTATTGTTCTCGTTTAGTCTATATCTCAAAGATTTAATTTTCCTAAAGATATTTGGAGTGTACTTTATGAGGGAGATAGTTTCTGGTATTAGGTTTACCTTGAGAACTTGAGAGATAGTATTTACATATCTCTCATTGTGTGTGTAAATGTGCACAGTGATCGTTACTGTTGTCTAAGAGGACAATCTTTTATGTGAATTGTTTTCTCTCTGACCCCAGTGGCATGAGGACACTGGTTATCGTGGATCATTGCCTCCTACTTTTGCACTAGCTTTAGGGCAAGCCATGGGATCTCGTATCTTTAACTCAAAACACCTGGCACATAGAGTTTGGTACAGATTGTTGAACAAATGACATATGAAGGAAAATGATAAAAGATTGTGAAAGCTAAATTACTGGTTATTCTGACTGTTAAAGAACTGGTGTGCAAACAAAATGGTTTTATCCCCCCACTATAAAATTTTTCTAGGAAATATGTTTGGTTTGAGTTATAGATTCACTCATATGTCAGTGCTTCAGAAATTCATATTTTGCCTTTGCTTTATTTCTAGGCAAGAGTTTATTTCTGGTTTTGGGCCATGCCCAAATGATAGGATTGTTTCCTGCATTGATTGTGGGAGCTTGTGGTACTGGGGAATCAATCTATGATCTTTTGCCTGCAAAGCATATGTTTAGCCTGTTGAATTCTTTCTGGCCCTAGGATGGAATTTATTCAGAAAGCTTCTATAGTAGAATTTGGAAAAATGTAAAAACCACCTAGTTTTCCTTAAATGTAGGAGAGTTTTGGAGGCTGTTATGCATTCTTAAGGCAGAGATAACCTATCTTTAGAGAAATAATTTTCCTTAAAAATTAACTTAGGTGTGAAAAATGTAATTTAAGAAATCTTACTTGTAGTTTGTCATTTTTGAGTCCACCTGACATCTGTTCTTGTTGAAGTACCCTGAAAGTCGGAGAAGTGGTTCGAGTCTTCAGAATATAGTATAATGTGAGGCATACTGAAACATTTTTCTAAGACTAGTTATTTCTTTTCTTATTTTTTTTTAAGGTAGAAATAATTTGGGGGACTGGCCTATGAGCCCTGCTCCTGAGCACCACAGGAAACTCAGGATTCTTCTGGGGATTCTTGGCCATCCAGGCCAGCAGTTCAGTGCGAGGGCTCAAGGACAGTGATGCTGTGGGGCCCTGAGGGCCGCACTACATGTTGGACACTGCGTGGGAACCAGGTGGTGCTAGGAATCCAGCCAGGGTTGGGTGCATGCTCAGCATGCACTCTCCACCCGAATGCTCTCCCGGCTCTGGAAAGAACTTTTATTATAGATTACATCCTTTTTAAAGTAATATTGTGGGCTGTGAGTTTCTTTTCTATAATAGTATCCATTATGTTGTCATTGTTACATAGAAAGGAATATACAACCAGTATACAGAAAGCGTAGTTTACTTTTATGCAGACGATTTTTATTGCTGGTTTGGTAAATAATCTGACCCCAAAACTAAACAAGAAAAACCCAAATCATGTGTCAGCTAAGGAAAACACCAAGGTGTAATTAAATTTCTTAACTGTGGCCTCTTTTAGGCTAAAAGCATGAGTAAGAAATTAATGGCATTTACTTTAGGAATAAAAGATGAGAAAATGTTAAAGTAAAATGAGTTTTTCCTTTTCTCTACCAGCATTTCTGAAACGTTGGGGTAATTGGAGTGGTTGGATTTTCCCTGGAATTGAGTGACAAATTCAGAAGACTGAAGCCCAGGCTTACTGTCTACCTTTCACGGAGGCCTAGCCGTGAGAGGACAGAAGAAGGCACGTGGCGAATCATGACAGCTGACAAAGACAAAGACAAAGACAAAGACAAAGAGAAGGACCGGGACCGAGATCGGGACCGAGAGAGAGATAAAAGAGACAAAGCAAGAGAGAGTGAGAATTCAAGGCCTCGCAGGAGTTGTACCTTAGAAGGAGGAGCCAAAAATTATGCTGAGAGTGACCATAGTGAAGATGAGGACAATGACAACAGTGCCACAACAGAGGAGTCCACAAAGAAGAACAAAAAGAAACCACCCAAAAAAAAATCTCGTTATGAAAGGACAGATACTGGCGAAATAACGTCCTACATCACTGAGGATGATGTTGTCTACAGACCAGGAGGTAAGGAACAATATAGTTGGATCCTCTGGTGTTTGTTGGTAAACTGATACCTAGGGTAGGGGGTAGAGCAGGGAGCGGGGGAGGGGGGGCGCCAGGCTATTTATATTAAGAAAGGCTTGGAACCCAGATGAATAGATGTTTGGGATAGGAAAGCTCAAGATAGAAACACATTGATCGAGCTTGAATATTTGTGGGTCAGTTGACTTGACCGATTTCTTGCTACATCTGCCTCCATTTGGTTTTCTATCTTGGTGGTGCATTTGTCAGTGTCTTCCTTATCTTACTCCGCTTGTTGTCTTACTTCACCTTACTCTTTCCCTTCTCCTGGCCCTGTAGACTTTGTTTTGCGGTCACACTATGTGGGTTGTGTGTATAACTGGGGTGGGGGCTACTGTCCCCCATCTTGCCTCCCTTCTCTAATGGATGTCCTCTTGTTGGCTCTTTGAACTCTGTCTCTAGCTTCACTTCTGTGCCGTTTACCTGCTGCACAAATTAGGTTTATGAGCTTGCAGAATAGAATGTCTGGTAGGACAGATTAACCTTCAGGTTTTAAAAAGCTAGAGGCTGGAGAAGACTTTATAATGGCCTTTATGCCAAGGTTTATTCCACTAATAACCTTTTCTAGTGTATTGAGCTTCAAGCTCTCTAATCAATAGTAATAGATGAAGCCACTAACTCGCTTTGTTGTCCAGAAAATACACTGTTTATTCAGTGTATTGAGGTATGGACACTTGCAGTATTGCTCAGAGAGAGAAAGATGCAGCTTTCAGATGAGAATGCTTTGAAGTGAGTAATTCAGAACTGTTGGACCCCACAAAACCTTTCCTGTTTGTTTGCTATCTTGTATGTATTAGTATACTTTTTCTACAGAAATCAGGTTTTCCAATAAGATTATTTTATTTGAATACTAACATTGCTGGTGTGTGGTATGAATTCCATGGGATGTAAAACAACAGATTAAAGGCCTTCTAGGCTGGAGAGTTAGTCCTTGTAGTTGAGTCCGTGCTTAGCATAGTTGTGAGGCCCTTGGTTCAGTCCCTAGCACTACCAATGGGCTGTGGTGGCTCCCAAGCACCACACCATCGGGCTGATGCCGCTATACTCAGCAGTACATCTTGTGACCCCCGGATACTGAACATTGTTTGGGGAGGCCTTGATTTAAAAAAAAATCTCTTAGTTTAATTCTTTTCTGGGAAAGGGAGGCTGATCTGATCAGATGCTCATGTCTTTAGTCTGGCTGTGGTTTGAGGAGTATTGTAGCTTCCCGAACTTCACAGTATCAGAATCTGCACTCCATTCTCCCCAGTAAGAAATTGCAACTCTCCTAAAATTTACAAAAAATACCAGAAACTATCCCCTGCCTTCCTCCCATGAATGAATTTAGGATTTCAGAAGAAAATCAGGATAGAAAGTGATACCTATAAACTTGTTTTCCCAACTTTAGTTTATCACTTGATAAGATATTTTTGTGATACAAATTTATCAAAGTGGAGGTTTTTGAGAGCTTGAGCTCTGCTGAAGAGATGTAGTGATGACAGATAACAGTGCTGTTAGTATTTTTGATTAAGACTTAAATTACAGAAGAATTTCCTAGACAGTGTAGATTGTCTAATATTAGAGAACTATCACAGATTTCTTTATATAAATCGCTTTTGTTCTGGACAATAAAAAATGGCACTGGGGTGTCTGAACTCCTTTAGATATAGATTGGATCGTGATACTAGAATAAGGCATGGTTTACTTTGGTGTCCTTTTCTCTTGGCCTGTTAAAATTCAGCATGCTAATGTGATTGGGTCACCATGCAGTCACATGTGAGAGGGAGTGCCAGCCTTCCTCAGGGTTGATGATACTGAATGTGTGATGATACTCAATGATACTGAGTGGGGCTGCTGCCCTATGACCTTTGTAGCCTTCTAGTCCAGTCCACTCCAGAGGAAATGATGCCAAATGTGTCCCTCATAATGATGGAAGAAGCCCTCCTGTTGGCACTGAAGTGATAGTTCATTGGGTATGGCGATTGCCTTGCACACAGCTGACCTAGGTTTGATTTCCTGGCACCACATGAGATCCTCTGAGCTCCGCCAGGAGTGGTTGTTGAGTATAGAGCCAAGAGTAAGCCCTGAGCAACACTGGGTGTGACCCCCAAACAAATAAAACCAAAAAAAGTCTTTTTTTTTAAGGGAGTTTCTTCAATATTAAAAGTCGCCTGCTGGGGGCTGGTAAGTAGGTAAGGTGTTGCAGTGCAAGCAGCTTACCTGGGTTCTATCGAGGGACCCCTAATGGTCCACCAAGCTCACCGGGAGTGACCCCTGAGCATAACTGACTGTAGCCCTCCAAGAGTAAACGAGGAAAAGGAGCCTATTTCCTTAAAAAATACCAGGTTTGAGCAGACTCTTGCATTTTCATCTTGCGCCTTCTATAGGATATCATGAAATCCTTCCTGTTTGGCATTTAGGAAAAGTGAAGGTAGGTTGGTAAGGGCTTATGTACAAGACAGCAAGTTCTTAAATGTTTCAGGAAGAACTGTAGCAGGGGGCATTGTTTCAGTGAATCTAGGAAAAAATGAAATAAGTATGTTTGTGCCCTACCATGTTAGTGGAAGCTTGTCTTTGTTAAGGAGACTGCCTTGGACCTCCTTTTTTTATTTTTATTTTTTGTTTGTTTGTTTCAGTTTTTTTGATGGTGGAGGTTACCTTTCCACATAGCTTTTTTCCAAGTAAGTTTGCCTATGGAGAGGGGCCAGGACCAAAAATGATAGTACAGTGTTAAAGTTTTTGTTTGCTTTACATGCAGCTGACCTTAATTTGATCCTTGGCGTGATCCTTGAGCAGAGTCAGGAATTTCCCCTGAGTACCGCCAGTAGTGAAAAAAGAATCATGAATAATGATTCCCACCCCTGAAAAAAGAATCATGAATAATGTGCTATAGTTACATTTCCAGATGGCTCTTGAGGTTTTTCTTTCATTAGATTTCCTTTGTGGTCTTTGTCTTAGCAGAAAGTACAAGAGTGACAACTTTTGTTAGTGTGAAAAACCATTTATCTAATTACAAAAGGTATTTTTGCTTAATTATATCTTAATGCTTTTATTTTGGGGGAGGGGTTTTTGGGCCCTACACCGACATGCTTAGTGGCTATTCCTGACTCTGTGTTCAGGAATGACCCCCGGTGTGCTGATGTTCAGCCACAGGCAAGGCAAGTGACTTTAACCCCTGTGTCATCTCTATGGTTCATTCAGATGTTTAGGAACGCCACTGGATACTGTAAAGGCTTTTCCAGTGGATTAGTTTATGATAATTAATACTCAACAATATTAAGCACAGATTATTATTTCTACTTTTTTGAATTGGTATAAATGCTCAGATTAAGTACAAATTATAAATAGAAGAATATTACTAAATGTGGACCCAGCAGTGATACATTGATCGATAAAAATCTTAGAAAGAGATGTAAATCTACTCTGTATTGTAGGGAGACAGTGTTATAACTATATTCTGATTCTTTGGTCTGAGATGAGTGGAAATTTTATTGAGAAATTGGTTATGGGGCTGGGATGATAGCACAGCGGATAGGGCATTTGCCTTGCTCGTGGCCAACTGGGTTCGATTCCCAGCCTCCCATATGGTCCCTTGAGCACTGCCAGGGGTAATTCCTGAGTGCAGAGGCAGGAGTAACTCTTGTGTATCGCCAGGTGTGACCCAAAAAGAAAAAAAAAAGAGAGAGAAATTGGTTATTATTTGGAATCTATATTAGCTAAATCTCATGCGTGATTGCAACCAGTTCTTTTTTTTTATTCTGACCCTGCCGATCACCCTAACTTTCTCTGGTCTCTGGAGTTACCTTTAGGGTTGTCTCTCATCATAGCTGATTTTAAGGTATTCGCACTGCTGCTATTTCCTCCTGCTTCAGAGCCTTCTCACTACCCGGCCTCCTGAAGCCCCTTCCTCAAACGCACACGGACATACTGACCTAATTCTCCTTTCATTTCTAACTCTGGTGTTCCAGTGTCATTGCCTTCCCTCTTTGGGTTCCATCCATTGGTTCCATCAATCCTGCCATGACACTGTCCTTTCTTCACAGTTGTAACAGGAATACTTTTTATTTATTTCTATTGTTTTAGGGTTAATAACTAACTCCTTTTTAAAGGAAGCAGTTCTGTTTTTGCTTATTAATTCCTGGCATTACTGATAATAGCATATACTGTATTCCACAATATTTTTTTAGTAAGTAAATTTGTGAAGCACTTTCAAGAATTTGAGTGACTAATGTGAGATATTCTGTAATTCTACGTTGAATAAATAATTTCTCAAAGTATGATTTAGCAAACTTGTTATAAAATAAAACAACCCCAAATCCTTGTGGTTTCATGTATTTCCCCAATGTCAAGTCTAACTTCTTTGTTGTCTGTCACTTGTTACTCTATTTCTGAGGTAGCAAATCAATTTTTTACACAGCTGTGTACAGCTAGATTTCCTTTAGGCTCTTCTTTTGCATACACTGTTAGTGTCAAAAGTTTTTGTTTTAGTTTTGGGGCCATACCCAGCAGCACTCAGGGCTTACTTGTGTGTTGGTAGGTACCAAACGCCCAGGGGCCTTGTGCAAGGCGAGTGTATTTCTTCCTGTGGTATCTCTCGGACAGTTTCTAAGGTTACTGTTGAGAGAGATAGTAATATTTTTTCACTGTTTATTTCCCTAGCCTTATTGAGATCACTGATGTGTGTAGCATTGTGGGGAGATAGCTAGAAGACATGGAGCGCATGCTTTCAGAAGGCTGAGTCCCGATCCCCCCTGCTGCCACGTGGTTCTCCCAACACTGTGTGGTGTCTCCTTTGTGGTCCCCAGAACTTCCAGACCTGATCATTGATTCTTCAAGCCTGTATCTGGGAGTGATTCATGGGTCCCCTTGAGCCTGTCCCTCCCTGTGATGGAGTGCACCAGGTGATGATTCTCGACAAGCAAGGTCACCTTGGTCACCACGGTTTTTTTGTTTCTTTTTTAAAATGACATTTGTCACTTAAAATGAAATTTTTATTATTTTTAAGGTAGCATGGTTTATAGTAGTGTATATTTAAAAAAAAAAACTTATGCTTTTGGTATACAGTTACTGCATCACAGCTATCACCAAAGTACTCAAACCTCTTAAGCACTGTCACTAGGTGACACTAGCACTTCCTCACCCCTCTTGCTAGTGTCAGTTCAGGGTAGAGTTCAGGGGTCTGTTTTCACTGGAGATTGCCTATTCACTTCTCTTACATACCACATCTGAGGGAGAGCAACCTGTATTCGTCCTTCTCTCCCTGACACCCTCCGGTTCTCTCTAAGAAGTAGGAAAAGATAAAATTTCATTTTTTTCTGATTGCCGTGTAATACCTCATTGCATATTTATGTACCACAGTTTCTGTCATTTTTCCCACTGCTCTGTCATTGGACACTGGGTTGTTTCCAGATCTTGGATATTGTGGTATGAGTATGTCCTTCTGAATAAATGTTGTGGTCCTGTGATAGACAGATTGGAACTGCCAGATTATATGGTTGTGTTGTTAAGTCTTCTGTTCCAGTTGGTATTCCTACCAAGAGGGAGGTGAGGGTACCTGTGAGTCTGCATCCCTGCCAGCACTGGTTGGTTCCTGTCTTTTTTTGGATGTTTTTGTTTGTTTGTTTGTTTTTGTTTCAATTTAGGATGTTCTCATCTCTGTGGACTCCCCCATCCCAATGTTTTTCAGGTGGTGAGTAAGAACTTAGAAAATATCTACTCTTTAGTAACCTGAAATGAAATGCAGCTATTGTTTAATACCATCACAGTACTACATTGTGGTGCTCCATCACTTCTCCCAGAAATTCCTATTTCCTAACTATAGTTTGTACCCTGTAACCCCCCTTCATCCAATTCTACACATGTGTTGCTTCCCACTGTCTATTTTGTTTCTTTGCATTTGGTGTTTTTAGACTCCACATTTAAGTAAGACCATGTAGAATTTGTCCTACTCTTTTTCAGTTGGCATAATGTCCCCAAGGGTTGTCTAGTTGTCATAAGTGGTAGGATTTCCTTTCTCTAGCTGAGTATCATAATAATCTAATGCTCCATAATAGGTATTACTTTTTGTTTGGGAGGGGCTCTTGGGCCTATTTGGCAGGGAGGGGAAATGGCCTGTGCTCATTCCCAGAATGCCACAGAGTTTTCAGTCCGGAGATCCATCTTACCTGGGACGATTTGGTGGCTTGATCCAGGACAAAGAACCTTTTTTTGTTTCTTTTTTTTTTTGTGGTGGTGGGGGGGGGGGCATACTTGGCAGTGTTCAAGGTTACTTCCTGGCTCTGCACTCAGGAATTACTCCTGGTGGTGCTCTAGGGACCACATGGGATGTTGAGTACCAAACCTGTCCTGCCTGCTGTAGTCTCACCACAGTGGACACTGTTGCCTTAGTGTCTCCTGTTTGAGGAAGGCTGGGAGGAGACCCCAGCTATATCCTGCCATTCAGCCATGGATTTCAGGGTTGGGCCTGACGTTGATACTGATTGTTTTTCAGATCCTTCATTTACTTGATTTAGTTGAAAGTTTATATATAGTAGTCTCTTAGGCAAACATTTTCTCTCTTAAATATAGCAATACAGAAGGTACTTGGTTTTCCATCCAGTTTTGATTTTTGTCTTTTTTTTTAAATAAAAGCTAATTTGAGCTAAACTTTATATCATTCAGGAAAACTTAAGGTAGAAGTGACATGCATGAATTATTACTTTTTGTGGGTAGAATGACAAAGAAAACCTGCTTTTCTAATGTTCTTCTAGCCAGAGGGAAAGGAATATAAATTTTGAGACCAGTTATCAGATCTTCTTCACTTTCCTAAATACAGGGTCATTAAGTCTGGTAAAGTACATACTTGCTTCTTCCATATGTTAGCACAGTTGGTGTCCCACAACATTTGGGTAGACATGCAGAATTGCAGATTCCGCCCAAGATCATTGGTTAGAATTTTTACTTTAATAAGGTTTTTTGGTTACTTAAATGCACATTATGGTTTGAGAATCATTAGGCTAGTACCTCCCAGTCTTTTCAAGTTATACACACTAGAAAATGAGGGTATTGCCCTAAGAATGTGGGCAGATCCACAAGAGGGAAGATAGGCTTCTGTGGGTGGAGGATTTGACATAAAACATACCACATATTTTACAGACATGGAGGAGTAGAAGAAGCAGCTACAGAATTGAATTCTGGGGATCAAGGAATCTGCTCAAAGAGGTGGAGCACATGCATTACAGACACAAGGCAGAATCCAAATTTGATCCTTGTCATGCATGGGCTAGCTGTAGTCCTTGGTGTGGTCCACATTCATCATTAGCCCCCAAACAATGAACTGTCAGGCTTGCACCATTTGGTGAGTATTACCAGGAATTGATCCCCAGATCGCTGAGTACAGACAGGGCATTCTCCCTCCTCGCTGTATAGAATTAAACTCTGGTCAATTAAATGTAAAGGGAACTATGAACATAATGTAAATAGACACGAGAACGTGAGGGAGCTTAAGCATGATAGCAACTTTCTAAAAAATTGAAATTTTATTGAGGGTATCATAGTTTATAGTAGTGCTGGTATTATTTTATACTTGCTGTGTGCTATACTTTACTGGAGTGTTAAGATCCCTGCACCACGTCTTCAGTGTCCCTTCGCTGTACCCTGCTCCCTCAGCATCTCATATCAGGCTTTTATTGATACTATCTCACTGTTCTCATTGAGGATTGTCTAATCCTTTTGTTTTGTTTCTGATGTTCCATTTAAGAATATAATCACTTGGGGGCTGGAGTGATAGTACAGCTGGTAGGGTAAACTTAGAGACCTGGATTCAATCCCTGGAGTCCTGTTGGGTCCCCTGAACTCACCAGGAGTAATTCATGAGCACAGAACCAGGAGTTATCCTTGAGTACCTGTGACTGTGGCCCCCAAACAAAAAGAAAACAAAAGAGAAATAGTGTAATCATCTGGTGTTCGCCCTTTTCTTTTTGACTGTCTTAGCACATTCAGATCAATGCAAGTTACAGCAAACTACAAAGGTTTCATCTTTTCTCATAGCTGAGTAGTACTCCATTGAGCATATATACCATACTTTCTTTATTTTCTCATTTATTGTCTGGCACTTGGGTTGTTTCTAGGTTGTGACTCTGTAGATAATGCTACAGTGAATATGAGTGTGCATATGTCCTTTCAGATTAATGTTTTGGTATTCTTGTGGTAAATACTTGGAGTCGCATCATGGGACCATAGGAAAGCTCTAATTTTGTTTTTGGGGGAAAGAAAACAACCATTTTCCAAAACGACTGGATCACACAGTAATCCCATCAGCCGTGAACATGAGGTGTTTTTTTTTTTTTTTTTTTTTTTTTTTTAACCACACTCTTCCAGCACTTACTGTTTAACACTGACTGCCAGGACTCGGACTCGTTGATATTTCTTGTTAGTGTGAGCTTATAGCTAATTGTCATTTTGAGATGCATTTTCCTGATTGTCTGTGATGAATAACGCTTTTTCATGTGCCAGTTGGCCATCTTTGTTTTCTCTGAGGAAAATGTCTCCTCCTCTGCTTTCTGGATGGCATTATTGGTTTCTTAGTTGTTGAGTATTCTGTGTATCTTAGATATTAGCCCTTTGGTGTATTTCATGTGAATATTTTCTCCCAGCCAGTAGAATTTTTTTTTAGGTCTCATTTCTTTCACAGTGAAAAAGTTTTTAGTTTGTTTTTGTTCCATTTGTTTATTTCTGCCTTTCTTTGCCAGTAGGTCATGTTGTTGAAAAAGCTTGGGTCAGTAGGTAGAAATTCCCATGTGTTCTCACTATATATTGTGTAAATACAGATTTGTTAATGTAGGTCTCTTATCCATTTTGAATAAATTTTTGTATGTTGTTGAGATAGGATTCTAATTTATTTCTTTTGCTTGTGGCTTACCAGTTTTCCCGGTGGCATTTATTGAAAGGCTCCTCTTTCACCACTTGGCATCTGGCAGTTCTAGTTGTGGTGGAGCTCTCACTTCTAGGAATAGATCTAAGAGTCTGTCTTTATTCCGGTACCGTGCTTTGTTTCAGGCGGAGTCCAGGGTTTTCTATGTACAGTAGCAGCTCATTTGAAAATCGTGGTAATTTGAGTTTTTTCTTTGCCAATTTGGATTTCTTTGATTTTTCCTCATCTAATTGCTGTTGTAAGGATCTCCAAAATTATATGGAATTGTAGCGGTAAGTGGGTATTCTCTTTTGTTTGTTTGCTTTTGGGCCACACCTGGTGGTGCTCCTGGCTTTGCACTCAGGAATCACTCCTTTTAGGCTCCGGGACCATATGGGATGCTGGGGATTGAACCCAGGTCGACTGCATGCAAGGCAAGTGCCTACCTGCTGTGCTATCTTTCCAGCCCCAAAGGGAGTATTTGTTACTACTATTTGTAACTTTTTTTTTTTTTTTGCTTTTTGGGTCACACCCGGCAATGCTCAGGGGTTACTCCTGGCTCATGCACTCAGGA
>JAOXYA010000032.1:1908351-1921364 GCA_028565675.1 Sorex palustris | reverse complement strand
TACAAAGGTTAAAAATGTAGTAATTGAACACTGTAAACTGCCTTTCTTGAATTATCTTCTGATAATACCATTTGCCATTTCATAAGTTTTGTTGGAGGTGTGTTGTATGCCTTCCAAGGTGGGAGGTTGGGGGACGGCAGGACCCTGGTCTGATGGGATTGATGTTGCAACCTTATGTGCCTGAAACAGTTCTAATATGGACAACTTTATAAATCGTGGTGTATTAATAAAGAAAAAAATAAAATGTAGAGCAATAATTTGACAAACTCAAATAGCCATTCATAATAACAAAAATCTCAAAAAAATGGGGAAGGAAGAAATTTTCCTCAAAAGATTAAAGTCATTACTCACAAAACTACAGTGAACATCATACCCATTGGTGATAAAACAAAAATTTCTTCTTTCAGATCCAGCACAAGGTAAGGTCACTGCATTCATTAATATTATTTAATTTACCTTTGAATGCCCTTAGCAAGAAATTAGGCAATAAAAAGACACTAACAGGGGACAGATCGCAAAAGAAAAAGTTGAATTGTCACTCTTTTTAGATGGTATAATACTATACTTAGAAATAACTAAAGTATATGAAAACTCCTATAAATAATAAATAATACCTTAAAGTGATAGTCTACAATATCAACACAGAAACCCATGTTATTTCTATATGCAAACAGTGACAGAGATCAGGGAAAAATTAAAATATCAATTATTGTCATATCTCAAAAAGTCATGTATCTGGTAATCAGCTTCATAAAAGTGGCAGAATACACAGAAACTGTTAATCGCTTATTAAAGAAATAAAAAATGAAATAAGGAAATATAAAACATATTTCCTAAATGTTGATCAGAAGGATTAATACTAACAAAAGGACAATTCTATCAATGTCTTATATTGATTCAATGCAGTCCTATAAAAATACCTGAAACATTTTAGACTTAGAACAAATCTTGTTGAAATTTATATATTTTATTTCAACTCAATCTTTAACCATATATTTACACATTATACATACCAATGCAGTACTTTAATGACTATACATCAAGCCAGTTTCCATTTGAAGCTATTATAATATTGTTCCAACTTTCTTAAATTGTTTCTTAAATGCTCCATTTGGGACATAAAATGTTTTGAAAGATTGCTACTAGTGGTTGTCACTAGTGGTGGATTTGATGCTGGAATATTGTATAACTAAAACTCAAATTTACTAAGTTTGTAAATCTTAAAGTTTTAATCAAATAGATATTTTATTTTAAACTTTATATAATTGTATTATGATTTATTATCAATGAATATTTGATTTGCATGCTTATTTTAATTGGAGTCATTTAAATTTTTTCAGGCACAAAGAGGTTGTGTATGAAAAAAGCTCCTTCAAGAGCCTCAAGAGACAATGAATAAAAGGCAGACTTTTCTTTTTGTGGAAAAAGAGTTCAGAAGCACATTCAACTCAGGAAATAAAAGACATGCTGGATGACATTTGCAGTTTTCCAGCATAAAGGAGGGGAATTGATGGTCTTAAATAGAAAATACATGGGAATAACAAAACTGTAATGTGTAGTTAGCTTGTAATCTTTGGCATTCATGAGTAAAATGACATTCCACACTTCCAAATGCTGTTTTGGAAAAGGAAGCAGAAGATGGAAGAATTTTAAATTTATACACATACACAATAAGCATGGAAATTTAGAAGAACTGTTACACTGTACCACTGTCCTCCCATTGTTCATCGATCTGCTCTAGTGGGCACCAGTAACGTCTCCATCGTCAGACTTGTGTTACTGTTTTTGGCATATTGAATTCGTCACTGGGAGCTTGCCAAGCTTTGCCATGCGGGTGAGATACTATTGGTAGCTTGCCAGGCTCCCCAAAAGGGACAGAGGAATTGAACCTGGGTCGGCCACATGCAAGACAAACCCCTAGCCATTGTGCCATACTAGAAGAATTATGTTATGAAAATACTTAATAGAAAGATATAAACATTAACTTGAATCAAAACAAATTTTAGATGAAGAATAGGAGATAAACCAGAGAGCAATAGTACCACTATCAAAATTATTTTTGATTATAAATTACAGCATAACACATTGGAACAACATATCAATGAATTTGAGATTTAAAGCACTCTTTTAAAAAAAAATAATAAACTAAAATGGGGAAAAATATATATGTCCACATCTATACTTTTAATTAGCACATTGATATAAATTATTCCAATATACAAAATGTGTATATTTATTACAAATCAAAATGTGAAAACATGTCATAATGTTATTTTATTATGAATTTAAACAGCATATACCCTATAATTTATTTATTTTTTTTATTAGTGAAACACCATGACGGAAAGAGTGTGATGTACTTCAAGCTGGATTCCACAGAGAGATGCAGTAGAGAGCTCAGTCAGGACTGACTTCCCCACTCCAATCCTGGTCCCACACCTCCTCATCAAGCAGTAGTAGCACTCATCTCTCTGTGAGCAGAAGAGAGTTAACAGTGACTTGGTGGATCCCTTCGGGGAATTCTAGAGGCAGAAGTTGAGTAATGCAGCAATCCCTTTGCACTGGAACCCCACATAGCTAGGGACACTGAGAGATTTGTAGGGAACGGAGAATCATCCTAGGATTCAGGTACCTCAATGACTCCTCCTCTAGCTAGAGTATTTAAGTGAAGAATTTTGAAATGAGGACAAAAATCTGAACAACGGTCTCAACGCTTTTTATTTCTCCCCTCCCTGAAAACTGGTGGGGCTCATGGAAATTAAGGTTAATCTTAGAAGGATGAAGCTAAATTTGATCTTGTTTCTTTCTGACTTGAAACTCTCACTTCCTCTCTATATGTATACGATTTAGATATATCATTTTTAAAAATATTCTCTTTTGCTGCCTCCTTTTCACTCTCTTATTTGTCAGCTATGAGAAGAAAAGAAATAACTATGTCCCTAATGTCTTTTAAGAGATATGATTCTAAGACATGCTCAGAAAGCAGCGGTAGTGTGAAGGGAGCGCCTAAAACTGAGTTTCTAACATAACAAATCAAAAT
This sequence comes from Sorex palustris, assembly GCA_028565675.1. NCBI lineage: Eukaryota > Metazoa > Chordata > Mammalia > Eulipotyphla > Soricidae > Sorex > Sorex palustris. Next base: position 1,918,324 of record JAOXYA010000032.1, on the reverse strand, counting down.
AATCTTGAATTTCTTTTTCACATCTTTTTCATCTGTATTGTTCCTTTGATAGCAATATCCATTACCTCAAGACACTGTGCCTCCCACAAACATCAGCATACAGTTCAAAGCTTTAGTATAAAATTGACTCCTTTGCTTTGAAGGGAAAAGAATTAAGGTAAAAAGTTCTTACAAAGCAGTATTTATGTTTGTCTTTTCTTCATCTAATATTTGTGTTCTATTGAGTCAGTTCTAAGTTTTCCTTGCCACATTTCCCCCAACATTCTTTTTTTTTCAGCTGTGATGACTTTTTCTTTCTGTTCCTTCCCATTTTCTTTGTCGTTATATCTGGACAGTACTTGGTATTCTTCCACTTAATCTCAGGGTTTCTATTGGTGTCTGATATGTCCATCTTCAGGAAGTATTTACTTTTTTTCCTTTCTTCTACTATATTTTTCCCCATCCTCCCGTATCTTCCACCTCAGATTTTCTGGATTTTCTAAGACTGAAAAAAAAATCTAATATTGATTCACTTGTAGCTGTTTGCTGTGCACATTCCTGTGGGTTAGGGAAAAGTGAACACAGGTATTTCTTAGCCCTCAATTCTGCATGCACCAAAATGTGGGAAAAGCTCCTGGTTTAAGAGTGAAGAGAGATGGTTGCTCTATGCAAACAGCACCCTCTCCCCATTTTTCCACACTCCTGAGTCAATTTGGTTATCAAAGTAAAGCAATTTTTTTTCTTCTGTGAAGCCTTTACTTGTCAGGCTTTTATCTTCTCTGGTTACCTTAGATTTCTCCCAGTGAAGAAATCTGAGTCCCAATTAGAGAGAATGAGAGGCAGAAGGAGCAGAGTTAGGTACCCAAATCTCCAGTGGCAGCTCTCACTGAACAGACCACAAGATTCTCTCAACCAACCTAATTTCTTCCCATTTAACTAATATATGGCTGGGAGTGACCTTTGCAGGCCAGCAGGCAGAAGCTGAGACACACTCCCCCAAATGAGCGAGGATGTATATCTGTTTACTCCACAGCATGCTGGCCTTGAGCTAATGACATTAATCCCCCTACTGTGTTTCATTAGGTGACAGACAGGGAGCCACACTTTGGAGGGAATCAACTGCTTCTCCCCATCAACCAGCTGCGGAGAGGAGTCGCTCCAGGATCAGCCCAGCTCCCCTCATTTGCTTTTCTTCCTCTATTATCCCTGACATGTTCACTGAACTACAGACTGCATATGTTTAAAAATAATTAAACACGCTCCAAACAAATAAGCAATGTTTCCACGATCCCTGCAATGAATGTTCTGCGTGTTTTGACAGATTTTTCTGCTCGTTGGATTCATCAAGCAGCCTGGCTCTTTGCTGTCACTCTTGACAACCTGGCAGATAAACCCCCCGGGGCAGGCTCACTGGCCAGAGCTCCTTCCACAGCTCTGGCCTTGACGAACAGAGAACTTGAAGGCCCAGAGTCCAGAGACCATTGGCAGGATCTAAGTCTGTTCTCCCAGAACATCATGGCTCATTCTAAGCAAAGCTATTAGATGAAAGACTAAAGGAAAACAAAATAAAATTGGGGTCTTCCTCTGAATGTCTGCTAAATTAAACTGAGAAGAGCCACAAAAGAAAGTATATAAGAAAGCAGAAAAGTTATCACGAGGTATTAAAACCATGCCCTTATGCTCCTCCTGTCAAAATTGTATTTTCCACTCTCTCCCTGTAAATGTGTATCGTTAATTTTTAATTAAAGCACTATTAAAAGAAGAATAAAGAGGAGGATCAAATAATTTTTTAAAATTATATAAAATGCAGCATGATGAAACCAATGAAACTATGTGCATGGAAAGTTGATTAAAGAGTTAGTAAAGTCAGGAGATAAGATAAAAACCTGGAAAGCTGAAAATAATGGAAGCCTAATTACTTTTGTCCTGAGACAGGGTCTTCCTCAAACTAAGGGTACATTAGTGGGGATATAATAAACAATGTTCTTCACAATAGTCACTGAGTAACAGATTGACAGATGAATGGTAGTATAGAACCATACAAGAGCACAACAAGTTGAGGGAATGTCTTGAAGTTTAGAATGTGTGAACATGCATATTTGAATTTTTAGGGAGGAATAATCAAATAGCAGTTCTAACGGCCTAGCTTAATGCAGGTCTATCTTAAAAAGGAATCATGGATCTAGTCTAAACTCTTTACAGAAAATACTTTTCCTAAAATTTGAGTCCATCTTAATAACCATTAATGCACAGTAACTTAATATACCCAGGAACTCATGAAAGTATTAGTAGAAACAAAAAACCTGTAGGAACTCTAGTTGTTCTCAAGGCAAAATACTTTAATGCACACAAACTAAGTCCTCAAGTACTAAATTATACACTAAAATCAGCAAACTGTGGCTCTAGGAATTCTCAGTACCATTTATGAAAAAAATAACCATCGAGATATGAGTTACCAGTTTTTATTCTTCAGCTTACTAAAACTTAAGGGGAAAAATGAGAAGAGGTAAATAATCTTTGCAGGAGAGTAAGCAGAAGAATTTTGGAATTGGCTTTGCCTATAGCAAATACTATTCACTGAAAGTGGAACAATGGGAAAAAAGAAACCCAAAAAACTTTGAAGCGCTGTTGATTAATCATGTAACTTTTTTTTTTTTTTACTTTTTTTGGGGGGAGCATTTTGGAGGGCAACTGAGATATATATATATTATAAATACATATATAATATATAGAATCCTTTAAAGTTTTAATGTTATTTATGTAATATATTAATATATTATTTATACCTTTTACTATGAATTAATTTTTTTACAACAGTGAGTTTTTGAGTATCAGGTTTATTTTGGGAATGTAAAATGAACCAAATGAATGCCTTTTGTATTATGTTTAAGTTGGATTATACAGTGTTAAAGTGGAATCTAAAAAATCGGGAAGTGAATGTGAGGAGTTATTGATGACCATAACATCACCTACTGAACTGAGGATGCTGGGTAACATTTCATGAACTAGTTCTGTCAAAAGATGAGGCAGTCTTTGGGTTAACCTGGGGACCTGGATTGTCACTTAGGCTCTGCTGTATCTCCCTAAATCTGAGCCAGTCGTATGGAATAGAGTGGCTTCTACAGCCAGGTTTGCATTTGTTCTGATGCTTTCCATATTTCTCTCGAAGATGTCTCAGTTTAGATTACTGGTTTCTTAGTTATTTTGACTTTGGGGATGTGTTCTGTAGCTTTTCTTTTACTACTATTTGACCATCTAGAACCCACATGTTAACAGGGTAGATGGTATTATAATGCAACAAAGGTATTGAGTTTCTAGCTGATTTCACATTTTTGAAGAAATGGAATTATGCCTTCCACTAGGAAGCTTTTATTTTCTCAGGAAGTGTTCATTCGATTTTGCTTATCCAACAGGCAAGGAAGGGGGGGGGGACCTGCATTTATTTGACTAAAAAGACAAAAGTTTTTATGGAACAAGTTATGGAACAAGTAGTGAAAGGAAGGGACAGGGCTCAAATAATCAGGTTAGGTGGAATTAGGGATTGTGTTGTCTAAAAGTGGGGAAAAAAGGAGCCCTCAGTTATGTAAATAAGGCAGTTTTGCACCTCAAACTTCTAAATTTAGCCGGGAAATTTATTAGCTTTTAGAACAGTAATATTATTATGAGTTGTATAAATTACTTTTTAAAAGAATGGCACTGTGGAAGAGTTCATTCGAATAGCAGTTGATTGATTTGGGGAGTCTGCCTGCAGTAGACCAAGGGACTGAAGTAGTCAGTAGAGCATTCAGAGCTTCCTGGCTGCACTGAGAGTTGTCCCGGAACAGTAATATTGAGCAAACATAATGGATCAGCCAGGGAGCCAAAAGAACAGTGGGTGGAGCCATTGGGAAGAGAGCAAGACCCTCCTTGCTCTTCTGTCATCCTCTTGGTCATTTCTTTCTTCCCAGTAAAGGCCTCTTTTCTTGGACTACCTTCTCAGCCTCGTTAACTGAAGGGAAAGAGCCTGTGCAACTTCCTTCACCCTTGCTTCAACTTAGTGTTTTTCCCAGTCTCTGCGTGACATAGTCTGCTTGGAGAGTTTGGACCAGTACCCACAAGTAACTGTGCTCCAGAATGCAGGTAGAAATGTTCTGGGTTATAATTAGTATCTCTGATAGGCATTTATTGAGAGCTTAATTTGTGTTCTTTGTTGGATGCAACACCGTAAGGAGGACTGAAGTTGTTTTCACTCAGGCATTGCATTTTAACTGGACAGACAATTATAGAGTTACTTGAGTTACCAGTTATCTTTAGAAAACGTGAATAAGATTGAAGTGTAGAGGTGACCATTCACTTTTTGTCCCAAAGGAAGGATTTCTTTCTTGCTTTTACTAAAAATAATAATATTCTGTTTTAATAGAACTACAGGATTAAGCATAAAAAAGAATGTTTTCTAGTTCAGAAATAGGGATTTTGAGGCTAGTTTAAGAGTCATTAATATTTTCATTCAGTATAATATCAAGAAGTTACTAATCTGTTCTGAATAGTAGTGCACACCTAATTCTTCATCCACAGATAAGTTAACATAACCGTTTCTTTAATATTTTACATGGGATTCTGTGCAGATTCTAAGTGACTCATTATTCATATAATAGGGAAATATGATTTTGGTTTTCTAGAGTTAAATTATTATGTTAAACTAAACTCTTCACCATTAGTTAAACCATATTAATTTCTAGGGAGAATATGTATCTATTATCACTATTACTTGAGAAAATATGATGGACCTATTTATAAGACCAGACCCATATTTATTTTTTAAACTGGGAAATTGTTCTTAAAATTAAAACTGTTCTAGAGATTCCTTAAATTTGGGAGCCTGTTGTTAGAGATACGATAGTGTTTACAGCTGGACTGTTGAATTTAGCTTGATGAATTTGGATGGTTCTTTAGGGATGAGTTCGCTCTCCTTACCACACACAAAGTGCTGGTGGTGAAAGGGAATAAATAACCAAGGTTACATGGCTCATCAGCCACTTTGGAGAAGGAACATCTCCATAACAGAATGTGAAGACCAAATTATTCAAGAGTTAGCATTTCATTGCCTCATGTGGCATTGGGAAGAGCATTTGGAATGTCTGTCTAATTCCTGGTCTGTATAACTAACTCCAAAAGCAAATGGCCACAGTTTTAGCAAAAAGGATTGCTACAGAAAAGTCAAGCTTAGATTCTACTTACCAGTGAAAATTTCTTTTTTCCAAACTTAGTATTTCAGAAGTAGATAAAACCAGCTACTTCCCCCCTCTCCCCACCCCTTTAAAAATGAAAACTTGAGCGTGCTGGAGATATGGTATAGAAGGTAGGTGCTTGCTGATGTGGCTGACTCGAGTCAATCCCTGGCACCCTGTCTGGTTCTCTGAGCACTGCCAGAAGTAATTCCTAAGTGCAGAGCCAAGAGTAACTCCGAACATCACTGGGTGTGACCAAAAAAAAACTTCGGGCCAGAGAGATAGTACAGGGGTTAAGACACTTGCCTTGTACGTGGATATAACACCAGTTTGATGCGCACCACATGTGGTCACTTCTGAGCACAGAGCCAAAGTCAACAATGCTTTCTGGGTCTGATCCAAACACTTTCTGCGTCTCCTGCCTCCTCCCCCAGTGAAAAGTTGCTGAGAATAAGAATGTTGGTATGCACACATGTGTGTGTTCATAATGATGGTGCTGGGAGGTGATGGGAGACGTCATTGACATTATTCTTTGTGAACACTCACAAGAGTACACAATGACATAGTTGCCCGAGCATTGCATGCCACAGTTAATGATATCAGTTTGACCTTTGTGGCCACCAGGCAGGATGTATGGGAATAAAGAGTCTCCGAACATCTTCATAGCCTCATTTAGTTTTCATTCATGATGGATAGCCATTGTAGTGCAGATGGGATTACAGGTCACTGTGAAGTTAGATTATTTATTTTTTTTCATTGTTTATTTGGATTTTAGGATTCTAAGAAACACTGAAAAAATTTCTGGTTAAATGTACTTTAAGAAAATATCTAAAATGTTGTTTACTAATGAACAGTTTCTCTTTGTATGTAATTTTTCAATACAGAAAACTAGGTGTTTGCATTTATTTTAGTTTTTTTAAAGTTTGACACAGTCTGATATTTGCAAATTGTTGCTGTACTAGAGTGTTAATAAAGTCTTTATTATTTGGGCTTGCTTCCTAAGAACTGGAATTTGTATGTCTATGTTGGTTTATCAAGAAAAACTCACTAGAAGAACTAAAAGAAAATGCGGAAAACATGATTGTCAGTATTTTCTGATTTATAAATAGGGATGATGATGCCTTTTAAAAATGCTTAAGCTTTTTTTTAAGCTGTTTTGATAATTACTCGAACTTTTACATATTTGAAAAAGTGCCAAGATTCTAAGAAATGCTTTATCATATGACATTTTCTTTAAAATCTGTGATTTGAATGAATAAGGATTTGACTGGCTGAATTAATTGAATTCCTAGTGTAAGAGATTAATTAGAACTTAATTTTTATGTGATGCTATGGTAAAAAAAATGTTGAGTATGCTGTACATTTAGTCTTTGATTTGGAATTTGTGGTGGTGCTGTGGGGAGGGTGGGGAGTAGTGAAGGTGTTTGGCTGCTGCTGACATTGATGTCATTTTCTGTTACTGAGCAGCCGAGCCAGACTCGCTACACAGAAAGTTCTGTGGAGCCCAGGATAGACTTTTGAGAAGGATTTGTAGAGAAGGAAAGGAAAGGAAAATAACCATAATAAATGACAGATTCTTGGCATTTGTGTGTTTTTTTTTTAAAAAGAATTATACAGAGGTAGTAGAGAGTGGAACCTGTTATAACTTTGGATTACAAGAAGTTGATATGGAGTGATTCTTTGCTTCTCAAAAGGAATTGTAGGTCACAGGACTCCTTAAAGGTGATTTAATCTGAAAAATCTTATCTTTAATTTTGAAATAACTTTAAGAACAGATTATTATATAAATACTTGACTTAATGATTCATTTATTTAAAACCATATGAAATTGGACTGGTTGGTTCAGTATGTAAAAACTATCTGAGATATCTTTAAATACTTATGAGGACTATGCTGGCTTTCAGAAGTTGCTCTCTAATCCTTTGCTGCAAAACGTTTTCAAAGTTTCTTGAGGGGGAAGAAAAACATATGTGATGCATATCAAACCGATTTTGCCCCTAAAAGACATCGTGTCTGTCTTGAACTTTATGCTCTTTACCTTTCCTTTTGACCTACCTGTGGGCCTTTGAGAAAATTAAAATTCATTGAATAGTGTTCTTTTCCTTTTTCTAAAAAAAAGAATAAAGTCTTTGCTACCTTGCCTTTAGATTTCCAGGACTTGTTAGGGAAACTGGTAGGCTCTTTCTTCGGGCACTCCCAACCCTTCCCCAAATCTTGACTATTTCCTCATTGAGCATCTGTCTCGTCCCTCTAGCATCGCTCATTAGAAACTCTTCTGAAAGCTAAGTCTGTCCACTTGTTTATCTGAGATCATTAAATTTTTGTTTTTATTACAAAAGCATGCCTCTGTCACTGTGCTTTGGCACCGTGTCACATCTTCACCTGGTTATTTTGAGGGGCACACACCATGCTGCTTTATGACAGGACCCATAAAACTGTGGAGCCAGATGGGTCACTTGTTTGTTCCCGCTGCAATGAGGAGACCACTTTGACTAAGGCTACCAGGTGAACTCGCAATGGAACAGTCTGATTTCAGAGGCCCTCTGCCAAAGGGTGTGTGCAGTTACTGCTGTGTGCTGAGTGCCCCTAGTAACCAGGGCATGGGGGGACATTGGGCATGTTAACTTAAAACTTTTTTCTTTTTTAGGTCCACAACTCCCAGGCCTGTTGCAGATCTCCAACTCCTGCTTTGTGTGAGCCCCCAGCATGCTCTCTGCCGGTGGCATCTCAGCCACCACAACATCTTTCTGAAGCCGGGAGAGGGCCTGTAGGGGTAAGGAGAATCCCGTTTTTAAAAGCTATCAATATTTTATATCCCATAGGGTATAAAATAGGAATATTATAACCTCCCTCCCCAGAGCCCCTTGGAAAATGTGCTGTATCGTATGTGTTTTTAAAGGATTAACAAGTACATGCACAGAGGAAGCGAAATACGGGACTTGCCTTACCCCTCTAGGACGGTTCTAGAAGTTGGTGGGGTTTGGTGGAGTGGGGTATTTGGGCACCAGCAGAGAGCATGCTGGGCTGCTGCAGGAGCAGGAGCTGGCAATCAGCAGCGAGTATGGATGTTGGCAACTGAACTGGGGAGAAAAGGGGTAAGTTCGAGTCCAGGTGTGGAATGTGCATTTCCCCAGGAGCGTTGGGACTCAGGGCCCAACAATCTAAACTATTGGCGGTGCCATTGGGTGATGCTGTATAGCGTACTGCTCAGAAATAGCCAGGTTGTTTTGCTTTTGTTTTTGGATGTAGGGGAAACACTTTGCAGGCTTGGTTCGGTTATAGAGTTATGCTCTTGGATGTACTCTGCTGGTTCCTCTCTCCGTGGCAGTGATACAGAATGGATGTGAGATGCAGCAGGATGAAATAAATCTCTTCAGTGATTTAGCCCTTAGAACTCAGGGCCTGGCATGTTATCCATCAGGGCTATTTCTGTGTCAAGTATCTCACCTTTTTTGAAAGCTGTGTATACACCTATCTTTTTCTTCCTTTCTGAAGATTTGATGGTCAGGTTTTCTGAAGGACAAGTGCTTCGTTGTTCCGACAGTCTTCTGGGTATCTCAGACTGTTGTGAATCACTAAAGAAGTTTGATACTTGTATTTAGCATCTGTGAACTCCAACTCCTAATTAATTAGAAAGCAGTGCAGGAAAAGGCCGTCAGCCCATACATGCACAATACAAGGTCCTGGCATTGTTTGATGAATTGTTCAGCCGAAGTGGAGAACTGTCATTTGTAGCCTTTTTACACATACACACTGGAGGTTGAAAACCCCCTGGTTAGAGTATTGATATCTTGACACTAAACAGTGTCTTAATTGGACTTTACAGCACACGGGATTTTGAGGAGGGGCAGGTGTAAGTTTTTGTTACTAGTGGTGACACGTGCGGGCAGAGTGGCGGCACTTTCCTGGCATCCATGTGAGCCTGGCCTTGACATGCAGTGAGCCTGGGAGGGTGGGGGGGTCACAGGTCAGCAGGAAGCCTGGACCAAGCCAGGTTACAGAAGATCTTCAGATTAGACCGGGAAGGCCTCTGAGGCCTGGGAGATTTTGCAGATTCTCTCATTCTAGGCAAACTAATTTGCAAACCTCTGTTGAAGATTTATAGGGTGGCAGAGGGGGAAGGCTCCAAGGAGGCACTAGCCTCACCCTCTTTGCACATCTAATGCCGAATACTAATGATAGTGGGAATGAGGTATTCATAATGCAACAAAATCAGGAATAATTATTATAGCAGCAATTCCAAGTTTATAGATGATTGCCTCTGTGATTTATTCAGAATTTCCCCCCCCCTCCCCAAAGACTCACTTTATGGAAGTCTTGTGATTGTTCTTTAATGGACCACGCCCATTTTGTACTGGCTTTGGTCTTCAGGAATCACTCCTGGTTGTACTTGGGGGACCATTTATGGTGCTGGGATTGATTCAGCTGTGTGGAAACCAAGTGCCTTACCATTGCACTCTCCACTCTCAGCCTTGGGCTTCTGCTCTACTAGCCATTCACAGTGGAAGAGAACCCAGTACAGTAGACAAAAGTCTGATTTTAATGGAAAGATATGCCAGTGTCTTAAGGGGCAGATAACCAGATTTCTGACTGACTACCAACTTAAAAATGCTTCATCCTGGGGGTTGGAACGATAGCACAGCAGGTAGGGCGTTTGCCTTGCACGCGGCCGACCCGGGTTCGATTCCCAGCATACCATATGGTCCCCTGAGCATCGCCAGGAGTAATTTCTGAGTGCAGAGCCAGGAGTAACCCCTGTGCATTGCTGGGTGTGACCCAAAAAGCAA
>JAOXYA010000032.1:1823409-1839188 GCA_028565675.1 Sorex palustris | reverse complement strand
TGTGTGTGTGTGTGTCTGTCTGTCTGTCTGTCAGTGTGTCTCTGTGTGTCTCTGTCTTAGTTTCTTAGAAACAAGATCATAAAGTAACATTAATTCCCTTTTCCTTTAGAGAAAGGGGATTTATTGCTGACTTTAGACTAATAAACTCCATTTGTTCTTTAATGGCTAAGATCTCTGCAGGCGTCCCCACTAACCTTGATAATTGCCTGACAGTGTGGCACCCTTGACTGATTTGGGCAGAGGGTGTAAATGAGCACTTGAATCGGACATCTCCACAGCAGCTAGGAGGGCTGGCCGCTGCCTAGCTGATGCCTCTGCAGTGCCTGTGCACCCGGCAGTGGGCTCTGCTGGGTAGGACTCACCATGGAGGGTTCTGATGGCGAGCTGGTCTTTGTGAAGCACCATGGAGGGTAGCACAGACGTCACCCAGCCCAGCTAAGAGAGGGTAACAGAAAAGTGTGGGTGGCCGTGATTCATACTAGCTGATGGTTGAGGCGGGGTGGGGGGGGATGTGGAGTGCACATGACCACTTACGTAGCGCCTCCCTCAGTGTGTGTGTGGTGTGTGCGTGTGCGTGTGCGTGTTTCTATCTGTGAGGTTTGGGGGCCACACCTGGTGATGCTGAGAGCTTTCTTTGTTCAGCATTCAGGAATCACTCCTAACAGGGCTCTGGAGACCATATTTGGTGTCAGGGATTGAACCTGGGTCAGCCATGTGCAAGACAAGTGCTTGACCCGTTGGACCTTATCTCTCTCTGGCCCTCAGACCTTCCCACTGTGGGCTGAGAAGTTTCATTTAATAGGAAATAAGAGATAGTCACATCTTTTTGAATGTGGAGAACACAGGACTCAGGCAAAACCTGAAATAGGGGGGCCTGAGACATCTTCCAGGAGTTAAAGTGCTTGCCATGCCTGTGGCCACAATGGCTGGCATGACCCTGGTTCTAATCCCTGTACCACATGTGGTCCCCTAAGTTACCTCCACCGTCACTCCTAAACACAGTGCTAGGAATAGCCCCTGTCACCACTGTGTGGCCCACAAATTTTCTAAAAAGCTGAAATGAATAGAGAGGAGAGCTGCTAGTTCTGTAACCTAGCTGCACATTCAGATCTCCAAAATTTCAGGTTTTCCTCTAGGTTTGAGGGCCACACCGTACGGTGCTCAGAGACTGTTCCTAGCTCTGTTCTTAAGGCTTGCTTCCAGTCTTGCTCGGGGCCCATGTAATGCAGGGTATTAATCTGGGATTGACTATACAGAGGAAGTGCAGTAACCCCTAAAACTATCTCTCCAGTCCTCCCTGGATCCTTAAATGATCCTAGTGCCCACACTGCACAACAGACCAGAAAATAAAAACCTGACACCAGAAGAATTGCTTGTAATAGGCAGTGGGAAAGTTTAGGTTGAATTCAGAGTGATTGCAGGAGATGCAGGTAGTTGACGCCATTAGAAATAAAGGTCTGAAAATGGAGGTTCAGGTCTCTCTGAAGACCCTCTCTGAAGAAGCTGGAAGAGCTTCATTGAGGGGTGCAGAGCCCCTCAGTTGCAGGATCATGGTGCAAGGAGCAGCAGAGGCTAAGGGAATTCTTAAATTGAGGGGCAGAAATTTGGACCAGGTACTTGTCAGAGAAGAGGAAGCCCATAAGTCAGGAGAGACATTTATACTGTACTGCCTAATTTATTCAACTTCATATTCAGTAGGACATGCAGAATAATTGCATGTTTTAAAATGTGGGCAGAAGGGACTGCTCTTCCTCAGCATAACTCGGGGAAGCTGGGCCCAAAGTCAGGATGCCCAGGCCTGTCTGGGAGTGTCAAAGAAATAACTGCAGAATTGGGGAACCAGGACTGGGGTGGATAGAGCAGGGGGGATCAGGACACGATGAAGAAGAGAAGACAGTGGGATTGATGGCAGCGGGAGTAGTAAGCAGGAACTCTGTAGTCTCCTGCTGCAGCTGCTGACTGCTAGGGCTAGCTTCCATCGCTTACTGGTTGGAACGAGGGGCACTGAGCGCGGAAGATGCAGATGGCGTATCAGGAAGGCTGTGGGCAAGGTTTTTCTTCTTCCTGGGAGTATTGCCAGGAGATAGATAGGATGGAGGGGCTGATAGATGGCTCAGAAGGCTGGCATTTGTGCTTTGCTTGTGGGGAGCCCCAGGTTCTATCCCCAAGTACCACAGGGTCCCCCAAGCCTCACTGAGAGTGAGCACCGAGTGTGGCTCAACAGTCCTCCCCCCAGAAAACAAAAGTTGAAGGCTGGTAGAAAGTACAGAAAGTAAAGCCTTGCATGTGGCCACAAGTTTGGTTCAAATCCCCCAAGTACATAGGGTCCTTTGAGTACCACCTGGGGTGTCCCTCCACCACTGCCACTGCCACCAAAAAAAATAAAGGTACTTTCAGCTAGGTTCAGGATCAGTGAAATATTAGGAAAGCTGGTTAGGTTGTTGGGAAGAGGAAAGCAAGTGGAATGGTGGGCGATCTGATAAGACAAAATTTGTACTGCTGGTGAGGCCCAAGTAATCCTACAGCGGGGAGCACACTTGCCTTGCACACGGCAGACCTAGGTTCGATCCTACCAGGAGTGACCCTTGGCACAGAGCCAGGTGTAAACTCAGAGCACTACTAGCCCAGAACAAGAAAGGGGTTCAACAGGAAGTTGTGTGTGCACGAAGAATCTGAGGGAGGGGGCATTTGGAGAACAGAGAACGGGTACAACAGGTCTGTGGACTATATGGGATAAGGAACGGGGTGGAGACATTAGGGATCAGGGTTTCTAGTGAGAAGAGGTGTGGCAGGTGTGGGTACGAGGAAGGCAGGCAGGAGAGCGGTTTGTGCTATGGATGGGGCCTCTGTCCAGCCAGGTGACACGTTTCCTTGCAGGGTTGTCCCCAGGGGCTCATTAAATCTTGCCCTGTGAAACGTGCACTACTGCGTCTTAGAAGGATTTTGTAACTAGAGGAATAACTCGAATTTAAGGTGGTAAATTGGAGTCGGGGTTCAGGTTATATGTCGCATGTGCTATCTCAGTCACACAGCGGCTGCATGGTCCTTCCAGCCAGCTCAGTTACTACAGAGAGTTTGTTCTCCTGGGCTATGGAGACAGAGAGGCAGGGATGTCACCATATCCAGAAGATGCTGGGAAGCAGAATTGGTTCCTCTTCAAGGAGCACCAGAAGGAGGGTTTGCGCAGTTGTGGACACCCTTTTTCAGTGTAGCAGCGGGGAAAGTGGGGAGGACCACACCTAGCAGTGCTCGGGAGTTCTGACTCTGCTGAGGGGTTACTCCTGAGATGCTTAGGGGACCATATGAGGTGCTCAGGAATGCCAGAGATAGTACAGTGGGTAAGGGCTCTCACCTTGCACATGGTAAACACAGATTCTATCCCTGCACTCCATATGGTTCCCCAAATCCCACCGGGAGTGGTCTCTGGATTAAGTGGAGCCAGGATTAAGCCCTGATCATGCTGAGTATGGTCTCAAAATCAAACCAAAAAAAAACAAAATATAGGGGCCAGGGAGATAGAAGAGCGATCAGGATGCTTTTCCTGCATGCAGACCACCAGGGTTCTGTCACCGGCACCCCATATGATCCTCTGAGCCCCACCAGGAGTGATCCTGGGCACAGAGCCAGATGTTAACCCGAGCACTTCCAGATGTGCCTCCCCAAAAAGCTATAAAAAGCATTAAGTGGTGCTGGAAATTGACCCAGGGTCAGTCGCACACAAGGCAAGTAAGTGCTTTAGCCCCTGTGATATTTCTGTGGCCCAGTGGCTTCCTTCTTATCTAAAAGAAGAGTAATGGGGAATAAATCTGGCATGTCCTTTCTCTAATCATTAAGTCAGTTATTCAGAAAGTTTCTAGTAATTCAAATTTAACCGCAGATTTGAAGAGTAGTACAGCAAGTAGGGCACTTGACTTACTTTAGGCCAACTCAGGTCAGTCCCTGGCGATCCTTGGGGTCCCCTGAGCACCACCAGGAGTGATCTCTGAGTACAGCCAGGATTAAGCCCTGAATACCTTCAAGTGTAGCACACACAAAAAAAAATTAAATCACTTAACTTCTATATATCATGTTTCAATCACCTTAAAATGTTCCTTGTCGGTACTAAATGAAGTCTTTAAATGCTGGCGTGATGGTACAGCAGATAGGACACCTCCCTTGCATGTGGCCAACCGGGTTCCATCCTCAGCATCCTGTATGGTACCCGATGCACTGCCAGGAGTATCATTCCTGAGCACAGAGCCAGGAGTAACCCCTGAGCATCTCTGGGTGTGGCCCAAAAACTAAATTAAAACTTGTAGGGCTTGGAGTTTTGTAGAGTTTAGAACAGACTGATGTTGTCTACATAAGAGGGGGTAGGATGTTTACTTTGGAAGTAAAAGCCTCTGTCTTCAGGTGAAAACTGTGCATTTGAGCCAGGGCTCCTGAATGGGCTGGGGCACGTGTATTTTTTTTTTTTTTTAGTAACAATGGCACAATCTTAAATAGCCTCAGAATATTGTACTGTAGTAAAAGTGCAAATTGTCCAATACCAGTTCAGTCACTGGCACCATATCTGGTCCCCTGAGCCCCGCCAAGAGCAGTCCTTGAACACAGAGCCAGGAGTAAGTCGTAAGCAGTTCCGAGTGTGGCCCAAAAATGTCCATACACACATAGGTGCATACATACAGCAAGCTGTCTTCAGCTTGTACAGGGTAACATTTTGCTTTATGTATCACCGAGTTCAGTTATAGCCCCAGCACCACACGATCCCCTCAACATGCTCAGAATCCCTGATCACTTCTTGTTACTCCAAAATCAACCCCCCAACAGTCTCACAGCATGGGCAAAAGCCCATTTTTGAGGGCAAAGATTTTGGTGTAGAGGGCCCAGGGTGAGAGTACAGCAGGCAGAGCTCTTGCCTTGCTTGTGGTTTCATCCCCGGCACCACAGGCGGTCCCTGAGCCCACCAGGAGTGATCTCTGAGTGCTGAGCTAGGAGTAAGTCCTGAACACATTTGGGTGTGCCCCCCACTCTGGCATTTTTGCATCGATGGGGCCAGAGCAATAGGTACAGTGAGTAGGATGCTTGCCTTCCACCCAGCTGGCCCGGGTTCCATCCCTGGCATCACAGAAGGTTGCCGAAGCCTACCAGGAATGATCCCTGAGTATAGAGTCGGGAGAAAGTCTTGAGCATAGCACAGTGGGTGTGGCCCAAAAACAAATTTTGGCATAGAAACTGCAATAACTTTGCGGTGAAATAGAGAATTCAGTGGATCTGGAAGTTAAGCATACCTGTTACCATCTATTTTTGTTTGGGGGGCCACATCCAGCAGTGCTCAGGGTTTCTCCTGCTCTGCACTCAAGCGATCACTCCACGTTGGGTTTGGGGAGCCATATATGGTGCTAGGGGCTCGAACCCAGGTCAGCCGCATGCAAGACTCGCACCCTACCTGCTGTACTGGTGTGCTTTGGCCCTTATTTTATTTATGTTGGCTTTGGAGCCACATTTGGCTATGTTCAAGGCTTACTCCTGACTCGGCTCTGGAATCTTAACAGGGATGGGCCACATTCAAGGCAGCCTTCTGCACCCCAGTTGTTTTTGTTTGTTTGTTTTGGAGCCACACCCCACTGTACTCAGGGCTTACACCTTGCTCTGCACTCCTGACAGTCTCAGGGGACCATACTGGCTGTGGGAGATTGAACCCCAGTCAGCCGTGTGCAAGGCAAGTATACCCAAGTTTACTCTCTGGCCCACAAACATTTGTTTTAAAAATAGATTAGTATGTTTGTTTCATCAGTGAAAATGTACCTCTTGCACCCCCCCTTTTTTTTGGCTTTAAAGTGAGAGTGGAGGGGGGTTCGGGCCATGCCCTGTGGTGTTGGCTATTCCTGGCGCTGCTCAGGAGTGACCCCAGTATAGTGCCAGGAATCTGGACCAGGTGACCGGAGTGCAAGACAAGCACCCCACCTGCAGTACTCTTTCTCTGGCCCCTCTTTCTTCTCTTTTAGTTTTGGTTAAACATATGTGTAGGTTTGAGTGCTCCTCCCTGTGACCTGACTCAGTGCTGGGATCACACATTCCCAGTCTGCAGTCTGAGCCAGGCTTGGGGTCTCCACGGTGACACCATGTTGTATGGTACTAGGGATTGAACTGGGGCCTGTTGCATGTGGAACACTCTCCCTAGCCTTGTCTCTCCAGCCCCTCTGCCATGCAATGCTCAGGGACTCCTGTTCAGCACCTGGGAGGTCACGTGGTGTTGCATGTGGCGCATACCCCACACTGTCCTGGGATAATTTCCCTGGCTGAGCACTTCTAACAGTTGTGTGCTTGAGGATCTGATGTCAAATCTCTGTTATCTGTACTTCCGTCTGTGTATATAATTGTTTACTTAGCAGTAGGTCTCCAAGCGTTCATAAAAGCTGTCTGAGGGCCATAGGCCATACAGAGGTTAAGGCACTTGCCTCACACGTGGCTGTGGCCATGACAGTGACAGTTCAAATCCCAGCACTGCACAAGGTTTTTTGTGCGGGTCAGGCATGGACTCTCACCATAGAGCCAGTTGTGGTCTCTGAGCACCACAGGGTGACCCCCTGCCCCACAAAACCCCATTTCATTATGTAGCATGCAGTGAAACACCCAGTAGTGCTCAGGGCTTATTCCTGCTTCTCTGCTCAGAGTTCACTCCTAGTCGTTTTGGGGGGACTATATATGGCATGGGAATCGAATCTGGTCCAGCTACATGGAAGGCAAAGCATTTTACTTTGTTTTCTCTTTCTCTCTCTCTCTCTCTCTCTCTCTCTCTCTCTCTCTCTCTCTCTCTCTCTCTCTCTCCAGCTCCTGGATTTTATTTGTTTTTTTAATAATTTAACTACTAGTTTATGGTTTATGTTTTGGAGGGTGGTTGGGTTTGAGGGCACACTCAGTGCTGCTGGGCCCTATTCTTGGCACTGTGCTCAGAAGTGACCCCAGCGGTTGCTAAGGGGACATGCTAGTGATTTGAACTGGGGGCCAAGGCCATTGACACCACATGCAAGACAAGTATCTTACTTCCTGTTTTATCTCTCCAGCACTGAATTTGTTTGCTTAAAGAAAAACAATTCATTCTTGGATTATTACTTCTTTCTAGAATGAGGCCATATTTGCATTTCATTCTTTATTTGTAGATATAAATAAATGTTCAGGAACCTTGTTTACATTAATAAGTACATGGGAATTATAGTTTTGTTACAGTGTCACTCAACGATTTTAATTCCTTTTCTAACAGTGCCAAGGTAAAATTTATCACAAGACACGGTTATCAAGCAGTCTGCCATAGGAAACCTCCAGCCGATAGATGCGTCTTCCTTTTTGTTGAAAGCAAAGAATTGGAAAGTACCTGACATTCATAAATTTTGCTTAGCGTGACCTTAGAGTTAGTCACTGTGTCAATACCAGCATCAGTATTTGAATTGCCCCTTTGTTCCAGGTCTGGAGTAACTGCAAGCATTCCAGATGAGCGGGGCTCTTCAGAGGCTGAAAGGGGGGGGGGGGGACTTGGGAGGGGGAATGTGGAAGAGGAGGGGGGCCCTCTGCTTACAGGAAGGACGCTGTTTAGGGGAACTTCAAAAAAGCTACAAGAAACAAATTTCCTTAAAACCAGTCCAGCCCATATCCCTTCGGGAGAGTCTTCGTGTTGCACCGCCCAGCCTGCAGATTGTGCTAAACCTACACCGACTCTTGCTTGCTGGGCCAATTTCTGGGCACGGGAAAAAACTCGGGAAAGTTACCTCCTCTCTACCCCTCTCCCTCAGCCCTTCCCCCGGGCCAGGCCTGGTGGTTTGGCCAGTCTAGCCTACGAGTCCGCAGCTCCTTCTGGGATTCAGTGGGTTCACCTTGGACCTGGGCCAGGCTTCATGCACATTGCTTTGGTGACTAAGTGATGAAAAAATGACAGTCCTTGCCCTGCAGGAGTTTGTAATATGAGCGCATGTTATAAAACAAAACAACACACCCTCCTCCGGAAAAGAAACTGGGCTAGATCTTGTTACTTTACCTATAAAGTAATGTATTACATTATATATTAATATTATATGTAACATAATAAGACATATGTTTACAATGTTGACGTTTTGATGACCGGATTTCTATATAATTTATATCTTTTTGTAATTTCCTGTATTTTTATTTTAGACATTTAATAAAACCCAATTTTTGAGGAAGTTGGTTACCCTGAGGAGTAAGGCTGAGCCTTAAGGTACTTACATCCTATGTGTGAGGCCTTAAGTTAGATCCCTGCACTGCAAAAGCAAAATGAGAAGCAGGAGGTTAGACTTTAAAAGACCACCGAAGGTCCTGATAGAAGAAAAATGAACTGGGCACTGGGGCTGGAGAGACAGCACAATGCAGAAGGCTCTTGATTTACTTCCGCCCGACCGGGTTCGACCACTGGCACCATAGATGTTCCCCTGAGCCCTGCCTTGAGGAACCCCTGAGCACAGAGCCAGGAGTAAGCACTGCCCTAGGGCCAGAGAGTTAGTGCAGTACTGGAGTACGTGCTTCGTAAGCCAGAGGTCCAGGGTCAGTGCCTGCCACCGCAATGTCTCCCGGAGCACCCCGCATAGAGTCTGCAGAGACAACCTGCTGACCGCTCCACTAAACAGTTTCACCCAGGGGACTCCGGGGAGAGAGGTGCTGCTCTGAAAGTGGGGACGGGCATCGCAGGTGCAATCATGGGGCATCAGAAACCACCCACTGTGGACAGTCTTTGCTCCCGTTTGACCACAGGAAACTCTTCAGTGAGAGAGGAAGCTTTCATTGTCTCCGGATTGTGTTTTACAACAATGAGAATGTTCTTGGTTTTATTACTGGACCTGTGGCTTCTTAGTTATTGTTTGGTTTATTTCTTTCACATGTCAGAGTTCATGACAGTCTTCCTGTTCGCTTCGGCCCCCGATGTGCCCACACACCAGGCCCTTTGATTTGAAGCTACAGGCCCGCATTTAGCTCAGGTTTCTCACATGCTGCTGATTTGATCTCATTTACAGGCTCACATTTCTGTTGCCATACACTGTGTGATCTGGGCCTCCCCACAGCTTTTTAACAATTAGTAATTGAGCAGGAAGTGTGTTTTTATTACAGTGGCCTTTTGATTTTGATTTTACAATCCTGTAGTGTTAGCAGAGAGCAGAGGTGAGGAAGTGGCTCTCTGAAACACATTTTTGACAGAGAGAAGTCTGTTGTTTCAGCCACTTGGCTATCTGTCAGCCATTCTCAGACTTCCCTCTGGTGTTGGTTGCCTGGCAACCTGGGGCTGGAGCAATCAAACCGTGGCCAGTTCTTTTCCAAGCCCAGATTGGGAGATGATTTATTGGTGGAACTGTCGGCGTGGTAAGCCCAAACCCAAGAAATGGATCCTTTCTCTTTCTTTTTATAAACCAGGGTTTATATAAACCATGTCAGGAAAAAAAAAAATAAGAGAAGGTGTATCAACTACGGGGGTTGCTCCAAATTCTTATCATTTCCAAGAGTAAAATTACCCCCAGAGCACTAGTACAATAGCCTTGCACGTGCCTGACCAAATGTGGTTCCTTGAGCCTTGCCAGGAGTCATCCACTGGGTATGGCCCAGAAACAAAACACACGAACATTGAAGTGGATTTGTGTCCATGTGGGTATAGGTAATTAAAGCCCATAGGGACTTCCTCCCCAGGACTGCTTGGAGCCAGCAGGGCTGCCCCCAGCATTGCCTGGGGGCCCAGGTGGCAGCAGAGACTAATCCAAGCTCCAGTGTAGGCTGGGCCTGTGTTCCCACCTTCCAGCTGCCTTCCTGTCCCCTAGGTGAATATTTTTAGTTGGGGGCTATAACGCTTGCCTTGTGTGTGACTCACCTTTGTTTAATCCCTGGCATCACATACAGTTTCCCATAACTACCAGGATTGATCCCTGACCACAGAGCTAGGAGTCGACCCTGAGGACACCAGGTATGCCCCCTGCCCTCTTCTAGGTGTTTTTGTTTGCTAGGGGACTCGAAGGTCTTGTGCAATTGGGTGGAGTCGTTCAGGAGAGAAGAGAGACACCCCCCTACATCCCCTTCCCTCCCCCCCCCCCACACAGAGGCAACAGAACCTGAAAGTTTGCCTCCAAAACTGAGCCTGAGCGGGAAAGATCCGGGATGCGGAAGCACCTGGGGCCTTCCTGGAGGGAGGGCGACGCTAGTGGCATGTGTGGGAGACAGGTGTGCACTCAGGTGAGGGAGGGCTGTCAGTGTACATGCTCGTCCTGCACTTCTGCTCCGCCATCCAGTTTATAGTTACAATCTCATAGTCATGAAAACTACCCCACATTAATGTACTTGGTCTGTAAAGTGGGTTTTGAAAGCTCTCCTGGAGGTCTCTTGGTTAGGAAACAGCAGATGGTTTCTCCATGCTGGAAAGGAGAGTGAAGAGACTCCATTTCCGGGGCAGCCTGCGTGCAGGGCGGGGCTTAGCCTTTTTCTCCTTTGTTTGCCATACCTGGCAGTGCTCAGGGGCTGTCCCCAGAAGTGCTCGGGACACCGTGCACTTCCAGGGGATCTAAACTTTTTTAATAGTAGGGAAATTCTGTGGAACTCAAAGTCTACTCTGTGTGCAGCCGATGTATCCAGCTGTGTATGTAAATGTCCTATTAATATGTTTGTATTCCTTATAAATATACAGATCTAGTCTGTTTGTGTGTGTAATTTATACACAGCTGTGCTCATGTCCCCTTAACACCAGAGCCTTCAATATGAGCAGAGGTATCACGGGGGTGCAGTTGTTCCAACAGAAGCCAGCAGAATTGCCCACTGGTGGGGTTCAGTACTAGTGTGAGGCAGGGGCGGGCTGCTGCCTGGAGGGGCTGTGTGATGCCCTCAGGCATGAAAGCAGGTGGGACCTGCTGGGCTCCCGGGCTCCCTGGGAAATAGTGGTCGCTGAAGGACAGACTAGGGCTTTGCCTTTCGGGGTTGAAATGCATGCCTCAGCCACCCACACACCCCCAAACTCTCGAAAGGATTTTTCCCTGTTTGGAGATCGTTTGAAGTGGATCAAGTTAAATAAGGCGCCCTGGCCCGTGTCGTGTGACTGGGAAACAATCCAGGAGCGCCTTCTAACTGCAGGGGCTGGTTCGGGCAGGCCTCAGTTTCCTCCTCTTTGGGAAGCGGTGGGTCATAATAGTTTCTGGAATCAAACCCAGGCTCTTCACAGGCAAGGCATGTGCTCTACCTCTGAGCAACTTCGCTGGCTAGAGGGGTGTTCCCTTGGAAGACAAGCTTCACTTCATTTGAAATAACAAACCTCTGTGATTTAATTTTGTTTACGACTTGTGGTTTCTATAGTTTTCCTTCCAGTAGAAAGATCTTAATGCTTTGCTGTCTTAATGTTGCTTTGATTTGGTTTTTAGGGCCACATCTGTGGTGCTCAGGGCTTACTCCTGGCTCTGTGCTCAGGGATCACTCCTGGTAGTGCTTGGGGGACCATATGGGATGCTGGGGATCGATGCGCGTAAGACAAGCACCCAACCCCGGTGCTGTCATTCCAGCCCCTGTTTCAATGTTTAACAAAAAAGTTCTAGCAAAAGAATAATACTAAGGGGCAAGGTACTTGCTTTCCATGTAGCTGGCCATCCCCAGGAGGTCACCTCTGAGCATAGTAGTAGCTCGTGAGCACCCACCCACCCCCTCCACACACATACATACAGATGAGACTATTCTAGACCTGCCCAGTATAGTAATCACATTGGAAATGTGGAGTAAGTTCAGTTTTATGTACTTGTAAAAATTATATTAAATTTGCCAGACTGGGTAGGAAGAACAAATGTAAACTATTTTATTAGTCTTATGGTAATAATGTGTTGAAATTATAGTATTTTTATAGTATTGGGGGGTTGTTTGTTTTGTTTTGAGTCACACCTGACGATGCTCAGGGATTACTCCTGGCTCTGGACTCAGGAGTATTCCTGGCAGTGCTCAAGGGACTATATGGGATGCTGGGGATTGAACAAGTCTGGAGCATTAGTACAGCAAGTATAGTGCTTACTTTATACAAGGTCAACCCATGTTAAAAAACCAAAAATGAATAAATAAAAGGTACCCGTTTTGTTTTGTTTTGGGACCACCCCCTGATGTACTGAGTGCTTACTCCTGGCTCTGTGCTCAGGTATCAAACCAGGTTGGCCTCCTGTATGACAGGTTCCTTCTGCTATGATCTTTCTCCAGCCACACCCCCCCACCCCACTATTTCCAAAATAGCTACTAGAAAGTTCAAGTAGACCGGTAGGGTCCCATTTGTTGCTGCCATTTTGTGGATTTTGGGGGGGGGGTTAGACCTTTTGGCTTTGTTTGCTAGTGTCTTTGTTTTGGGGCTATGCTGGCTAAACCCAGTGCATGGATTGGGGGGAGCAAAACGCACCTTGCAGTAGAGGTGCTGGGGGAGGGGGCATACAGCCCTCGGATGGAACCGGGACGCTCCATCTTTGAGCTCGCCCTGCTCCTCAGTTCCAGACTCTTCTCGGCGATTGTTTTCCTCTCTAAAGCTTCTTCCACTTTGATCTCTTGTAACTTTAGTTTATTCCTGTTTGCTTTTGTCTTGAGATACCTCCTCATCCTTGATACGATATGAGATATGTTATGCCCTTTAGGGTTCTGTTATTAGTCTGAGGCTATTTTTATTTTGGATGTAACTGGGCAGCCACAATTGGCAGGAGGTTTTTAGCTGGCAGTATTTCTTCATGTTAATGCTGCTGCTTAACTAGCCAGTTCTCATTTGACTTAAAAATGCATCGAAGCGTGTTCTGATGGCAATGCTTAGTTAGGCCTGCAATAATGACAGACTTCCGTGTATTCAGCATATTCACTTAGACTCAAGGGCTTTGACAGAGATGTAATGGTTTGGTGGCTTTACTAGTGGGACCAGTTGCTATGTAAACCAGGCAATATAAAGTCATTTTCCTGTTGGGCTTGTGGTCTTTGAACTAAAAACAGAGTCACTCTTTTGGGGGGATGAGGGTTCTATGCCCAGTGGTACTCAGGAATTACTCCTGGCTTGGAGCTCAAGGGGCCATATGGGGTGCCAGGGATAGAACCCGGGTCTGCCACATGCAGGCGAGCACCCTCCCCACCTGTACTTCTACTCCAGCCCCAGAAGTAGAATAACTCTTATTTGGCCTCCTGGGAAGGGTTGTGCGTGTGTCAGCAAAGAAACCGTCAGCTGCAGTGAGGGTGCTGAGGCCCGTCTCGGAGTGGGGTGGCTTGTTTTCTCAGAGGACGTGTATGTGTGAACACACAGGAATGGTAGAATCAGTTCATTTTGTCGGCAGTAATTAAAGAGAGAAATTTAACAGTGATCAGGTCTCAAGAGTCATTGAATTAAGTAGGATGGGAGATGAATGAGAGATACTAGTATTAGGGAAGACCCAGTCAGCTGACCTCCAGCCCACTTCATTTATTCATTCAGCCTCTTGTCTGGAGATCGTCTGTTGTCGGTGCTGGGGAGAGAGGCCTGCTGTGTGTTCAACGTCGCATCCTACCCAGTAACGGGTCGGCTGAAATAAAGCCGAGTAAGGTTATAGGGAAAGACAGGGCGTGCAGATTGAGGAAGTCTCACTCGGGAGATTCTAAATCACTTCATAGGAGTACTAGCACGAGGTTAGAGTATTTAGAGGTTTTTATAATAAAGCTTGTCTTTTTTCAATACTACCTAACAAATTATGTCCCCAAGTCTTAGCCACTTAGGCTGACTGCCTTTTCCTCAGGCCAGGAATTGTGAAGTAGAAAGTTCCTGTTTCCCGTCTCTTCTGAGTCTCAGCACCCTCCCTAAGTCCCCTTGCCCCTCGGCCCCCCCAGTGAGTCAGGAGCCCTCAGTGAGAAGGGACCCAGTTAAGAGTGTGTGAGAATCGTCTTTGCTCCTTCCTGACACCATCTCCCTGCCTTCCAGAAACTTCAAACTAGGACTCCTTTCAGATCCTGGTGCATAGTAGGTTATGGGGGGTTTGTTTGTTTGTTTTTCTTTTTTTTCTGCCTACTATTTCTGATTCTGATCCTTCATTTATATGGTTTAATTCACTAAATTATCATCTTACATTTCAGAAATTTTAAAAATGAAATAATCTCATGAAAATAGCACCAACTTAAAACAATTTTTTAAAAAATTTCTCAGCTGCGGAGAGGTGAGACTTCATGATTGCAGTGCAAGTCTGAGGCTCTGAGCCCTTTC
Organism: Sorex palustris; assembly: GCA_028565675.1. Classification (NCBI taxonomy): domain Eukaryota; kingdom Metazoa; phylum Chordata; class Mammalia; order Eulipotyphla; family Soricidae; genus Sorex; species Sorex palustris. The sequence goes on along the minus strand of JAOXYA010000032.1, from coordinate 1,825,003 downwards.
ATGAGGCATAATCCAGTGGAAAGTGGTGTCCGCCAGAAATTGCCTTCCCTCAGCACTCTGAACTGGGAAGGCTTGGGGATCGACTTCACATCTCTCTGTGTGTCTAAGTCTCACCCACACGCCCAAAGTTCAGTGCCCTCCCGTATCTGAATGGCCCCTCTGCCCATTCTTGCCCCACTTCACTTTTCTCCTCTAGAAACCACCATGTAGTCATCTTTCATTTCCTGAGTAAGTTTGGCTGTCTCAAAAGTCACTGCTTCCCCCTCTTGATCAGCTGCATCGTGTTCCACTGACCCTGCACACCAAACATTTCTTGTCAGTCTCGCGGTTCCTACCCGTTCTCTATGTTACTGTCTGCCGGTGCTTTCCTGCAACCTTTCACTCTGAATGTTTGCCTTAGTATCTGACAGGAGTTCCTTGGACACTGACTCGAGGTGGATCCTACCGTTTGTTTGCTTGGGACCCCCTCTGTGATGCTTGGGAACGGTGCGGTTCCTGGGGTGAACGGGTTGCCATACGCGAGGCTTCCTCTTGGCAGGGCTCAGAGGACCTTATGTGGTTCTGGGGATTGAACCTGGGAATTGGGGGCATGCATGGCAAGTGCCCTACCCACTGTATTCTCTCTCGTCCCACAAGGAATATGATTGCAGTGTGGAATGAAGTGAATCTTGAACAAACTCATCTGTAGTTGATCAGTAGGAGCCACTGAGGAGCAGTTCGACACCATGTCCCACAGATGTTCCGAAAAGCTTTTATTGCTTAGGCTTGGCATCCGTTCTGCGGCTCACCCCCTCTCCCGCCCCCACTCCCCCCAGCCACACACTAGCCTAGGGCCCACATTTAAGACGTAGCTTCAATACCTGGCTCCTGGGCTTATGCTTTGCTATCACTACTGGGGGGAGCTGTGGTTTACTTACTTGCAAATCTGCCAGCTGTTCATTCCCTGGAGAACGAGCAAGTTATTAACATAAAATTTTGTGCAGAAAACAGGGTAGAATAGAAGGAACCATTTTCACAGTGGGAATCATTTTAATACCTACAGTGTTTTCCAAACAGTTGCAGAAGAGGACTAAGGAGAAGTCACTTTTTCGCAGTCCTAGTGAGTTTCTGACTGCGACACACTAGTTAAAATTCACCAGAGGGAGTTAATTTTGAAAGCTCTCGGTCAGGGGTTAATGCAGAGTTATCGCTCAGCCAGTGTTTCTGTGGCAGAGTGCCTCTCACCACACCTCTTCTCTGCGGCCCGAGAGATGAGCAGTGCTGGGATGTTGCATGCAGCGAGGGGAGCAGCATCTCTGAAGGGTGCTCGGCCAGCCCAGTGCTCTGCCTATCACTCCAGTCCCAGTCTCGGCATCTTTTGTTCCATTTCCTTTTCCTTTCTTTTTCCTTCTTCCTTTCTTTCTTGCTCTTTCTTTTTTTTGCAACTAAAAACCAAGTATTTTGACTTTTAAAAAATGAAAAATCCAGGGGCTGGAGTGATAGCACAGTGGGTAAGGCGTTGGCCTTGCATGCAGCTGACCTGGGTTCAATTCCCAGCATCCCATATGGTCCCCTGAGCACTGCCAGGAGTAATTCCTGAGTGCATGATCCAGGA
>JAOXYA010000032.1:1797321-1823309 GCA_028565675.1 Sorex palustris | reverse complement strand
ATTTGCTCGAGCGGGCCCAGTAACGTCTCCATTGGAGATTTTGTTGTTACTGTGTTTGGCATATCGAATACATCACCAGTGGCTTGCCAGTCTCTGCCGTGTGGGCGAGATACTCTCGGTAGCTTGCCGGGCTCTCCGAAAGGGGCGGAGGAATCGAACTCAGGTCGGCCATGTTGACTGTGTGCAAGGCAAACGCTCTGCCACTGTGCTAAGGCCAGTTACTGAGGCTTTCTGCAACTGGAAACCCTTACTCTTTTAAAACTCTTGAATTTATAAAGTTGATTTCTTAGTGTCTGTGGACTCCCCGGTTTGAGTGATAAGCATGCAGAACTCTTGGGCTGGGGAGACAATGCTCAGAAGCCCAGATATGATCTCTGGCACCACACAGTTCCCCCAAAACACTGCTGCGAGAGGTCTCAGCCATTCACCCCCAAATGCAGAGCTCGCTCATCCATGTCCCTCCTTTGGGATCCTTTGTTGGGCACCAGGCATGTCCACATCTCACTGCACATGGATCATGCTGAGAGCAACCCCGGAACACATGACTGTCTCAGATCAATCTCAGCCAGAACTGGGGGTGGGTGTTGGATACCCTGGAAGCAATTTGATGTGCTGCCACACCTCCATGGGGGCAAGGTCACCTAGGATGGTGGCATGGTGTCGTGACGTTAGCTCCAGGATGTTGACGGAATCATGAGTAGTGTGGTGTGTGGGTGGGGTGAAGGGGAGCCCTTCAGCCTTGGAAGGTCTTCCTGCCTCACAGATCTACATCTGTCCTGCTTTCCTTGCCAAGGCGGTGTCTGGTGGCCAAAGAAGTGCCTGTCTCTGCCCTGGGTGGCAGCATGAGCTCCCTAAATGCCCATGGGGGTGGAGACTTGCCTGGGGCGGGGCTTCCTCAGTGGACAGACAGGTCAGTGTTGAGTTGTCCCAGGCTCCCCACCCACCCCAGCCACTCAGGGACCCTAGCACCAGCCTGGTACCTATCCTGGTTCCCCAGTCCTCCTGGTGCTAAGCCCTAGCGCACCCTTTACACCAGGTGCAGTTATGGAATCCACAGACTCTCCGCACCTGGTACCATAAAGCCGTGTGGCTGCCCTGTGAACAGCCCAGCACAGTCTCCTCGAAACCTGGGCCACAGAACCGCGGTCTGTGGCGGGAGGAACCAGAGTGGTCTTCCCTGGTTTGTCGGCCACTGTTTGTGCATCCAAGGGTCCTCTTCCTTTCTGCTTCCTGCCCCCTGGGGAGTGTGCTGCTGCCTTGTGCTCAGGCCTTCTGAGAGGTGTTATGGTGTGTATGAATACAGCTATGGTCCCTTACCCTTCTTGGACTTCTTCTGTGCTAATTTGCATTTTACTTATTTAAATGATTTCTTGTCATTTGGTCATGACAAGAGCATGGATAAATGTAATTTTGGTTCCCAAGCCTATCTGGATTTTTACCTCGGGTTTTGCAGTAGGTCGAATCCTGAATTGGAGCTAAAATGGCACATTCCACACCGAAGGAGGGAGAGGTATTGTCTTGGTTGTGCTGTGAAGAGGAAATCTGTGCATCTCCTCCTGGTATTAAACAAGTGGGATATGATGACAGAATTAAATACTCCTTTCTCCTCCTAGTAATGAGGAGGTCTTTATTTTAAAAATTGAACTGGCAGAAATGGATTGTACTTGACAATTTGCTGTGCGTCCATAAAAGCCATAAACTACAAGAAGCGATGTTGCTCGAGTCGCGGTTCTCATTTCCTGGCAGTCATTACATGCTTCCAATACAAAAACATTTTTCTCCTAACTATCCTCTCTGAGTTCAAAATGGATTTCCCTCCAGCCCCTGTCATTCAATTATCACCTGGGGAAATGCGCAGATATAACTGATGATCCCTTTAAAGCATCCCGCTGCCTGCCACCCTCTCTCATCCTTCATCTTTTGTTCCCTTCCTGTCATTAAATGTTACATTGCCAATGTATATTTTATAGGGTGACCCTGAAGGATGTCACTTTGATACTGTGCGAGGATAATGAGATTGCGCCCGTAATGAAAGGCCAATAAATAGAGAAATGTTTACGAGATGGAGAATGGTGGCTTTAACAGTTTTATGGCTTTCTGTTTTCCTGTCGAATTGTGGTTTTGTTCCAGGAACTGGAAAGCACTCGGAAAGGTGATGCCGTGATAGAACCATGGGCAGTTAGACCCCGCCAGCAAAGGAAACAAGAGAATATTCAGTATAGAAAAGAGCTCTGGTTTGAGCCATTCAATTCTCAGGGTTTTGGCATCTCCATCAATAAATGGGATTCCTGATGCAGACGTTATTATGTTTAAAATGTTGAAACTTTTTTTTTTGAGAGGGGGTGGTCTTGCCTGGTGGTGCTGAGGAGTCACTCCTGGTTCTATGCTCAGGGATGATGCCTAATGTGAGTCTGGGACCATATGTGGTACCAGCAGTCGGACTGGGGTTGGCCACTAAGGCAAGTGTCTTTGCCCCATACTTCCTCTCTAGCTCCAGTCGTTCTCTTGAAACAAGCAGAGTGGCAGAAGCAGACCTGCAGTGCCCTCGTGGAGGCGGGTCCCCCTGGGCTTCCCCGGACTTCCCACTCTGTGCTGGCCACCCAGTCTCTGCACAGAGACTGAGTTTCCAAATCTCCTTTTTTAAAAAAATGGGGGTTTTGGGGGGGGGGAAGGGTCACACCCGGCAATGCACAGTGGGTTACTCCTGGCTCATGCACTCAGGAATTACTCCTACCAGTGCTCGGGGGACCATATGGAATGCTGAGAATCGAACCCGGGTTGGCCGCATGCAAGGCAAATGCCCTACCTGCTGTGCTGTCGCTCCAGCCCCAATTGGTGTCCTTTTTGGCTAGTTGACGAGTCTTCTGTTTGATGTGTCATTTAAATTTTTAAAGACTTATTTTCTTTGCTTTTTTTTTGGGGGGGGTCACACCTGGCGATACACAGGAATCACTCCTGGTGGTGCTCGGGGAACGATACGGGATGCTGGGAATCGAACCTGGATCAGCTGCGTGCAAGGCAAACACCCTACCTGCTGTGTTATTGCTCCAGCCCCTTTAAAGACTTATTTTTAAAATAAGTTTTTATTAAAAGAAATTTAGAGAAATGTGAAGGGGAAGAGAGAGAAAGATGTGTTCAAGAGAAAACATGAACTTTTTTTAGAGGGGAAAAAGCCATTGACAGGTTTTTAATGAGCTGAGGAAGGTGGCCATTGCGTGGGAGGCTCAGGACGGCCATGCCATTGGATCTCCTGTCACTCACACAATTTTGAACACCTGTGATGCCATTTCTTGAAAGAGATGTTTCTAGCTGGAAGTAATACAGAAGAGCTTCCACCTCATCTAAACAGGCACTCTTCAGCGTGGCAGTGAAGGGGTTGGCTCGCACTGGCTGCCTTGGCCTGGAATCCGCATGGCCAAGAGGGCGTCCCTTTGGCTGGAAGCTGCCTGTGCCCTTGGGGGCCCCCTCTTGGTGGCCAGTTCAATCCGGCAAGACTGGGTCGGGCAAGACTGGGTCTGCTGGGTGCTTTTCAGATATGCCGAGGCCACAGAGTGTTCAGCGATTAGCAGCAGAGCTTGCTGAGTGTTGGGGTGCCTTGAGGGATTAAGGGCTTCTGTTGGTTAACAGAAGGGGCCCGGGAGGGCACTGCTGGAAGACCACCAGTTGCCTGCTGGGCAAAGCTCTGTCGGCATGGCTGCTCTGGGTCAGCTGGGGGCTCTCCCCTGAGCACAGCTTCATTTTGTCTTGTTTTGTTTCAAAACATGGCCTAATTCTACGCCCAGCTCAGCAACAAAAGCAAAGTTCTGCAGCTCAAACTGTCAGTGGACAGTGGCCCCTGCAAGTTTCCCGGGATGCCCCTTTACTCCGATCACATCTCCCGGCAACCTGGACCACTGTTGGGGAACAAAGCCTGAGAAACAGCTGTCCCTGTCTCCTTCCTGCTCCTCCCGCCAAGGAAGCCTTTTTTCTGAGCCATCTCCTTAGAACTGCCCCCTGGGAATGGGCGCCCTGAAAACCCAGGCTTGGGGGTTGGAGAGAAACAGTGCATGGGTGAAGGCACCAACCCCAGTTCAACCCCATCACCACTATGGTCAGATATGGCCCATAAACCAAAAGCCAAACCAGAGTTCACCCCCAAGATTTAGATCTCTTCTCTCCTCCGACCGTCAGCTGGCTGTGCCAGCAGAACTCTCCTTGGCATCCCTGAGGCAGCTTGGAAAAAGGGAGTTGGCGGGACCAAGTGACCGGAGGAGACCCCATTCGGTTTGCTTTAGCCCAGACAGAACGGCAGGAGCTGTTGTAGTTGCTGAGAAACGGAGCCGTTCCTTCTGATGAAACCAAGTGACCTGCAGTTCACTCGTGTCCTGTTGCCTTTGTCACCCTGACCCTCTTTACTGTCCATTGTCCTCTCTCCTTCCAGCCCATGTTATGTTATCCAGATAGAGCTCTGCCCCGGCAACCAGGAATCCGTCCATCTTGCTCTTGTTTGGCGTGGCTCTGCCATCCTGTGCTTCTCTGCTGACGGGAAACCCAAGAGGCCCAGACCCAGTGCTGAGGCCTTGAACTCTGGCTGGGAGGGGTTCCCGGGTGGGCAGCTTCCTTGGGTCAGGAGCTGAGCCGGGGAGCAGCGCTGTTCACCAGTGGCTGTGCGGGTGGCTGTTGGGGATGACTGCGGGCTAGGGAGTGAGCGTGTCTGCTGACGGGCCCAGTGAGCCTGAGCGCGTGTCTTGGCAAGAGCAGCGGCCCTGGGATCTGAGCCATAGGGCAGCGGGGAGGGCACTTGCCTTGCCTGCAGCCGACCTGGGTTCAGTCCTCAGCATCCCAGCTGGTCCCCTGTGCATCTCCGGGTGTCACCCCAGACCAAAAAGAAAGGAGCTGCTGCCCTGCGTGCAAGCACGGGGAAAGGACTCTGCCCCTGCTTCTCACCCAGACACAAACCCATTGTGGTGTGTCATGCTGCTGTGCTCTGTGCAATTACAGCACCTCAAAAAGGAGGTGTGTTGACTGTGAGGTCTTGTTGTGAGATGAGGTGAGAGCCCGGGGAACAAAATGATCATTATGGGCCTTCGTGTCGGCAACATTTATACCTCTGTGTTTGCTTGAAAGCAAAAGCTCCAGCTCATTTGCAAGGCTGCCTTTGTGGAGCTGCCTTTTGATCAATGATTGCCTGTGTTAATGTTTCAGTAAGCTATTGATTTCTGCAACCGCTTTTGTTCCCTGAATTTATGTGCAACGGGTCTCTGCCGCACACTCTCTGCATGTTTGATTCCAGTGCCATTGACTCTTTCCTGGCGAGGCCTGGAGCAGCCTCTCTCCCTGTTTGTAGACCCAGAGCTTTCCCTGCCATGTTCCTTTGTTTGTCTCCAGACCTAGCCACCCGTGCAGTCCCCAACACGCTGCTCTAATCCTCCTAGATGTGTTCCCTCCGAAGGCCTTCCAGGGGCTGAGAGGCAGCTCATAAAACCTGGCCCGGATTTGTTGTTGTTTCCCCCATTTACTTTATTGATGTTTAAGTGCCATGCATACCGTAGACATCACCAAAACGCATCTTTTGAATTTCTGTATATCTGTATAAATTACAGCACAAATCAGTTAATAGAATGATCCGTTCACCCCAAGAGGGGTCTTCTTTACAGACACCGTCCTCCCCTCCTTTCCCCCTCCCGGGCTCCAGGCAACCATTGATTATCTTTTTTGTGATTACAGAGCCTCCTTTTCTCGAATGGAATCAAGCAGTGTGTCTCCCTTTGTGCCTGGCTGTCTTATTGCAAAGAGATGCGTTTGAGATCCGTGTGTGCCATTGCCAGTGTGTCCCTGTTTTTGCCTTGGTGGCTGGCATGTGAGTGGGCCGGCACGCCGTTCCACGTCGGGGCATCTGAGAGCTCACCTTTGGGGCTAAAGGTGCTCCTGTCTCCAGAAGGGACAGTGCCAGCCCGTATTCCTAGCGCCTTGTGGGGCAGGCAGGCCAGTCAGACACCACTGGGTAGTTTTGCCACTCTCAGCCTGGCTCTGTGGGTCAGGCATCGTCAGGGCCAGAAGGGCCACGCAGTCGTTCTTCCTTGATGCGCCCACGGAGGGTCTAACCACAAGTGCCATCCTGAGCCGGGACGTTGGTCCCACTCTGAGGGCCACAGACTCCGCATGGGCAGTATCTGCCCGGCAGACATTGCTAAGAACTGCCCACTTCAGTGCCAACTTACATGACACGTGTCCAAAGGCTGTCATTGCTGGGGGTGTTTGATGGAGCGTGGCCCCTCAGCGTGTGCTCCTGTGGGTCACAAGGCTTGGTGGCATAGGCAGTGGCTGTGAGTCGGATCGGCAACTGAGAAACCATTGTCCTCTTCATCGGTTGTGTAGCATCTGAGCTGCTTTGTCTGTCGGAGTCTCTTTATTGGATTTTTGGTTTATAGGGCACGCCTGGGCTAGTCCGGGCTCCGTGCTCCGGGATATCTCCTGGAGACCAGTTGCAGGTACCAGATAAGAACCAAGGTTGAGATGGTACAGCCACATGCGAGGCAAGCGCCTTCTCCCTTGAACTTCTCATCTGGCCTGGCCGATTAGAATCTTTGCTTCTCTCATTTTTGGCACCCAGTCACCTGACAGTGAACTTTTGGGAGGCTGTTGGGTGCTCTGGACAAGTGCTCCCACCTTGGGGTTCCCCAAGGTGGATTCCCCAAGGTGCTTCTTCAGAATATGGTAGTCTGCATGTTAGCTGACTTGGCTCATACATGTTGATCTGATCAGAGACCGGGTGAGTTGGGCACTTAACTGCCGTACTAGGTAGTTAAAATTTTCACGAGGCTCTCTCTACCTTGGAGTATTTGAAGGATTCTGTCTTTTATCGACCAGGGTCCTGGGGCAGATGGAGGCACAGAGCACCCTGCTTGTCTGTCTCATCTGGTTTTGTGTCTTCTTGGCTGTGGGCACCTTGCCTCCCTATGCTGGACCCTAAAAATGAGCAGCTCACCTTGTGACATGAGTCATTTCGGCTCCAAGCCAGTAGTGGTTTTCTCGTGTCGTTGTTGAGCTGCTGTGGTTTGGTCAGGCTGTTAGACCAGCGCTGCCTTCCCCACCTTCCACCTGGCCCCTCCCCGCTCCGTGGTGGCGGTTTCTGGAGAAGTCACACTGGCCAGGCATTTCTGGTCAGCCTGTAGGGTTTCTCTGGGCTGCTGGGAGGGAAACGTCCCGTGCACACGGGTGTGTATGCCCTGCTGAGGGTGGGCTTTCCTTCCTGTTGATTGTGTTTGAGACAGTGCAGTCTGGCTCTGAGGAGAAAAGTCACACGGGTCCCTGTGGAATGAGTGTCTGACGTCTGCAGCAGAGATGACCCCGGTGCACTCCCTTCATGTGCCCTCTCTCCTGCAGGGCGAGCTCATCACCTTCTATTACTATTGGAAGAAAACCCCTGAGGCCGCCAGCTCCCGGGCTCATCGCAGGCACCGCAGGCAGGCTGTGTTCAGGAGAATTAAAACTCGCACTGCGTCCACACCAGTCAACACACCCTCCAGGCCTCCCTCCAGCGAATTCTGTGAGTGGGGATCCTCGTCGGCTGGGTGCCGGCCAGGGCTCAAGGGGTGCCTCTGCAGTGGGCAGCACTGCCCAGAGGTCACACTGACTTGGGATTCGTTGGAGAGCCGTGCGAATGAGCCTCCATTGATGTCATGGTGGGGGTCACTTACCTGGTGGTGGCAAGGACCCTGTGCTGGCACCAAGCCTATCTGCCAGTCGTGCTCCCACAAAGCCATAGGCCAAGCCCAATTTTAAGTTTTAATAAGGTCTCGGGCTAGAGAGATGATACAGGGGTTAAGACGCTTGCCTTGCATGCAGCCCACCCCTGCTTATTTCGGAGCACTGCCAGGGGTAGCCCAGCCCCCAATTACCAAACAGTTGCTTTGAGAGGTTCTTAGGCTGCAAATAGGGACTCTTCGCCCCCTAGTGGCTGGGAGTGCTCAGCGTACTTGTGTTTCCATAGTAACCCGCCTCACATTTGGCCTCTCCGCCCCACCACAACCACCACCACCACCACCAATACACACTGTCAGTCATGGCCACTATCCCTCCTCACCCGGGCAGCCCAGAGGTCACAAGAGACCCTGGTCTTGGCCCAGCATGATGCTGTCTTCTCCACCCAGTGGACCTGAGCTCTGCCAGCGAGGATGACTTTGACAGTGAGGACAGCGAGCAGGAGCTGAAGGGGTACGCCTGCCGCCACTGCTTCACAACCAGTAAGTGGCGCCGGGAGGGGTGCCAGGGGCCATGTGTCATGGAGCCCTGCATGAGGCGGGCAGAGAGACCTGGGAACCGGGCTGACGCCCCTCTGCTGCCTTGGTTTTGCACAGCTTCCAAAGACTGGCACCACGGCGGCCGGGAGAACATCCTGCTCTGCACAGACTGCCGCATCCACTTCAAGAAGTACGGCGAACTCCCCCCCATTGAGAAGCCCGTGGACCCCCCACCATTTATGTTCAAACCTGTCAAAGAGGAAGATGACGGGCTCAGTGGGAAGCATAGCATGAGGACGCGGCGGAGTCGCGGCTCGGTGAGTCCCACGGGAGAGCAACAGGCCTGTGTGCTGGCTCAACCGTGTCTCTTCCTTGGGCACCAATAAAGAGTACCTTCTGGGCTTTGGGGTGCAGGGGGTAGGCCACAACCAGCAGTGCTGCTCCTGACTTGGTGCTCAGGAGGTCCTCGCATACCAGGATCAATCTTGGCCTTGTATACCACTGACGGGGTCCAGTCCCTGGTAGCACAGATGCCCCCTGGGTCTACGGGACCAACCACACCAAGTCACTCCTGTGCAGGCACTCGGCCTCTGGGCCTCCCCTGACCCATGCTGAGTCACCCAGTCGCCGCATTGGGACTTGTTTCCACTGTGGCCCAGTGGCTGACTCTTTTTCAGCATTTGGTCTGTTTGGGAAATTTTCTGATCCTTTTTTGGGTGACACCTGACTGTGCTCAGGGACCACTCCCGGCAGGGCTCGGTGGATCATATATAGTGCCAGGGATTGAACCTGGTCATCTGTGTGCAAAGCTTTAATCTCTCCATCTTCCACTTTGGGAAATGTTGAGGTTCGCTTTTCTACTGCTGGTCTCTCCTGGGGAGATTTGGCTTCCAGGTCAGGGCTGCATCGGAGTCTTGGGGAGCCAGTGACAAGGACACCACCAGGGTCTCTCCCCAGTACTGGCCTCCCTGGTGGTCTGTTGAGGCTGGTGGATTGGCACCTTCCTCTGACCTGTCTCCTAGCAAGGCCCTGGGTGCTCTTGCTCTGGTGCTAGGATGTTCTTATCTCTGCCAAGCATCGTGGCTTCGCTCCATGCTCAGGTTAGGAGCTGAGCTACAGGACTGGCCATGTTCAGCTTTTCTGTGGGCACGGTCTGCCCTCTCAGATGAGCATTGCCTGGGCAGGGGGAGTGTGGGCTGAGCCCGGGTAAGTGGGGTTGGCTGTGGGTGCTCTGGAGATCAGACAGCACTGCAGAAGAACATTCCCCCCTGGGCCCAGACCTGCTCCCTTGGCATGTGCCATAATACTGGGGTTGGGGGTTCCCTGGGCCTGGTTCAGGCAGCCCCTGTGAGGTCTGGTGTTCGGTCTCACCGTGTCCTGGCTTGGGTGGGCAGATGTCGACACTGCGCAGTGGTCGGAAGAAGCAGCCAGCCAGCCCTGACGGTCGGGCCTCGCCCGTTAATGAGGACATCCGCTCCAGCGGCCGGAACTCGCCCAGCGCCGCTAGCACCTCCAGCAACGACAGTAAAGCTGAGACCGTGAAGAAGTCGGCCAAGGTGAGGCGCCTGGTCCTGGCATTGCCCTGGCCTCTGCCTTTAGACCAGAGCCTAGTCTGGATCCCAGAGAAAGGGAATTCCCCAAGGCTCCCACCACAGCCTTCAGGGCGCCTCCATTTTAAGGTGTGTCCCAGCAGGGGGAAGGGCACATCACTTTCCCCCCAAAGCCAAGTGATGACCATCTTCAGATTCTTGGTCCATCCTGACTACACTGGGCCCCTCCGGAGCTTTCCTGCTCCCGGAGCAGGCGCTCACCCCCGTGGCCCTCCCTCTGCAGAAGGTGAAGGAGGAGGCCTCGTCCCCTCTGAAGAGCACCAAGCGGCAGCGGGAGAAGGTGGCCTCAGACACAGAGGAGGCGGACAGGGCCAGCTCCAAGAAGACAAAGACCCAGGTGAGTTCCCAGGCGTCTGTGCCCGACAGCTCCTGCCCCGGCAGAGGGGGTGCAGGGGTTCGAGTGGGGACTGGCCTCTGGGCGGGCAGCGCAGGGCGCCGTGGGCCTCCAGCTTTCCTGTCGGCCCTAGGAGATCAGCCGGCCCAACTCACCATCCGAGGGTGAGGGCGAGAGCTCAGACAGCCGCAGCGTCAACGATGAGGGCAGCAGTGACCCCAAAGACATCGACCAGGACAATCGCAGCACGTCCCCCAGCATCCCCAGCCCCCAGGACAACGAGAGCGACTCGGACTCCTCGGCGCAGCAGCAGCAGATGCTACAGGCCCAGCCCCCGGCCCTGCAGGCACCCAGTGGGGCTGGCCCGGCTCCCCCCACCGCCCCCTTGGGCGCCCCACAGCTCCCCACGCCAGGGCCCACGCCGTCCACCTCTGCCGTCCCCCCACAGGGCTCGCCCTCGGCCTCCCAGCCCCCCAGCCAGCTGCAGGCCCCCACGCCTTCTGCCTCCCACGCCCACCTCCAGCAGGCGCCGGCCCTGCACCCGCAGCGGCTGCCCTCCCCGCACCCGCCCCTGCAGCCCCTGAGCGGCCCAGCCGGCCCAAGCTCCGGCCCGGCTCATGCACAGCCACCCCTGCATGGCCAGGGCCCGGCCGGCCCCCACAGCCTACAGGCGGGGGCCCTGCTGCAGCACCCCGGTCCCCCCCAGCCCTTCGGCCTCCCCCCTCAGGCCTCACCAGCAGCTGCCCACCCACATGCCTCCCTGCCGCCCCCCGCCCCCCAAGCCACACTGCAGCCGCCCCGGGAGCAGCCGCCCCGGGAGCAGCCCCTGCCCCCAGCCCCCTTGGCCATGCCGCACATCAAGCCGCCCCCCACCACGCCCATCCCCCAGCTGCCCGCCCCGCAGGCCCACAAGCACCCCCCTCACCTGGCGGGGCCATCCCCCTTCTCCATGAACGCCAACCTCCCGCCGCCGCCCGCACTCAAGCCCCTGAGCTCACTGTCCACGCACCACCCGCCCTCGGCGCACCCGCCCCCGCTGCAGCTCATGCCTCAGAGCCAGCCACTGCCGTCCTCGCCTGCACAGCCCCCCGTGCTCACCCAGAGCCAGAGCCTGCCCCCCGCCGCCACCAGCCTCCACCAGGTGCCCCCGCAGCCGCCATTCACTCAGCACCCATTTGTTCCCGGGGGTCCTCCTCCCATCACCCCTCCAACTTGCCCCTCGACCTCCACCCCACCTGCGGGCCCTGGCCCCTCCGCCCAACCCCCCTGCTCCGCGGTGGTGTCTGCTGGGGGCAGCACATCTGGGGGGGCAGCCTGCCCACTCCCCACCGTCCAGATCAAAGAAGAGGCTCTGGATGACGCGGAGGAGCCCGAGAGCCCCCCGCCCCCGCCGAGGAGCCCATCCCCCGAGCCCACCGTGGTGGACACTCCGAGCCACGCCAGCCAGTCCGCCAGGTACTGTCCCTGGACTCAGGTGAGGGCGGGCCGGGCAGGGGCCCAGGCCAAGGCCTCACAGGCGCGCCCCCCTCAGGTTCTCCAAGCACCTGGACCGCGGTTACAACTCGTGCGCGCGCACGGACCTGTACTTCATGCCACTGGCGGGCTCCAAGCTGGCCAAGAAGCGGGAAGAAGCCATCGAGAAGGCCAAGCGCGAGGCCGAGCAGAAGGCGCGGGAAGAGCGCGAGCGCGAAAAGGAGAAGGAGAAGGAGCGCGAACGCGAGCGGGAGCGGGAGCGCGAGGCTGAGCGAGCAGCTGTGAGTGACCCTCTTGGGGGGCTCTGCCAGGGCCTCCCACGGACTCGGAGCCACGGGAAACGGGCGGGGCCCGGGAGGGGCCTCAGCAGGCAGACTGCCACTTGCCCCTGACGCGGCTCTCCTCTGCAGAAAGCATCCAGCTCGGCACATGAGGGCCGCCTCAGTGACCCCCAGCTCAGTGGACCAGGCCACATGCGGCCGTCCTTCGAGCCCCCCCCGACCACCATCGCTGCCGTGCCCCCCTACATCGGGCCCGACACGCCTGCCCTCCGGACTCTGAGCGAGTACGCCCGGCCCCACGTCATGTCGCCCACCAACCGCAACCACCCTTTCTACATGCCACTCAACCCCACCGACCCCCTGCTGGCCTACCACATGCCAGGCCTCTACAACGTGGACCCCACGATCCGCGAGCGCGAGCTCCGGGAGCGAGAGATCCGCGAGCGTGAGATCCGCGAGCGTGAGATCCGCGAGCGCATGAAGCCGGGCTTCGAGGTGAAGCCGCCTGAGCTGGACCCGCTGCACCCTGCTACCAACCCCATGGAGCACTTTGCCCGGCACAGTGCCCTCACCATCCCCCCCACCGCGGGCCCCCACCCTTTTGCCTCTTTCCACCCGGGCCTGAACCCCCTGGAGAGGGAGAGACTGACCCTGGCCGGCCCCCAGCTGCGGCCCGAGATGAGCTACCCCGAGCGGCTGGCGGCCGAGCGCATCCACGCCGAGCGCATGGCCTCGCTCACCAGCGACCCCCTGGCGCGCCTGCAGATGTTCAACGTGACACCCCACCACCACCAGCACTCCCACATCCACTCCCACCTCCACCTCCACCAGCAGGACCCCCTCCACCAAGGTGGGCGCCCGGCTGCATGCGGGGGGGCGGGAGGACATTGGCCCAGGAAGAGTTTGGTGCCCGGGGTCTGTTCTGTGGGGCCAGCACACATGTTGGTGCTTTGTGGGGCCAGCACACACATTGGTGCTTTGGCCGCCCTGTGGGCAAGTGGCCTGGTCCTCTGGTGACAGCTTCAGGGGAGTCCCATGGGGGCAGCCAGGGCTGTCTGCGGTCGCTGAGAACTGGAGCCATCCCCAGAGGGCCGGGCCTGGCCTCTGCTGACTTCTTGAGGGCTTCGAGACTCGCGTCCAGCCAGGGAAGGCGCAGGCTGCTCGCAGGGGTCGGCACTGCCATGCTCCCAAGTAGACGGGGTGCCTTCCCCACAGAAGTCGTCCTGTGCGGAGCTCCCCAGCAGAGAGTTGGGGGAGGCTGCCCGGCCTGGCCCTAACATTCTCTGGGCGCGTGTCCAGAAGCCGTGGAGCTGGGGTGATCTGCGTGGCGGTGCCGCCACCTGCTTCTCCTGAACCAGCCAGGGCTCCACCAGCACCCTCTAGCTGTGCTTCCCTCTGGTGCCCACTGCTTTCCCATCCGGGAGGTGGGCAGATGGTGGGCCCTGTCCTAGAGTAGCCGTGGTGGGCTGAGCAGAGGGAGGGGCAGAAGCTGCTCTGGGCCCCCTCCTAGGCAGTGCCGAGTCCTGGGGGACCAGGGGCGCTGCAGCAGCCTCTCCAGGCGCTGGCGGGGCCCATTCAGCAGTTGTGCGGGTAGCACTGGTGGAGTAGGAGTGACAGTGCCGCATAGAGGGCGCTTGCCTCACACGCAGCCAACCCCAGGCACCCCGGATGGTCTCGCAAGCCCTGAGCACAGTTGGGTGTGGGCCTGTCAGAAGAGCCGGCAAGGGCAGCCCCAGCTGGGGTCCGGGAGTGGCAGAACCGGGCAGGCGCTGCTCCTGCCTCTTGGCTGCTTTCTGGAGTCACGTGGGGGCAGCGGGTCTTTCTGGGCCAGAGGCCAGCGCCATCAGCATCTGGACCCTTCTCTCCCCAGGTTCTGCAGGCCCAGTCCACCCACTGGTCGACCCCCTGACCGCTGGCCCCCATCTGGCTCGCTTCCCCTACCCGCCCGGCACCCTCCCCAACCCTTTGCTGGGACAGCCCCCCCATGAGCACGAGATGCTGCGTCACCCAGTTTTCGGTAAGTCCGGCCATTGCTCGGCGCCCGCAGCCCCTCCCGGGGACTCTGCCTCCTGTGGGAGTGCGGGAGCGCCCTGGCAGGCTGTCGGGGCCTTTCCACAGCGGAGGCTGTTTGGGTTCCAGGCACCCCCTACCCCCGAGACCTGCCCGGGGCCATCCCACCACCCATGTCAGCGGCCCACCAGCTCCAGGCCATGCACGCCCAGTCGGCCGAGCTGCAGAGACTGGCCATGGAGCAGCAGTGGCTGCACGGACACCCCCACATGCACGGCGGCCACCTCCCCAGCCAGGAGGATTATTACAGGTGAGGCTGTCTGGTCCCCTGCGCGGGAGCCCACAGAAGCACCCAGCGGGGGAGTGGGGGGTGCGGGGGGCTGCCCACACCTGAGGCTGAGCGTGCTCTCCTTCACTCTCTGCAGCCGACTGAAGAAAGAAGGGGACAAGCAGCTTTAAGTTATTTATTTGTTAAGGCCGGCTATGGAAGCCCCAGTTCTGGGGGAGAAACAGGACTTTTTACATACGAGAGGAGCTGCAAAGCGAAGAGTATCTTCTAAAGAGATTTCTTGACCTATTTAAAAGCCCACAACTAAAAATGTCTCAGCATACTAGTGTCGTTGTAGAGAGGAGTCGGAGACAGCGCGGTCTCCCTGCATGACGGTCCCCCGGCAGCTCGTCCCGGGCGGGGCTGAACACTCGGAAACCTTCCTGCAGTCTTGGGGTTCGGCTTTCATTTTCTTTTCCCTCTTGAGTTCTTTGTAGGTGCTAGAATCCAGCCCACGCTCCCCACTGTGCGTGCAGGCAGCTTGGCTTGGTGTGTTCCCAAACCCGCAGGGTTTGCAGCTAGATGACATATGAGTTTGGAATCCAAGAGCTATAATTTTTAAAAGATCTTTTATTTTAATACATTGTAGGAAATCTTCATAATTTGAGAAAGTTCTGCAGCATGGCTTTTTACGTCTGTAAATAAATAATTTTAGAACAGCCTTTTTTTCCTTCCACAAACTACTATTCTGATCTATTTTTCCCAGCCATGTCACTGAGTGTGAATTCCTACCAGCTATTGACAGAATACAGAGTTGATTTTTTATAAAAGTTATATATAATTATCCCTTTAATTAAAGGGCACAGGTGGCCGTTGCTAATCACAAACGGGCGAGAGCTTGGGATGAGGTCAGGTCACAGGCACGCATCCCAGGGTCTGCAGGGGACAATATCATAGACTCTTTGACTTGCTGCTTTGGTTTCCTTCCGCCTGTCCCAGCTCGCGCTCAGCCTCAGTGGCCCCCATCAGCCAGAGCGCAGGGCGGATCGCGTGTCCGATGGCAGAGTCCCTCCCCTCGCTCTGCATGCACGCTCGATTGTTCTGGGTGAGCTGCCTAACTTGTTAGTACTCCGATAGTTTCATAAACATCCTGGAAAGTTGAAGGCGCCAATCCCCCGCAGTGATTCGGCACTTGTCTGTCTCTGCTCACCGGAGGAACCGCCAGGCTCCCTTGTGACACGCGCCATTGGCATCTTCTGGATGAGGGGGTTGGAGTGAGGGATCCCCTAGACTGGCCTGTTGGGGTTGCTGAGTTCTGCGCAGGGGCAGGCGCTGTGCCTGGGGGCCCACGTCATACGGGAGAGCCCGTGGAGGAGGAACAGGAGGCAACAGAGCAGGGGGGAGCCGGAATCGGGCCCCACGGCCTGAGAGGCTGACGTCGTGCACTTTGGCCAGAGCCTGAGGGTGAGGCTGTTCTGGGGGCGCTGGTACCTCTCCATTTCACCTCTCCAGGATGCCCCCACTCTCCTTTCCAGACTCTGGCAGGCTCTTTCTGCCAGTGTGCATGTGGGCACGTCCAGGAACAGACCATGAGAAGACACTTGTGGGTGGCGGCCAGAGAGCAGGGCCACCGAGGCAGAGGGGAGGCCACGCCCGGACCCAGAACCCACAGGCAGCAGCTTGGCTTGGGATCTGGCTCCCGACTCCAGGCCTGTATCAGGGGCATTTTGGTTCTGTTTAAACCGTTTGGTTTCAGTTGGGACAGATGGAGGATTATTGTGTCTGTTGAAAATGTTCTATGTTTTTTTCCTTGCGTTTTCTCATTCCATTTCTGCCTTAACTTTAGCTCCTTAAAGGGGAGGCAAGGCTCAGATGAATCCTTTGTTGTTGGGAGGCCCGTTCCCAGCAGGGTGAGTGGGAGTGGGGATCTCTGCACCCCAGACTGTGGCCCTGGCCCAGACGCCTGCCCTCAGGCGCCCCCACGTCTCCCAGATCTTACTTTCGGGCAACACCACGCCCGTGTTCATTTAAACCTTTTTCTCCTCTGTCATCCATTTCTCCAAAGAAGAGAGAGTGAAGTGCTTGGAAGTCTGCTTGAAAGCTGTCTGAAGGCGTTATCTCGTTCCGTTTGGGTTTTCTCCCCTTTCCCAAGGTGAAACAATGAGATTCTTCCACTTAAAACCCACCGCTTGGCCAACCACACCCGCGGTGCCTGAAGCCGGCCCTTGGGTCCCCTTGGTTCTCCTTCCTGTGTTTTGTACCTTGTTCAATGTCGTCAGGTTGAGCTTCCCCTGCCTGCTGCCGCCAAGCAGCGCGGACACGCCGGTTTGCTACGTTTCTATATATCTGGAAGCTAAATGTATATATATGAGTAGTTTGCCATGAGATAACACAGTGTGAACAGAGTAGACACCCCAAAATCGTGACTTCTGTGTTCTCTCCATTTGAGTATTTTGTAATTTTTTTGAAATATTTGTGGACATAAATAAAACTAAGCTACACTACAACAGCAGGGCGTCATCCAGTGGACTGTGTCATGGGGGATGGGAGGCATGCCCAAGCCCTCGCCGTGCGCGTCCCTGCCCCGCATCCCAGACCCTGCCAGTCGACCCCACTCGGCCTGTGGGGCAGCGTCCAGTGGATGGGCAGTAGCTCCTCTGCCCTGGGGAGATCTGAGCCGCCCTGATAGGGTGGGCCTGCTGCCCCTGCTGAGCTGCTGCGTGCAGCGTTTCCCAAAGCTTCGGGCCTCACCTGAGCCACACCTGAGTCCCGCTAGTATGGGGGACACAAAATCAGAGCAGCCCAGAGCACTCGGTCACTACCCAACCCGGCCTTACAGCGCTAAGCACTCGGGACTTGTGGGGGACACTGCGTCATGCCAGCCAGCACCACATGCCCCACCCCAAGCACCTCCAGAGAGGCCCCCTCACTGCTGGGAGTGGCCCCCCAACAAAAACCCAAGGAACTTTAGGGGCCTTATCTCTGAGCCCATGAAGAGCTGATTCACTCAGCCCTGCTGCCACTCCAGACCTGGCCACCAGGGGGCATATATGTTTGATATTTTAAGAATTACCAAATTACTTTCCAAAGTGATTGTGTCATTTGAAACCATCTCTGCACTACGCAGTACTTTTATTGCTCCATTCTCTTGTCAATGTTTTTTTTTTATTTCTCTTGATTAGGTGGCAGTTATTATTGCAAATTATATCAAAAGGTGCACATGAAAAATAATCATGAAAGTATGGTAAAAAAAGTAGTGACTTTTTTGTGAAACATGCTTATTTCCTTTTGTCTAAATCATTGTCACTGTCACTGTCCTCCTGCTGTTCATCAATTTGCTCAAGTGGGCCCAATAACATATCCATAGTGAGACTTGTTGTTACTGTGTTTGGCATATTGAATATGTCACAGGTAGCTTGCCAGGCTTTCCCATGTGGGCAAGATACTCTTGGTAGCTTGCCGGGCTCTCTGGGGAGAGGCAGAGGAATTGAAACTGGCTTGGCCAGGCCGGCTGCGTGCAAGGCAAACGCCCTACTGCTGTGCTATTGCCCCAGACCTTTTGTCTAAATATGAAAATAATTTTATTGTGTTTTTGCAATGTGTATTTCTTTTCCCTCTACCTATATATTTGAACTTGTTGTGGACTACACCAGATCTTATTATTTTATCCTTACCTCATACATTCTGCACTTAATATTTTAGTTGTCATAATGGAATTGGATGTGTAATGAATGAGAGCCAGACACAATAATCTCAGAACTGCAGAAGCTTTTAATTTCTTATTCCAGTCATCTTCTTGGCTTTGTCACATTGCTGATCAACAAATTATTTACAGGTGTGGTTGCATGATTTTTTCTTTCCCTTGTGGCATCTGAACAGAGCCTGTGGTTGGTTGCTAAAATTTCTAGTCTGGCATCTGCTTCTACCAGCATTTGTGTAAATAATTGGTAGGATTCCTGAATGACAAAGGTTAAATACATGTCTTGTAATTGCCACAGGCAGCCAGACAGCAAAAATGAACAACAGCTGATGTTCCCTACTTGGTTTGAAAATACAAAATGGCTCTACTATGGTATTTATTTTTAATAGCCAGCTTAACACTGCCCGGAGTGAACAAAGGATGTGTTGCAGTGCTAGAGGGCTTCTTATTCTATGAGCTCAAGAAACATGGTGTAAACTGCACGGGATATTGAATTTAAAAGTAGGGGAGAGAAACTATACTATGTGGTAGGTGAAATGGAAGCAACAGTGGCTATTATTACCCTTAAATTTTCTTTTTTTAGAACGAGTAATTATTTTTTAATGTCCTCAAAGACACAGTACAAGATTGAATGATTAGTATATACTCTAAATATTAGAGCCTCACCACTATCTCTCAATGTTTCACATTAGTGTCCTTAGAATTATTATTATAATAAATATCAATATTATATTTCAAATAAAATGCAAAATGACTATTATATGTCAATATAAAACTGTAAAATGGATTTAACTCTTTGTTAGAACTATAAATAAATGTTAAATGTATTGGAAAATAAAACGTGGTTTCTCAGTATTAATTCCCAGTGTATCCAGGAAGCTATTAACAAAAAAAAGTCTAGAACAAAATATTGCATGATTGAAAAGAAAAAATTTTGAATTTTCCTCTTGCACATACCAGACCTTTGTTCAGTGATTCTCTAAGGAGGCTTCTGATGCAGTATGAAGGACTCTGGTTTTATTGCCAATATTTGTCACCCATTTATCTACCGTTAGTTAGAAAAAAATTGTACTTGAAAGTGTATAGGAAACTTCTTTCTAAAAAAAAAATTGATGCGGGGCTGGAGTGTTAGCACAGCAGGTAGGGCGCTTGCCTTGCACGTGGCTGACCCAGGTTTGATTCCCAGTATCTTATAAGATCCCCCAAGCACCGCCAGGAGTAATTCCTGAGTGCAGAGCCAGGAATAACCCTTGAGCATAGCTGGGTGTGACCCCAAAAGCCAAAAAAAAATTAATGCTCTTGAGTTCTCAATTGAAAAACATGGACTATAATACTTTTTCTAAGTGCCTTATATTACTGTAAAAATTACCAGAATTAAATGAGTTCAAACTCATTAAATTATAGTGGAAAACTTTACAGAAAAAGGAAAAGAAAAACTATTGCTCTGTTATTACCTTATTTTGAAACTGCATATTTTTGGTTGTCAAAATCAAGATACTTAGTGTCCTATTGACATAACCCACAATTTATCAGAATTTAAACACATAACCCACAATTTATCAGAAAATGCTAATGCTGCCAGTTTGGTGCTTATCATTATCCAATATCCCATATCCTATTATCCAATATCCCATAACTTATCCATATATTCCATTTTCTACCTCATACTAGTTTCGAACTCTCAGATGCAATTATTACATGTCTTTGATACAAACATCATGGGTGTACCAGTCTTTTTAAAGCTACTATCTGCCTATATGATAGTTTTTAACATATTCATTTGATCTCATGTATATCATAATGGTTCAAATTTGTTTCTTGCAAGTTTCAGAATATTGGCTATGAATTACAGATTCATCCAGATACTTTCTGTCTTTTGATCGGTGAGTTTAGGACATTTGCATTAAATAGAATTACTGAGGTAAAGTTGTATTTTGACATCATTTTGCACAGATGCTGTATATTAGTGTCATAGTTGTTTCTTTGGTCTCTGACTTTTTTAAATAAAGGATAATTTTTATATTTTTTTTTATATCTTGCTGTGCTAATTTAGTGTCTACAAACTTCTTCAGCTGTTTTTTGTTGGTGAAGTTTGGTGTGACTCATTAATGCTTAAGTGATAATCTGGATGGATGAAGATTTATTGTTTACATGCCTATTTTACTAGCTGTGTTGCCTATATTCTACTCTTCCCTCTGAGGTGTTATTGAAGAACAAGACATTCATTTCAAAGAGTTTCCATTGTAGCTAATGTTTTTAGCTGCTCTTGTTGCTTTTAGGATTTTATCTCAACATTTGGTTCTTGTCATTTTAATTACCATGTATGTTGGTGATTTTCTTTTGTGCTGATTCAAGTTGGAATTCCTTGGACATTGTATCTGTGCATGTATTGGTCAATCAATCCTCACACTGGGAAGACTTGGCTATAATTCCTTCTACCAAAGCTTATCTTCATTTTCTTTTTCTATTCTTCCTCTGGGGCTGGAGCAATAGCACAGCAGTAGGGTGTTTGCCTTGCACGCAGCCAACATGGCTGACCCGAGTTTGATTTCTCCGCCCCTCTCGGGGAACCTGGCAAGCTACCGTGATATATTCAATATGCCAAACACAGTGACAATAAGTCTCACAATGGAGACGTTACTGGGCCTGCTCGAGCAAATCCATTCTTCCTCTAGACACTAAAGTTCAGACATTCTTCTCTATGACTGTCCCATATCTCTCTTTTTTTTTTCTTAATTTTTCCCTCTACTGTTCTTTTGGGATGGCTTCTTTTATCTTATTCTTGTGTACTGTTACCTATCTATGCTTCTATTGTGTTGACCCTTGTGTCTATTGTGTTTATTTCTCCAACTATGTTTTTCATTTTAGTGACTTCAGATTGTAGTTTTCTTATACTTTGTTTTTCACTGTTTAAGCTCTCTTGTTGTTTTATTCAGTTCAGGGCTGAGTCTAGCCACTGGCATTCTGAATTCTTTTATATAAGAGAGTGGAAGGTCTAGTGTCCTTGTAGCTCTTCCCTAGATTTTGACTCCAAGCACTAGAGCAGGTGAGTCCCTGCACATCTTTGTGGAGTGGGCCAAGAGATAGGCTCCTACTCAGGCACTGCTGCTCTCATGTTCCTTCATCTCAAGACCTGAGGAATGGTCAATTTGTGCATATGTACAGTTCTGGCCCAGTGAAGCAATATAGAGATCTAGCAGTATGCCACTCAGCGAGGGCCCCTTGCATTGGGCCTGATGTTGGACTTAAAGTGTCCTGGATTCTATAACATAGTGTTCTGGCACATTCCCCTGTGGGGTCTGCATATTAGGTTTGTGGCTGAGCAGGAGTTATCCTGGATCCCGGTAAATGGAGTTTCACTAGTTTTAATTTTTAAAACATCTGTAATCATATACCAGAGCAGTGGAACAGCAGGTAGGGTGCTTGCCTTCGCATGCAGCCAACATTGCTGATGTACTTTGGTGGCCAGAAAAGTTCCCTCTCTGTTCCCTCTCTGTCAAGACCTACATAATAGGTCTCTGTCTCAGGGCATTTTCTGATCCTATAACTCCTCAAATCCCTGGAGGGGGCAGAGAGGCACGCAACTATCCTACTAATCCTGTCTAACTCACCAGACAGGATATTTGGTTCAAGTCAATCTCTCACTGTTAGCAGTGCAGCATGTTGCTTGAATTATATATAGGAGTAGATTCTACAATTATCATTTTTTGAAACTTCCAGATTGTTTTATAAAACATCTGTAACATGTTATAGTCCCAACAGCAATGTATGATGTTTTCATTTTCTTTCCATTATCTCCAGAACTTTTTTCTCTGTTTTGATTAAAGATGCCTTAATGGTTGTGAAATGGCATCTCATTGTGATGATTTTGATTTGAATTTCCCTAATGACTATTATTATAATGCTCAAATGTGCTTTCATATTCTACTTAAAGGACTGATGTTTTGAAAGAAGAAAATTTTTGACATGTTTACATAAACATGAAACAAAATGATAACAAGGAAAAAGGCAACATATGCTTAATATAAACTGTTCCAGGCATGAAGAATTTAAATAATTCACCCCAGTAAGATATTGTATTTATTTATTTTTTTCTTAAAGTTGTGTCATGGGTAAATAGTATGCATTTCATGATTTTATCATAGTATACCCTGAATGTATCCTAAAAGATGTGTTATTTTTAAAGTGTAAACTAAAATAATGAAGAATCTCTAATGTAGGGATAATTCATTTTACCAGAAAGTGTTAAATAAAACAGATAACCATCATATTCTATAATGTTTTTCATAAATATATTTAATTAATATAATAATTTTTCCTCCCAGTTGGTGGTCGTTCTGGGAGATCTCTTTTTAAACTTTGCAGCCCTTTCTCCCAGCTCTGTGAAGTAGAATTTTGCATGAAGGAGACAGTGGTCCAATCCCATTCAGAATTTTAGGACAATAGCAACATCGGTCAGGCAAAACCGTCGATTGAATATGATGTGATCTATTTCATTGTGGAATCGTCCACCGGGAGACTCCCATGTCCAACGTTTAGATTCTTCCTTCTGGAACTGTGAGTTACCATGAATGGTCTTGGTCGACATGATGAACTCAGACAGTCTCTCACCGTGTTCGTTCCTTTCTAGGCCATGGGTCGCTGTGTGAATTTCTTTGGCTGATATTCTCGGTCCTATCTTGGCATTAAACTCACCCACAATGATCTTGTAGAAGGTGTGGTCTTCTTTATAGAACTTCTGCTCCATGTAGAACTTCTCAATTTCTCCTTCATCATAATTGGATAGTGGTACGTATGCAATGAAGACAAAAACTGCCGGCAGTGAGTCACATCTATTCAAGTGTAATCATCCGATTCGGGTTGTTAAGCATTCAAATGAATCGATGCTCATAGCCAAGTTTGTTTTCACAAGGACAACGACACCACCGATGCCTCTTTTGTTGAATGTTATAAGGAACAGTGATTCTCCAGTGTCAAAAACGGCGTGATGTGATTGATGCTTTCTTGTCTCTGTCAGACCAACGATGTCCCACTTGATCTTTTGCGCTTGTACCGTCAGGTCCTCGATGGTTGCATCCTATGCCAGCGTAAGTGCATTGAAAGTAGAGACA
This sequence comes from Sorex palustris, assembly GCA_028565675.1. Lineage (NCBI taxonomy): Eukaryota > Metazoa > Chordata > Mammalia > Eulipotyphla > Soricidae > Sorex > Sorex palustris. The sequence continues at coordinate 1,800,300 of JAOXYA010000032.1, read as the reverse complement.
GTCATTTTTGTCTTTCTTCATTTTGACAGCGTAGTTCAGCCTGGAGATTTTATCAGCCTCTCCTTCCTCATCCTTCTTAATGCTGCCATATTGGTGGCTCTTTCATGGTCATGTGAATGAGACCCTTTGTATTTACTGGTTTTGGCATATCGAATACACCACAGATAGCTTTCAGGCTCTGCCATGTGGGTGAGATACTCTCAGTAGCTGGGTGGGATACTCTCGATGACTTGCCAAGCTCTCTGAGAGGGATAGAGGCTTTTGGGTGGTGACCTCTAATCACCCTTGTAGGTGTTCCTATGGTTCCAACCATATTTGAACTCTATCAAATATGATGTGGCTATCCTGTAAGTTGGGTATTAAGTGTCTTATGATGTGTTTGGAAAGCATCCTGGAGTGTGGCGGTGGCTGGGTAGTGGAGGTAGTGGAGGTAGTGGAGGACTGCTGTTGAGGTATTTATCTGGTACTGGTAGGGTGGGTCTTCTGTGCATAATCCCTGGGTCACAAGTGGTTGGTGGGAGTAGACAGAGCAGGGTAGGGTGGGGCTCCTGGTTTTAATCCCTTGGTCACCTGTGGTTGGTGGGAGCAGGAAGAGGTGTTCTGTCCCCAGGTCTGTTGAGCCTGGAGTCTAAGGTCTCAGAGTTCTGCTTATCTGGTTATGTGGGGCTTCACTCGTGCATGAATCTTGGCCCGAGTGTCCAGAAAAAGTCCTGGAGCATGGTGGCGGCTCATTAGTGGAGGTAGTTATAATTAAACTAATTATAACTTAATTTAATTTTCATTACCCTTGCCCTTCTTTGAATGGAACTGAATGCAAGTTTTCCTCTTTGGGGGCATAGTCAACAAGAAACAGGAAGTCAGACAAAATAGAGAGGGGTACTTCATTCCCTGGTAACTGAAATGCTAGAAATCTAGAAGTTGTAGTAGATGTGAGTACAGAATCAGCACTTTGAAAAAGTATAAATTCTGAGAGGTTATTCTACTACCCTAACATTCCTATAGCATTGCCTGAATAAAATAGACTAGGAAATTATCGTAACCTGGTAGACCAATTTCTTACTAAATAAATAAGATAGATTGGCAGATAGGCAGGTAAATTGAAAGTTAGGCAAGCAGCAACTAGATGGAACCCCATCTTGAGAAGTACTTAAACTATGAGATGATGTTTAAGAAGTTAATCTGTCACCAGGGCATTTGCAGGAAGGTTGGATGCAGCTATAGAGGTTGTTCTTAGAAATAAGGCTGAGATATGCCAGACCAAAGGCAGAAGGCTAGAGTCCCTCAGGAGAGGAGGCGATTTAGCAGGAGCAAAGGCCATCAAAATTTCTGTCCTTTTTCTTTGACCATGACCTGGCAGGTCTCTTATCTGACCATAAGCAGATAAGATGGAACTGTCTGCATTCCAACTTGAGATGTGGAATTCCTTTCTATTTCTTGAAATTCTCACCTCTCTGTCTTGTTGTTGTTGTTTGTTTTTTGTTTGTTTTTGCATATTTGGGTCACACCCTGAGATGCTCAGGGATTACTCCTGATTCTGCACTCAAGAATTACTCCTGCTGGTGCTCAGAGTACCATACAGGATGCTGGGATCAAATCCTAATCAACCCTGTGCAAGGCAAATACCCTACCCTCTGTACTATTGCTATGAGTTCTATCTCACCTCTCTCTGGAGAAACTCACATTCTCTCTTGAATGAAATTCTTCTTTCTTTAAAACCTTTGAATAAAAAGTCTTTGGCTTCTCTCTGTCTTCTAAAATCCATGATATGTCTTCTGAAATTCCTTTCTGTGAGACAGACAACAAACCTGGAAGACACGGTGGACCATGGAATTGAAGTGTCCATGCCAGGCTGAAATTTGTTCAGACTATTGCCAGGCCTCACTTTCCCCAGTGCTTTTAAGCTGCATGGAAATCAGTAATACTTTCTCTGCTATGTAAACCACATGCGTGTGAAGAGTGAAAGTATCGACACACGCATGAAGGTACCAGCAGAGGAACAAAGGCATGCGGGTCCTAGGGCTGAGATCTCCAAGCCTACTCGGATCAGATCGGGGCTGAGCATCCTCTACCCAGATCCTCCAAATTCCAGAAGGCAGGGGTCACACGCACCAACTGTTCTCCTGGCGCCGTGTAATCCCATCAACGGCCGAGACTCAGAGACTATAAAACCCAGCTCCCGGAAGAGAACAGCACAGAGTCTCCTGCCCCTGTGCCTGGCTGTCCTCGCTGGGGCCCCTTGGAGGGGAGCAGCCGTGCGACATTTTATTATCTCATTCCTACTTGGACAAACTGGCAGGCTACCGAATGTGACCTGCCCACAGGGCAGGGTCTGGAAAACTTCCTGTGGCATACCCAATATGCCAAATACCAGTAACAAATGATGCATCTCATTCTCCTAAAGAGCCTTGAATATGACACTTTCTTAAAAATCTCAGGGCTAGGACGAAGGAGACATTAAGAGGGCCTGCTCAAAGCAATCGACGAATAATAGGATGGTTGTGATTGCGATCGTAAACCACATCCTCCTGCATTGGTTCTTCAGACCCTCAAGACAAGAAAAGAAATAGAACTTAAGAGAAGTGCTTATATATGGCCCTTCCAGCACTGTGTAAACTCACACAAAAGAGGGGGGCACGGCACACACACAGCGGCGGTGGCTCTATCTCTCCCACTGCCCGTGTTTGGTAGTCTCACCCTTCTCCCACCTCGGGGAGGTCAATGGCGATGGTCAGGCGGAGGAAGGAATGAGGGCCAGGCTGGTTGGGTAGCAGTTTATTCTGATCCTCTCTTCATCTCTGTCTCTGCTCCCCTATGCCCCATCTACAGTCTCATTATATCTCTCTCCAAGAGGAATTGGGGGAACAATTACACATAGGTGCGGTCACAATCAATAGGGGTAGAAATCAATAGGGGTAGAAATCTTAGCCTCAGGGAAAGCCGCTCCTAAGACAGATCCTTTCTCAGGAGGACCCACCCTAG
>JAOXYA010000032.1:1785550-1797221 GCA_028565675.1 Sorex palustris | reverse complement strand
GGGGGGTAAGGGGGACGGGGGATGGTTTGGGCCAGACTTGGCAGTGCTCGGGGCTTACTCCTAGCTCAGTACTCCAGAATCATTCCTGGCGGGCTTGGGGAACCACATATGGTGCTGGGGAGGGAACCCAGCCACATAGAAGACTTGTGCCCTACCCACTGTACTGTCGCTCGGCTCTGTGGGAACAAAACCATTTAGAGGTTCCTGGAGAGTGTGGCCCAAACATGGAGACCTCAAGAGACGGATGGGACCAGGCCAGGCATGAAGAGCTTCAACCGATTCTCTGAGGACCTCCAGATGTAAGGAAGCAGGGGATGAGCAGAGATCCTGGCCCAGGGCGGGGACAGCACGCAACAGGTGAGGAGGTGTCGGTCCACAGGATGGGGAGGATGGTCTTGTGCCCAGAGCAGGGGAAGGGACATGTCAGGTGCTCAAAACCCTGACTTCTGGAGGCAGGCAGCAGGCCCGCATCCCCCATTGCCGTTTGGGGACTTGAGACCAGTGCGTCCCATGTGTTCCCCAAGCCAGGGGCTGTCCCGGTTTCAGATGGTGAGTACAGGAGTGAGCAGCTATGCCTCCTCCCACAGTGCTCAGCCAGTGCTCACCATACTGGGGAGAGGGGCTGCCCAGTGAGGAGGAAGGCACTGAGGTCTTGGCAAGGGCCTTGGCCCGTGGAGGGCCGGAGCTGCATCCAGACCCATGTCCATGGGCTCTGGAAGGGGGGCTGTGTGCCAGGTGGCTGTGAATGAGGGAGGGAGGCATGGACGTGTGGGTGGGCTGATGAATAGATGCGGGGTCTGGGTGCTTCAAGGATGGGTGGGTAGGTGCAAGGATGGTTGGAAGGGGGGGCTGACTGGATGGATGCAAGAGGGGATGATGGATGGTTGGATATTGAATGGGTGAACATATGGATGGGTGAACAGGGAGGTGAGCGGGTGGATGAAGGGTGAGTGCGTGTACAATTGAGTGGCTGGGTGTATGGGTGCTGGCTGGGAACTGACTTCCTGACTGAGGGATGGACCCTGGATGGACAGCTGGGTCAGTGTCCTGGTGATAAATAGTGGTAGATGGCTGGGTGGTGAGTGGGTGCATTGTGCAGCGTGAGTGGTCTGTTAGTCCAGGCCTTGCCACCAAGCACTACTGACCTTCAGGACCTGGTATTGGGGACTGGCCTGCGCCCCAGGTGGCAGCAGCCTTCAGGTTGCAGATGAGGACAACCCCCACCCCCCCACCCCCGCCAAGAACCACCAAGCTGCAAGTCAAGAAGCCATTGCGACCCAGGACACCATCCCCCCCACCCCAGGAGAGCCATATGGGAAAATGCCAGATTTGCGGTTGCCATTTATTATGTCATCACATATTTACATCCTAGCTGGAACCCGGGTCACGCATTCAGCAGAAGGGGCTGGTGTTCCTCGTCAGCAGCCTCGCCGGGCGGGATTTCGTACACGACAAACAGCGAGGAGTAGAGGCAGCCCAGGAAGGACACGAGGCTGGAGAAGTACATCACGCCATTGGCGCTGCCGACAGCCGATGTCAGGGGCCCCAGCACCAGGGAGACGAGGATCTGGGCCAGGAAGTACTGGCAGCTGAGCAGGGAGATGTCCACACCCATGCCCCGCCGGGTGCCGTCCACACCAGACCCTGCGAACTAGCGAAGAGACGCGCATCAGCAGGATACGGGCCTCGGGACCCACGTGTGTGTGCCCCAAGAGACACTGGGTATGGGTCTAGGCCGCGCTGGGCACGTGCTTGGGGCACTAACCCTTGGCTCCCCCACCCCCTAGAAGACACCTGCCCGATGGGACCGCCGCTCCTCTGCCCTCACCTGTGCCCCAGCCTCGTCCACCTCAGTGCTCAGCCGCGTCGCCCCAGCTGGGACACACCTGTGTCCCTCCCTGCCACCCGCCACACTTAGAGCCACGGGGTGATAGGAGGCAGGCGGGTCCCCACCCTGTCCCCAAGACAGTTTGTCCTCCCTGAGAGCTGTGCTCACTGAGCATGGGCTGGGGTCCTGTAAATTGTCAACCTCAAGCCAGCAAGGGTGGGCGCCTCCGGGCCCTCAGCCTGCATTCTGGGGGCTTTGCATCATCAGATGGTTCCAGGCAGCAGAGTACATAGGTGTGCGAGCAACAGCAGAATCTGGTGAATGGCCCAGAACCTGGAGTGCCCCTCCACCCCAGTGCCAGGGCCCAGGAGCCGCATGGAACAGCCGTGGGGAGCCTGGAGACAGGATTGGCCCCTTCCCTGAACTCGTGGGTGTGTCCAGCTGGAGCCTATATGCCCTCGGCTACCTTCGTGGCTCCCCCTCGGTTCCTGCCAGAGAAAGTGGAACCCCAGGGCCTAGCCTGTCTGACTTGGGGCAGAGAGAAGAGATCCCAGAGGGGAGGGGTTCCACCCAATAGCTCTGGGCTCTGGAAGCGCCTGCTGGACCCCAGACCCAAACCTGGAACCAGGAGGGTGGGGAGCTGGGAGCTGGCTCGGACGGAGGCAGCTTCCTCTTCCAGCCGAGGCCACCAGTGCAGTGCCCGGTGCCCGTAGAACCCCCTTGCTGTCCGGTGCCCGCAGGACCCCCCCCAATGCCCGCAGTACCCCCTCACTGCCCAGTGCCTACAGGACCCCTCTGCTGCCAGTACCCACAGGACCCCCTCACTATCTGGCGCCCACAGGACCCCCCCACTGCCCAGTACCTGCAGAACCCCCTCACTGCCCAGTGCCCGCAGAACCCCCTTGCTGCCCGGTGCCCCCAGGACCCCTTCGCTGCCTGGTGCCCGCAGCCCCCCCCAGTGCCTGCAGGACCCCCTCACTGTCCGGTGCCCGCAGGACCCCCTCGCTGCCCGGTGCCCGCAGGACCCCCTTGATGCCCAGTGCCCAAAGAACTCCATGAGCACATGTGTGAAACCACAGTTGAAGGAGGGAGGCCTGGCAGGCAGGTAAGGGATGCTGTAGCCACCCCCCACCCACCCGCACCAAGTGGGGTGCGATGCCCAGATGCCACAGCCACAGAGGAAAGAGATGGGAAATGAACAAGACCAAACCTAACTGCCCCCTCGGGGCCGGGGGCACAGCAGACCACCAAGACACGTGTGCAGCCAATCCCCCCAGGGAAGTCCATCTCAACGCCCATGGGTGCAGATTGTTCTGGGGTGCTTGGAGTGGGCCTGCGGGAATGAGTCTGAGTTTCGTAGTGTTGGGAACTGACAGCGCTGGCGTCACCCCCATGCTGAGAGAGACCCCACAACACACCCCCACCACCACTGGGTGCCTGGGGTCCCGGGACTGTGGCATCTTGATTGATTGCTTTCTGTGCCCACCTTCCTCCTCGGGGACCCCAGAACCTGGCAGTGGGGGGTTGAGATGGGGCCTTCCCTTCCTCCCTCCCCGGCCCTTCCCACGTGTGGCTGGGTGGAGGGGGCAGAGGCCTCCTTGCACTGCGGAGATGTGGGGGTGAGGCGGGCTGGGCAGCACATACCTTCCGGCTCTGGTAGTAGTCACACAGCAGCGAGTAGGGCAGCGTGCAGAGTGTGGAGAAGAGCACCCCGTAGGTGCTGCACAGCGACAGGACCACATACAGGTTCCGAGACAGCGTGGCCAGCCCGGTGCCCAGGCCAAAGGCCAGGTAGGCAATGAAGTACAGGGTGCGCACGCTCAGGTGCTCCTCCAGCTTCTCCAGGATGGCTGTGGAGACCAGGGTGCCTGGGCTAAGGGCTCCGCTCATTCGGGGACCAGCTATGCCCCTGCAGACAAGCCCTGGCGAGACCCGGAAAGCGAGCAGCGTGGGCAGAGTCCCCACCCCGCCAGCACCAGCAGCTAAGGGGCACTGGCATCTGACAGCTCCAGAGACGGTGGCCCCGTGCCCAGGTGAGGGATGTGGCCCAGCGCAGGTCTCTGGCTTCCAGACCCCTCGGGCAGACCAGCTGTCAGGCCTGAGAGAGCAAATGGGGGCCGTGGCCAGTCAGAGGGACGTCCCTTGCAGGTCCCTGAGGGTCCCACTGGCCTGAGTCCAGCACACACCCTGTGGCCACACCGGCAGCCTGGACTCTCCTGAGCCGCCAGCCCTCCCTGCCCCTGGATGTCTGAACACAGGGGGGCAGTACCCCGCCTCTGGGCTTTCAGGGTACAGCCCCTCTGCCAGGGGACAGATCTGTACACACCCGACCCTGCCCGCCACCCAACCAGGACATCCTCAGGGATGATCAACCAAACAGTGCCACCCCAAAACCAGGGCAGAGACCGGCTTCCTGGATGCAGCAGACTCCACACCCTGGGGGCAAGGGACATAGCCAACCACATACCCTCAGGTGTGTGGAGGTTGGTCGGTAATGGAAGGTTTCAGAATAGCTCAAGAGACCATCACCATGTGGTGTCTGCAGCAGTACATGGAACCAGTCAGATGTGATACAGCACATACAGTATGTGGTCTTCGCATATGGTGAATAATATCTATGTGGTATATGTGACACTTATATATGTGACATGTATATGTGGCATATTACACACCACATGTCATATACATACCACAATGTATCACATGTGGTATATAATACAGTATTAACATGTATAAGGTATATAATGTTCACTTATGTGATATAAAGTGTATACTGGGGACTGGAGCAATAGCACAGCGGGTAGGGCGTTTGCCTTGCACGCAGCCAACCCGGGTTCGATTCCCAGCATCCCATAGGATCCCCTGAGCACCTCCAGGAGTAGTTCCTGAGTGCAGAGCCAGGAGTAACCCCTGTGCATCGCTGGGTGTGACCCAAAAAGCAAAAAATAAACTGTATACGTGGCATCTGTTTCATAACTGGTATGCGGTATATAGTATGCATTACATCACGTAGCATGTGATATGTAGTGTGTGTATGTGTGTGTGTGTGTGTATATATATATATATATATATATATGGTACAGAGTACATGTGTGCTGTAACATCCCCTGGATGTGGTACATGGCGCAGGGCACACGGTGCGTGGATGGGTCCCTGCCCCCGGGGCGGCCGTACCTGAGTAGAGGGCAGCGCTGAAGGCGTAGATGCACATGCCCCAACACCCTGCAGTGACGCCGCTGTTGTACTTCTGGTACTCCTCCGACGTGTGCGGGGCCTTGGGGTCCCCCTGGAACACCACCTCCCCCATGAAGTCCGTGTAGAAGAGCAGCATCCCCTCGAATGAGAGCCAGCCTGCAGGAGGGGCTGAGTCTCAGCGGGTCACGCCCTCATCTGGACCCCTGGGCACTAAGGGGGGCCCCAGCGTTTCCTGCCGGGAAGTCCCGTGCCAGAAAAAAACGGAGCGCCCACCTCCTCGACGCCTCCCCACTTCCACCCCCTCTCATGGGGAAGAGAAAAATGCTGGGGGATCCCAACCAGGGTGGGGGTCCCGTGGGTGACAAGGAGGAAGCGACAGGCATCTCTGTCCCCTGACAGTAGGTGGCTGCACTCACTGGCACCCAGACCCCAACAGCGACACAGCCCCCTATGCTGTGTCCCTGCTGTTCCCAGGCCCTCGAATGAGGAGGGAACTTCACAATCGGAGGCCTAGCACTGGCTACTCAGGCCCTGCTCTGCTCTGCATTCGGCCCACAGTGTCCTCCTGGGACCGCGGGATCCAGCTCTCAGACAGTATCACAATCTTTGCCAGGGACGGGGGTGTCAGGTGCCGCCGGGGGTCCTTGTCCCCGAGACTAGGACAAGATTCCCTCCCAGCCTCTCAGCAGCAGTGTGGGAGATGCCAGCACAGCCGCTCCCTGCTGGCTTTGGGGGGGGGGTGAGGAGGGAATGGACCCCGAGTTTTGTTGGGGATGCAGGGAGATTGTGGGGAGGCCAGACTGGGGTGACCCCTGCAGGAAGGGGGCGGTAGGACACGCAAAAGGGAGGTAGAAGGGAGGAAGTTAGCCTTCTGCGTGGCCGACCTAGGTTCGATCCCCGGCATCCCATAGGGTCCCCCGAGTACTGCCAGGAGTGATTCCTGAGTGCAGAGTCAGGAGGAACCCCTGAGCATTGCCGGGTGCGACCCAAAAAGAAGAGAAAAAAAGGGAGGTAGCAAGTGTCTCCATGGAGACAGGAAGAGGAGTGCTTCTCGGAGCTGCCTGCTCTTCCTGGGGAGTGGGCACTGGGCTCTGCCTGTGACCCCAGAGGGAGCAGGTGGGGGCAGCTCACCCAGGAAGTGGTTGACGCAGAGGCTGCGCAGCGCGGCCGGCATGTTGCAGATGGTGGCGCAGAGGTGGCGCAGGGACAGCGGCTGCTCGGCTGGCCCCCCGGAGCCCATCAACTCGCTCTCGTACTTCACTCCATTCAGCAGGATGTTGGCCACCTGCCAAGGGCCCCCACAAGCCCGAGTCAGTGTCCCCACCCCCACCAGCCCAGTACAGGGAGAGCAGGCTAGTCCTCCCACCTCCTCTCGGGACCCCCAAAGCAGAGTGGAACACCATGGTAGGTGCAGCCGACTCGGAATATAGAAAGGCGGTTCTGGGGTACGCTCTGTGGAGCCCCATCTTTGCTGGAGGGCATCTCTCCAGGCAGCAGGGGGGCTCTTTGCACATCCCCCTCTCTCTGTAGGGGGGCGCCCTTCTCTGGGCTATGCGAGGCCCCCATGCAGGGTGGAGTCTAAGTGCTCACATTCTAGGGTTGATTTCCCGGTGCTCAGGGTTGACTCTACAACAAGGCGCCACACCCGTGGCCCTGCAAAGCTGGGGGAGCAGAGAGGTCCTCGCAACCTGACCCCTGAGAGCCCACGGTGCGGGGAGCTGGTGTCCTGGACCCCCCGCACTCGTGGCAGAGCAGCTGCCCAGTCCGCGGGGTTTCTGAGGCCCCATCACACCCGGCCTCACTCCCTGTTCCTACTTTCCACAGAGAACTACCACACGGGGCCTGGAGCCATAGCATGGTGGGTAGGATACCTGCCTTGCACACATAGCGGATCTGGGTTCGATCCCCAGCACCCCACGTGGCCCCCCAAGTCCCATCAGGAGTCATCTCTGAAGGCAGAGCCAGGATTTAGCCCTGAGCACCGTTGGTGGGGCCCCCTCGCCACCAACCAACCCCCCCTAAAAAGAAGCTAGTGAGTGACCCTGCTTGCGACCAGCCGGCAGAAACCAGGCTTTATGAGGACCCGGTGGCCAGAGAGGACAGAGGAGGCCCCCTCCAGGGACACACTGCCAGGCTGTGAGCCCAGGTTCCAGATCCTTCCAGGACTGAGCTCACGGCCCAACCAGCGGCTTCATGACCCCTGAGCCGAGCAAAGCTGCCCTGAGACTGGGAGAAAAGGGCCCCCCGAGCGCCGCCCAGCAGGCAGGGTACTCTGCGTCTAGTGCTCCTGCCCCAGAACTGCCACCACAGGCCAGCACTATGGCCTGATTGAAGGGCGTCCACCCCACCCCCTACCCCCGCCCTTGGGTGGGTCTGCGGGAACCTCCAGCAACCAGATCCAACACACCCTAAACAGCTTTCCGGAGAGTTCTCTGCCTTTGCAGCCCTGAGATGCAAAAGCCGCTTCTGGAGCAGGTCAACGCTTTGTCCTAGAGTGGGTGGGAGGGCACCAGGACCCTCATGGTGTTGCTGGGAGCACCCTGTACACAGTGAGCATCACCACCAATCATGTGCCAGTCTGTGGTCGCCATGCCATGGCCGGCGTGGGGAGCGGGGGTCCCCGAGACACCCTCTCCCACTCAGTAGGTGGGTTCTCGTGGATCAGGGCCCAGAGATGAACCATTTCATGGACTCAGGCCCCGGGACACCCTGTCCTCTGAGGGTCCCTACCCCCCAGCCCTGCGGCCCCCTCACTCTTTACCTGCTGACTGAAGGTCACGGTCCTCCTCCTGCCGGTCTCGGGAGCCCCGCCCCCCGCCGCGTCGGGGATGGCCAGAGTCTGCGGCCGCTTGAGAATCCCCGATGAGCGCGGCTTGGAGGTGTCCAATGACCCCACCCTTAAAATGTCCCCTTCAGGGCCGGCGGTCAGGGTGTCCCCCAGCTGGGCCCCTGCGCTACAGTCCGTCCGGTAGAAGCCGTCAGGGGTGCGGGGGAAGCTGACGCTGAGCGGCTGTCGGGGGGCGCTGCTGGACACGGCCAGGTAGGAGTCGGAGCTGCCCGTGAAGCAGTCAATGAGCACGCTGTCCAGGTTGGCCGTGCCGAAGGACGAGGCGAACTCACTGAGGCCCGTCAGGGAGCTGTCCCTGCTGAGGAAGCTGCCATACTTGGGGGTGAGCGGGCTGAGCGGCGACACGGGGCCCGAGAAGTTGGCGTAGAGGCCGGGGCCCGAGGGGCAGGGGACGGGCTCGCCCGCGCTCTCCTCAGCTGGCACGGGCGGCGACGGGGGTAGCGGCGCGCTGGGGCTCTTCATGGCTGGCCGCTTCTCCCCGTGGGGCCTCAGGGGTCTCTCGGGGATGCTGACCAGCGTCAGGACGGTGGTGATGCTCAGCGTGACAGCCGTGAAGATGTAGATGACACGGAGCTGCCCGCCCAGGGCTCTCCCAAAGCTGGTCTTGTCCCAGTGGATGCCCCCGACCACGTAGCCAAAGCCACCGCCGAGACCTGCGGGGCCGGGGGGAGTGGGGTGGGGAACGGCGCTGACTGAAGCCCTGCCCAGGCAGACCCCGTTAGAGAAACCCTCACGAAAGAGAACGAGATTCCCAGGGGACCCCCCCCCCTGCCGAGACCTTGCTGAGTACCCCCTTCCAAAGCCCGTTGCACAAAGACCACCTGTGCAGCTGGTTCTGCCCCAGCTGCGCCTTTGAGGAGCACAAGGACCATTCCTCTCTGCTTTATGCAAGACCCTCTCTCCTACAGCCTCCACCCCAGGCTCAGCGGACACAAAAACCTCAGATGCACCCCCCACACACCCCCATCCCACGAGTCCCTCCTAATAGTGACGGAGGCTGGACCTGCTCTGGTAGCCTGCACTGTGGGTCAGCAGTCCCTCAAGTAACAATAGGGTTGCAGAGATCCAGCCTTTTCTTCTGCATTCCAGGCAACTGTCAAACTGGGTCACACAGTTCAATGGAGTTGTGTGTGACAGATGCTCACGGCTCCCCCAAAGTCCCGGGTCTCCCAGTGCAGTTCTGCCTCCCTTGCTCGCCCCAGTCTGTCCTTGTGCACCTTTCTGGGTGACTCCAGCCCACCAGGCCTCACCCCCAGCATCTAGAGGACACAGCTGCTATTCTGTGGTCCTTGACCCAGATGAACTTCACTCCCTCCCCCCTTTTGCTGGTCGGATCGGGAGGTTATGTGAGTCTGGGTCCCCCTACTGGACTCCTGATGTATGTGTGCAGTGCTGGGGACCAACCCAGAACCCCACACCTACAGGCCAGCACTGCTGCTGAGCCCTGCCCCGTGCTCTTGTGGCTCTCATGCCTGGCATAAAGTCGTGCTTGCCAGGCACACACACAGACTTGATCTGCATTATTCCCAGATTCCATATTTGCAACTTGACCTGCTCCCCCAGAACTGGTTGGTAACCCCCAATCAGGATGGACCCAGCGCTCAGCAGAGGGGGTGGGGCGCTGCCTCCCTCAGGGTCCCTGCTGAACTTCGCCCACCTTCTCCCCGTCCTGAGTGAGACTGACTGGGTGCATGGTCATCGCCTCATTTCAGTGCCCTGAGCTGGGTTTGGAGAGGGCTGGTGCCCTCACGTCGCACACGGCTCTCAGCAGAAACGAGGTCAGGGAGCCACGCCTGCCCGACATGACCAGAGTGGGAGCTTGATCTCCCAGGGGCTGGTGGCGAGGTGGGGGCGATGCACCCCGGGGCCGAAGGCTACAGACCCATAGACGTGAGCGGACAATGCCGAGTGTGCACAGACATCATGCATTTCCATAGTATCTGCTACCCACTCCAGTAAAGCAGCAACATTTTTTCCTTTGTTTGGGCGAAATTGGGGGCCATACCCAGCTACTCTTGATTCTGTGCTCAGAGATCATTTCTGGATGGATTGGGGAACCATATTAGGGTGCTGGGGATCAAACCTGGGTCGGTCAGGTGAAAGGCGAGTGCCCTATCCACTGTGCTGCCTAGGAATCTTAACGTCTTCTCTAAATCAGAACGGGGTGGAGCCTCCCCGGAGCACAACTCCTGGGCAGAGCCAGACCCGCCGCTGGGCGGAGCTAAACCCGCCGCTGGGCGGGGCCTCACCTGCCAGGAGCGCGTGGATGTTGAGGCCACGGTCCTGGTCCGCAGGGCTGCACACGTCCATCATGTAGGCGTGGCTGGGGTTGTCCGCTGAGTCGGCGCTGAAGTCCATCAGCACCACCCCGCACACGGTGAAGAGGATCCCCCACTTGTGGGAGGTGGCTGTGTCAGCCAGCGCCGCGCCCATGTCCCTGCCGTTGAGCAGGAGCGAGAGGCCCAGCAGCACCCCTGGGACAGAGACAGCATCATGCGTGGACATGCCGCGGCCCGGCCACCCAGCCCCTCCGTCTGGGCTCTCCAGCTTCCCGCAGGTCTCCGTTTCTTTCCACTTCCAGCAGGGCCCGTGGGAAAAGCCACCGCCCACGCCCCACTGTGGCGCAGGGAAGGAAAGTGGGGGCTCTCCCCTCGCCGGGAAAGGGTGAGGCGGGGCGCCCCTGTCACAGCTCAGGAGAACGGGCGCACCCCGACTTAGAGTGTGAGCTACTGCATGGGAAGTTTGGGGTTTTCTAAGCGCCACGTGGGTGCTGAGGCCGGGGAGCCACTTCTCAGCCAACAGGAAGAGGCTGGGGCACTTGGGGAAGCTACGGGGTGCTGGGGATTGAACTTGGGGCCTCACGCATGCTACCTGTCTGCTCTGTAACTTGAGTCATCTCCCTGGTATGTGTGTGTGTGTGTGTGTGTGTGTGTGTGTGTGTGTGCGCGCGCGCTCGCATGTGTCTGCATATGTCTGTAAGTCTGTGTGTCTGTGTGTGTCTGTTGTGTGTGTCTGTGTGTGTTTGTGTGTTTTCTGTGTGTCTTTGTGTATCTCTGTGTGTCTGTGTGTGTATATCTGTGTGTATCTATATGTGTCTGTGTATGTCTGTGAATCTGTGTGTGCATCTGTGTGTCTGTGTGTTTGTTGTGTGTGTCTGCATGTCTTTGTGCGTCTGTGTGTGTGTCTCTGTGTGTCTGCGTGTGTCTCTGTGTGTCTGCATGTATCTCTGTGCATCTGTGTGGGTCTCTGTGTATCTGTGTGTGTGTCTGTGTCTTGTGTGCATCTCTGTGTGTCTCTGTGTGCCTGTATATGTCTGCATGTGTCTGTGTGTCTGCATGTGTCTCTGTGTATCTGTGTGTCTCTCTGTGTGTGTCTGTCTCTGTGTGCCTGTGTATGTCTGTCTGTGTATGTCTGTATGTGTGTTTCTGTGTGTCTGTGTGTGTGTGTGAGTGAGTCTGATCATCTAAATGGCTGTTTTGCTCGGTACTCTCTGACTCCCTAAGAGCAGCGGCGGGCGGCGGGCTCCTTCACACGCGATGGCAATGCCAAACAACAGACCTATCGCCAGGACAAGAATGAAAGGGCGTCTCCTTCCAAACCTTGAGGTACATCGGTCACTCCAGGCACCCAGCAGAGGCTGCAGCAGGAAGCCTGGAACACAGCAGGCAGGGGTCACGCAGGAACAACCCACCCCATCCCAGAAACACCTGCAGCAAACGTCCTGGGCCTTAGGGAACAGGAGCAGTCACAGGGCCACAGGACCCACTCGGTGGGCGCAGAGGCCGCCTGGCCTTCCCGCC
>JAOXYA010000032.1:1770925-1784460 GCA_028565675.1 Sorex palustris | reverse complement strand
CTTGTTGTTACTGTGTTTGGCATATCGAGTATGTCACGGGGAGCTTGCCAGGCTTTGCCGTGTGGGCGAGCTACTCTCGGTAGCTTGCCGGGCTCTCCGAGAGGGGCGGAGGAATCGAACTCCACACATACAAAAAAGGAAATTGGTCTGCGACCTGCAGGACAGGAGGCGTGAGGTGGGGAGGCATTGTTTGGGAGGCGGCCACATTTCTTCACAGTTCTGATGCAGAACCAGGGTAGCGCACATCTCCCCAGTCCCCCCACCCCCAAAGAGTGTAAATATTTCCAATCAACGCCAAAAGAAAACAGACAGGAACCCACAAATCTGATAAGTCATGAATGGTTAATGCCACAGGCAAGAGAGTGGAAAGGAAACTCCTGAGCCCAGGGACTTTGACGCAGCGTTTGTCACCTGGAAACTTCAAGAGTCACCCCAAGGAAGAGCTGCGTGCCACTTCCCATGGGGACGAGGATTCCCAAACTCTGCTCCGTGTGTAGTAGGGCCGACCGAATCTGTGCAGGTTTTGTGGCTAAGGGGAGCAACATTGCTCGTGGCTGGAGATAGATTATCCCCCCAAACTGCAGGGAGTCAGAACTCTAGATCTCCTCGAAACAGAGATGCGGGTCGTGCGTTGGTACTGCCCAAGTGGTACCAGCACAGGAGTGGACAGACTTTCAGAACACAAAGGCAGATGTTTCTGAGCTCCATCTGCCGAGAGGCTCTGAGGGCAGGACACCGCTTTGGGTCAAGTCTGGGATCTTAGTGCCAGTCTCCAGCCAAAGGAGGATCAAGGGCTCCTAGCGGGGAAGATGGACCATACAAATGTATCCCTCAGCGCCGGGAAGCAGGAGAACATTCCGACCCCCACGAGCATGTTGAAAGGACGCAGGGGTTCATCTGGACCATCTGAGCAATAAAAGAAGTCGTGTCTGTGCTGGGTATAACCAAGGAACAAAATAACCCTCCCTGACTCCCTCCTGAGAGAAATGAGTCAATGAAAAAGTGCACGAGTGGGTGATGAATCCTCTTCCTTCCTTCTTTGCTTGGAATTATAGACTCTAGCTAATTCATTAGGAAGAATGAGGCGCTTGAAGAACTGTAAAAATTACCTGCTTCCGGGGCCAGAGCGATAGTCTAGCAGGTAGGGCGGTTGCCTTACACGTGGCTGACCCGGGGTTCAATCCCCAGCATCCCATATATCCCATATGGTCCCTTGAGCTTGGGGGATGATATGGGACTCCAGGGATTGAACCCGGGTAGGCCACATGCAAGGCAAACACCCTCCCCGCCAGGAGTAATTCCTGAGTGCAGAGCCAGGAGTATCCCTGTGCATCGCTGGGTGTGACCCCCAAAGAAAAATAAATTAAAAAAATAGAAATTACCTGCTTCTGCAAAGTTCCCATACACCAACACCCCCACTCCTAGGCTGCCTGAAATCCACAGGAGAATGTTTAAGGAGCAGCAGGACACTTTTCCCTTTTCCAAGGAGCATTTCTAAAACTTCTGCTTGCAATGGGAGGAACCTGGCAGATTTGCCCCTAAGTGTACAGAGATGGCATTGGGAGGACTTACCTAGACCTCCCGCCCTAGCCCAGACCCTGGCATGAATAGAGAAGGCAACCACTCCCTTCTGTGGTTATTGTGGATAAAACAAAATAAATGGGGTCTGGAGCGACAGTACAGCGGGGTGGGCACTTGCCTTGCACACCGCCATCCTGGGTTTGATCTTTGGCATCCCATATGGCCCCCTGAGAACCACCAGGAATAATTCCTGAGTGCAGAGCCGGGGTAACTACTGAGCACCACCAAGTATTCCCCCCACCCCCTCCAAAAAGGAATGCCTCATCTCTACCTAAACTTGGAAAACTTGACAAACACCAACAGAGGCATATTCGCCGAAGTACTAGTCAGTGCATATTCAGAGATTATGAGACAGATCAAGGAAGGTGGAGATGGGACCTGAGAGATAGGATGATAGGATTGCTTTGCATGTGGCCAACTAAGATTCAATCCCCGCCATCCCATATGGTCCCTCAAGCACCAGCAGGAGTAATTTCTGAGTGCAGAATCAAGAGGCACCCCCAGCATTGCCAGGTGTGGACCAAAAACAAAAAAAAGAAAAGAAAAGAAAAGAAATAAAAGTTAAGGGGGCCAGAGAGATAGTATAGTGGATAGGGTGCGTGCCTTGCATGTGACCAGCTGGAGTTTGATCTCCAGCCCCACACAGGGTCCTCTAACACCCTCTAGGAGTGATCTTTGGGCACAGGGCCAGGAAGGAGCCCTGAGCACCTCTGGTGTGGCCCCAAAACCAAAAATAAAATAACAATTTGAAGATTCTATGTTAAATATACTAATTCCCAATTGGAGACCTTAGAGATTCAGATTTTGGGGTTCACTACAAATTTCTTTCAACTTTTACTATGTCTTTGAATCTTTCAAAATGGAGTATGAGGCCCATACTAAAACTAAAATTTCACTTTGATTGTGGTAACTGACTTGCTACCGATGGAACATGCAGTGTGAGTGTCATCTGTGATTTGCTCCCAAGAAGCTGTATTAAAATGACTTTTGCTGAGCCAAGGAAAGCGGTGTGGGTTCTGGAATTAGGAATCCCAACAATCAGACCCCGGCAGCCAAAGACTGTATAGACTACTGCAAGAGAAGACCAAAACTTTGCAAGTCCGGGCAGGAGCGATAGTACAGCCGGGAAGGCATTTGCCTTGCACGTGGCTGACCCAGGTTCAATCCCCAGCATCCCATATGGTCCCCCAAGCACAGCCAGGAGTAATTCCTGGGTACAGAGCCAGGAGAAACCCCTGAGCATTGCTGGGTATAACCCAAAAAGCAAAGTAAATAAAGATTTATCAAAAACAACAACAACAAAAAAACCCTTTACAAGTCAACCAAGAGAATCCCATCGTCTCTTGGGTCCAGAGAATCCTCTTGTTCCAGCTGCCTCTTGGCAGAGACCATTAAGTAGCTCATGCAGGCCTATCCCTGGAAGTTAAGATCAACCTTATCAAGCTACTGATTAGGGCAGGGAGGAACCACGGAGTCAGGAGGCTGGTGTAAGTTGGTACAGTTGCCTTATTATTTAATTGCTAAATAAACTGATTTCATGAATCAGCCCCACGGTAAAATGATGTAACAAGCAATAAATCTGCACCAGTAACCTTTGGTGTCCTGTATGAATGTGTACACTGTAACCCAGTTATTTATCGCTGAAGGCGGGAAATAGTGGCGTTGTAATGAAATACACACATGTTCCTTGGAGGCTGAGAATCAGGGGATGATGAAGGGAAAACATCTTCCTGCTCGACAGATTCACAGATCAGGAAATGTCCTATGAGATAATTCGGAAAGCTTCTGGTTCCCAGTATGGAACAGGAAGCGCCAAAGGTCCGATTCAGCCCTAGGAGGATATACATTCAGGGAAAATTTCAAAACCCAGTCCTCTTGGGAACCCAGAAAGGAATCAGACCCCGGAGGTGGAAGCTTCCTCAGCTGCTAAACTTATCTGGGTCAACAAGTAAATCACTAGGGCTTTGCAAACGTTGTAAAGCAGAAGGCAGTGTCAGAGCTGGAGTCAAATTATAAAAACACTGTCCCGAGAACGAAGGGGACCGTGTTTTCTGAATCTGGGTGGGATCAACTGGATCCCTCCTCTGGGAATGGAGAGAGTGTAAGTGTGAGAAGGAAATCTGGTGAATACTCATGACCCTTTGGGGGTACAAATTGAATCTTACAAATTCCCATGAAGTTAGGAACTTAAAAGTCCCAAGGACTAGGTAATAGTTTCTCAAAACAATAAAAACTGAACTTCATGAAACATTTACATTGTACCTGCCCTAAGCTCAGGAATGAGATCTATGGACAGAATTGGTAATAATTTCTTCTGAAAATGCTCGATGAGCCTCCGTGGGACACAATGTTGACCTACTGTTTTTTTGGCAATCCTGAGAGATAGTGGTAACTCCCGAATGAAACCTTTGGATCTCCTCCAAAGTTTCTTTTTAAAAAACACTGAAACACTGATGGCTTGCCAAGGGTCGAATTGAAAATTATCCCAGCTGCATCTGTTTCAAAACTGCCAAGTTGTACTGTTCCTCCAGCGTCCACAATTCATTTCTAATTCAACATGGTGGCATCTCCTATCACCATCTCCCACTGAACCCCAAAGAATATGTGTTTTACAGAGAAAAATCCTGGGGGGAGGGTAATGGAGACATTGGTGGTGGAAAATGTGCACTAGTGGAGAGATGGGTCTTCGATCCTTATATGACTGAAACTCAAACATAAAAACTTTGTAACTGTATCTCATGGCGATTCAATTAAAAAAAAACATTTTTTAAAAAAGAAGAAAAAGAAAAATCCTTCTGTGACAAAGCCGTACCAATGACTGGAAAGAACACCAGATACTCCAAGTACATAAAGTCACTTGGAGATTCTGCAGCTAGAATCCAAGGTGTGAGAATTTTAGAGCACACATTTTAACAGATTCCCTAAGTAAGAAAAGAGAAAGAGAGAAAGAACAAGAATGCCTTTGGATAATTTTTTAAAATTTTATTTTCATAAGGTTGTTCACATTAATTGATTACATTTACTATATCAACACCAATCCCACCACCATTACAGCTTCCCATTATTTCAAATTTTCCCACCACCTTTCAAGCCTGCCTGCCACAGGCAGATTCTAGATAATTTATTTTCTATTGCTAACTATGAATATCATGAGAGGTGGCACAGCCGCAAAAGTGGCCGCTCACTCCTGGAATTCTAAATATGTACATGATTGGGGTACAGAGGCATCGCTGTAGGAAGCTAATTGGGGAATTAATCCTTTTTTTCTTTTTGGGTCACAACCAATGATGTTCAGAGGTGACTCCTGACTCTGCACTCAGAAATCACTCCTGGAGGTGCTCAGGGGACCCAATGGGATGCTGGGACTCAAACCCAGGTTGGCTGCATGTAAGGCAAATGCCCTACCCACTGTGCTATCGCTCTAGCTCCTGGGAAAAAAAATCCATTTTGAGATTCATTTGTGAGCCTCTGGATCAAGGCCAATGGCTCCCTTAAATATAGCCTGGAGGAACTTCCCTGGATGTGACAGCAAAGACCCCAAAGGGGAAGGGAGATGGGAAGGGACGAACTGTTTCCACCGCCATGTGGCCTGGCATCTTCAGAGCCTGTTCCCATGCACCTGGGTTTTTCTTCTGAAAGTTTGTGGCCACTGGGGGTTCATCTAGAGTGGGCAGAGCCTTTAGATAATTTTTGGGGGGTCACACCCGGTGATGCACAGGGGTTACTCCTGGCTTTGCACTCAGGAATTAGTCCTGGCGGTACTCGGGGGACCCTATGGGATGCTGGGAATCGAATCCGGGTCAGCCGCATGCAAGGCAAACACCCTACCCACTGTACTATTGCTCCAGCCCCGATAATTTTTTTAAAAGCCTGTGAACCCCAATTCCTTTTCTGAATGAAGGTGCTGAATAAGCACAGTTCCCTTTGATGGGGCTGACATTCGGTTTCTCCCTGGATCTGTCATAGTAAATGTCTTACTTGTGCCTGTTCTTAAAGGCCGGTTGACTGGACAAAAGATTTGAATGAAATGAAACTAACATACAGGGAAATCTGAAGTGCAGAGCTGGGCAGGCCACCTCATCACTAAGAAAGTTCCTCTAAGCAAACAGGTCTCTGGGCAGATTGATTCTCTTTCTCTGCTGTAACCAGACAGCCAATATGAATCTCAACAGTAGAACAAACCACCAACAACAACCACCTCCCCTCCCCCTCCCCTACCCTGAGTCTCCAAAAAGGTTTCTGACTAGAGTTCAAGACAAAGCTTCTCTGCGTCCAGTGGTGGCTCTGAAATCAGAACTTGGCAAATAACACCAGGACTGGGTAATGTTGGGGTACCATGCGAAAGGAGCAACCCTTTCTAGGTACCATTGTGCCAGCTCGTTGCTGTTCTTCCTCCAGAGCCCAATGCCACTCTCTTATTTGGGGAGCACAGATTCACCCCACAACACCTAGGAAGCCCGCCTTGTGGATCAAAGACTCAACTTGCCTCCTTTCTCCTTAGGAAGGGACTTAGGGGTTCAATATCCCTTTCCTCTCATCTCGCAGTGTTTGATGCTAGTACCATGTAATCCTCTGTAGCACTGTAGCACTGTCCTCCCATTGTTCATCGATTTGCTCCAGCGGGCCCAGTAACATCTCCATTGAGAGACTTGTTACTGTGTTTGGCATATCAAATGTGTCACGGGTAGCTTGCCAGGCTTTGCCGTGCAGGTGAGATACTCTCGGTAGCTTGCTGGGCTCTCTGAGAGGGGTGGAGGAATCGAACTTGGGTCAGCTGGGCTGGCCATGTGCAAGGCAAATGCCTTACCGCTGTGCTCTGTACTCTCCGGTTTTGCCTACAGATGCGCTTCAGGGAATTCAGAGAAGAACAGCGGGTCCTTTAGCAGGCCCTCCCTGCAGCTCTGCGCTTGCTCCTCTTCTGTTTTCTGGAACCAGCTTCAGTTCCTGCATAGGCTGAATCCTTTTTGCTTCCCTTCACCTTCATCCCAGGATATACTGGCCACAGCCCAGCTGTCCTCACTTCACATTCAATCGACTTCAGTTCAAAATGCAAAACCGGTTTTCCTTCTCTTGCCCCAGTGGGTCATGTTTCAGCGCTGGGTACCTTGTGCTTGCAAGTATGGGCCCAGGAGATGGCTGTTTCTCGATGGGTGCCTAGCCTTCCCCATGGCGCCCACGGGACCAGAGAGAGCTCAGGAGCGTGCCAAAATTCTCCAATCACCCTGCCCTGCTCCAGACCACCACTTCCCCTGTGGGTGGGGGAAGGCTCTCTTGCCACCCTCCCCTAGTTTCCAGGACAGCGCCTGCCTGCCTCCTTTCTGACTTCCGGTTCAACTCCCCAACTTCCGGCTCAGCTCCCCGACCTCCTCCAGCTCTACTCCCTGAGTTTCGGCATAATTCCCGGACTTCAGGGACACTTTTTCCCCTCCTTAGCCCCCGACTTCCAGGACAGTTCTCTGACTTCTGGACAATCCTTCCCTTAGCTGCCTGGCGCTCACCAGGCCCGTCCAACACTTTCTTCACATCCCTCTGATGCCCCTGGGACCCTGGCCCAAGCAAGGTGACACGTGGATGGGCCACCAGGTCCGAGCTCGAGCATTCTGGAGGGGAGCCGCATGCTGAAGCCCTGCAGTCCACTGAGGGCTCGGGCCTCTTCCTCCCCCTCCCCGCTGCTGCCAAGTCTCTTTTTCCCCACTCTTGACCTCCAGCGCCAGTTTCTGGTGACTTTCTGCAAACTCTGGCTCTTTTACGGGGGGGTGGGGGGGGGGTCCCACGCCCTTGCCAATGAGGGCTCACTGGTTTTCCCAGACGAGCTTTCCTCCTGCTCCCCAGCTCAGCTGCCTGTAGCAAGACGGCACCCTGGAGGCTGTTGGCGTTCCGCACTGTTTCTGGAAGGTTAACAGCAGACCGTGAGCCAGACGCCCTCACAGGTCACCGTTCTGACCTTACAGATTCCCTATTCGTCTTCCTGGCGTCTCTGCCGGCGTCCAGGCCTTTCCCGTTACATCAATTAAGAGGGGGCGAAAGAGACTTTCTTTTCCTCCATCCAGTTTTCAGAAGTTTTCAAACTGCATTCGATTTTTTTCCAGAAAACAGCGACAACAAAATCAGTTCCCGAACAAAGGGATGAATCAATCCAGTGCCCACGTCCACAGAGGAAGGATGAAATCACAGGAGCAGGCAGACAGCCACGTGGAGGGGGATGAACCCCTGGAGGAATCAGGGAGAGAGAGCTCGGCGTGCCCAGGTGCCACGCTACCTCACTGATGCGGCTCCTGGGACAGCCAGTGCCAACCATCTCCCGTGTTGCCATTGGTCCGCGCCAACCTTCTCCTGTTCTGCCATTGGTCGGGGCCAACTTCTCCAGTGCTGCCATTGGCCCACGCCAACCTTCCCCGTGCTGCCATTGGTTTGTACCACCCTTCTCCCGTGCTGCCATTGGTCCGTGCCTACCTTCTCCAGTGCTGCTATTGGTCCACTCCAACCTTCTCCTGGTGCTGCCATTGGCCCGCTCCAACCTTCTTCGGTGCTGCCATTGGTCCGCGCCAACCTTCTTCGGTGCTGCCATAGGGCCCACACCAACTCTGCCCCGGTTTCCACACCCACTGGCTCATCTCACATCTCCCCTCCGGGTCTGGAGCCATGAGCTATGGGGTGTGTGTGTGGGGGGGAAGGTGCCCCCTTAAGTCTTACCTTTTTGCAAGGTCACATTGCATCCTGCCCTGTACCTAGGGGAGTGCTGAATGTTCTAGAACAGGAAAGAGGCAGACAGATGGGAGCTTGACAACCCTGCAAAACTGCTGCCAGGAAACGATTCTGAAACAAAGTCATCAGCTCAGCTCGGAGACTTGGACAGTGCAGGACAAACCAAGGCAGAAACAGTGACCCTTTCTGTGGCGCCGTGACCCGCCTCCAACCCCCACAGCTGCTCAGTGTCCAGGGCCAGCTGGAGAGCCCGGGAGGCAGATGGGGCTTGGAAGCGGTGCCTGTCCCGTCCTCCTGACGCTCAAAGAACAGGCAGTGACTCTCCTACCACCAGCCAGGCCCCAACCGCAAACGAGCTCGCTTCAAACTGGCATCACTTCAGTCATCAAGGAAAGGGACGCCGACGTGCAGTGGACAGCGGTGGGCACCCTGGCCTGCGCCTTCTGAAATCTGAACACTGGAGGCCGGAAGGTTGGCCTCTGTCAGGGGATTTGAGTAGGGGCAGAGGAAGAGCAAAGATACCAGCTCCTTTTTGCAGGGAGGATGGACAGAGGGTCTTCAGGGTGAGCCTCCCACAAAAGGACAGGAGGTTAGCAGTGGACCGGGCACGCGGGCACTGGGCAGGAGCCCGGGCTGTGTGTGACCAGCTGTTACAGTAAGCGCCCTGCTCGGCCGTGAGTCACACATGACCAGCTCTGGGGGCGCCCGGATCCGGTATTTGCTCTTACACTGTGGGAGCAAAGACTAATAAGGAAAATACACAAGAACAGCTGGGAAACTAACTCCCTCGGACTGTACAAGAGCGTGTCTGCCAAGTCACTTTCCATCCTGGGGACAGAGGCCATGGAGTGAGGTGCACCGGAAGTTGTGTTTCCCACCCAACAGATACAGCCCTGGGGTCTCCCCCAGGCCCCTTGTCATTTCCAATGCCACCAGCCTTGACTGGGTTTGGGAGGTCACTGATGGCAATGTGACATCAGTGGGGAGCAGCGGGGAACATTTCATACCGCTGAGCCTCTTCTCTCCCCCGGGGCCCTGCGCCTTCCTTTGGTCTGCGGATTCTGGATCCCCATGGCATTGGTGATCATGGGTCTAGCCACCCCGGGTTCACGGCCTCCGACGGTCTTATGTCATCTGTGTCCCTCCCTGGTTGGCGATGCAGACTTCATCCCAGCCCACGGTCTAGGACGGAACCGTCCAGCTTTCAAAGAGAACCCACAGGAACGGCTTCGAGCTCCAGATTTCAAGAGTCGTTTCTTAGGAAATAGCCGTCGCCCTTAGAAGCCCACTCGGATTCCAGAAAAAAAAAAAAAAAGGCTTAGCACAGGCAAAAGAAAGCAGCTGTCAGAAGAAGGCGCGCACTTTGGGGTTACGCTTCAATGCTGAGAAGGAAAAGGGGATTTCTGACCACGCAGTTGTGGGGTGAGCTCAGCGGCAAAGCCGTTTGCTGGGGCCAGATGTCCGGCAGCTCACGTTAGAGTTGTTGCCTGAGTAGGGAGAGTGCAGAGTCTTCTCCGGAACTCCTGGCCACTTGACTGTTCCTGTTAGTTCTTGACACCAGCGACCTGGGAAACCCCTCCAGGGAGATGCCAGAGCTGAGTCCCTCTGCAGACACACCAGCCGTGAACATGCTTCCAGTACCCGCTGATGAAGGGGGTCAGGCAGAGTAAAATGGCAGGAGGGAGAGTGTTAAACGGATACCCCCTCCTTTTTGCAGAATCCCTCCTCTGGCAAGCCCGGGGAGAAAGGAAGAACAAGATTTCAGTAGCCCGCTGGGGTGACAAAGCCAGGCCGCTGTGTGTCATCCAGGCATGGAAAATGAGCACGGGAGGGAGCACTTCCACCCACAGGAGACATCGCACCCCCAGGGGCCCCGGACACCACAGACCACCCCTCTTCCCCCTGATGCAGGGCAGGGAGAGGGCCCAGGAGCCTCTGACTATTTTTGACAGGGAACGGCCCAGGGCTAGAGAATGCAAGATCTTCTCCAGAAGGAAACCAAGATCCAAGACAGTGCAGCTGCAGGTTCTATCTAGAATAAACCTGGGTTGGGGCTGGAGCAATAGCACAGCGGGTAGGGCGTTTGCCTTGCACGCAGCCAACCCAGGTTCGATTCCCAGCATCCCATATGGTCCCCCTGAGCACTGCCAGGGGTGATTCCTGAGTGCAGGAGTAACCTCTGTGCATCTCTAGGTGTGCCCCAAAAAGCAAATAAATAAATAAATAAAATAAAAATAGAATAAACCTGGGTTTGCCCCCATGGGAACAGAGTTCTGACCGTGGGAATATTCCCCCAGGCGCCTCGAGGGGGCCAGGGCAGGGCCCTCTCTCCCCAGCGGTGGGGACTATCACCCACCCAGCTGTACCCGGCTAGGCCAGTGCTTCTCCTGCTTTTCCTTCCCAGGGTACTTCCTCCCCGTATCTCCCTCCCATCTTACTGGTTGTTCACCTCCTCTCTTGCCCTGGGCCTCCATTTACATGATTCTGTCTTGCTGCGGCCCCTATGGAATATCCTGGGGACCCCTAAGGGGGCAGATAGCCCCCACTGAGAGACGCTGCCCTAGGCCACTGATCAGTCTCAGCATGGAGCCTGAGAGCGCATGTATGGACAAGGACCAACCCAACTCACAGGCACTTCTAGAAGATTCTCCAGCATTGAGTGACTCAGGAAACAGAAAGTATGGTTGATTTCAAACCTGGACTGGGCGCCTATTGGGCCCCCCAGGATGAAGAAGCTGAGGTTCCCTGTGTCCCCCAACCTGCTCGGCCATTGCCCTTCTCATCTTCCATTGGCCACCCCCTCCTGCCAGCCGGAGCAATAGTCCAGCGGGGAGGGCAATTGCCTTGCATGTGGCCGACCCAGGTTCGATCCTCAGCATCCTAGATGATTTCTCAAGCCCCGCCAGGAGTGATCCCCAAGTGCAGATCCAGGAGTATACCCTGAGCATTGCGGGGTGTGACCCCAAAAACAAACAACAACAACAGAAAACTACTTCAACAGCAAGTCCCTTGGCCCTGCCTCCAGCTTCCACGGGGAGCCCAACCTAGCCACCTTCTCACTGGCCCTCTGAAACGCTCAGGCTTTGCAGGCAGGAAGCTTGGGTCCATTCCCTGGCCCTGCCCTGAGCACCGGCAGGAATAAACTCTGAGCACTGAGCAAGGAGTAGCACCCAGCACCATCAGGTGTGACCCCCCCAAACTCAAAACAAACCACCTGCTCAGTGTTCTTCTGAATATTCCTCTGTAATATTCTTTCCCAGAACCCTCTAATTTATTCCCCCTCCCCCCTGCTTGAAATCACACACCACCTCCAAGAAGCCTTCCTGAAAACCATTGCTCCCTCCAACTTCTCCGGCCCAGCTGGCCCCTGGCCGACTCTCCGCACCTGTCACCCTCTGACACCACGCATGCCTTGCTTCTTCAGTGAGGACCAGTTTGGAGGTAAAGAAGTGCAAGCAGGGGGACTGGAGGGATACCACAGCGGGGAGGGTGTTTGCCATGCACACGGCTGACCCGGGTTCGATTCCCAGCATCCCATGTGGTCCCCTGAGCACCGTCAGGAGTAACTCCTAAGTGCAGAGCCAGGAGGAACCCCTGAGCATCGCCGGGTGTGACTCAAAAAAAAAAAGAAAAAAAGAAGCACAAGTAGGGCCTGTCCTCGCTACGGCCCCTCCACCCTGACACGGGCTCCCACTGGGTGCACTACACTCGCTCAGCAGCAGCTTTGGGGTGCAGAAGGGGGTGGGCAGCCCTGCCCCCACTCTCCTGCTGCTTCCATCTGGTTTCAAGGAGACCTGGATGCGAGGTGGGCACGCAGGGTGGCCGCAGCACTGGAGCGGCTGTCTGGGGGTCAAGCCAGCGGCTTCCCGGGGAAGGGATTTGACCCAGACCTGATGAAGCAAAGAGGAGGTTCTAGGAAGAGAAAAGAGGGGGAGAGCTTCGCTGAGAAAGGAATCCAGCTGTGGGGAGGGGGCATGTGGGGAGAGAGGGAGGTTGCATAGCCAGGGGCAGCCTGTCTTGTCTGGGGGATGAGATTAGGTTGGCATTTTTTAAACGTTTGTTGCGAGGAGGCTGGCCTGAGAGGTGGCAGGGGAGTGCATAGACACCAAAAAAAAAAAATCACCCCTTTTTTTTCAGGCAGGGACTTGGGGTCACATCAAGTTGTGTGCACTTAGCACTTCGGGGCTCCTAAGGGCCAAGTCCCACCTCGGTGCCCAATTTGCATGTAAAACCTTCACTTCAGCGCTTCAGTTTTCTCCCCTGCCCCCCAAAATCACTCCCCTCAAAGCTACTTGCCCTAACAAACACAGCCAAGAAGGAAGTGAAGGCCCATTGCAGGCAGGAAAATGAGGGATACTGGAAAAGCACAGGAGAAAACAGTCTGGAACCTAATGCAGCTCAAAGACGTGAAGGTGGATAGAGTACAAATTTGGGAAAAATAAAGACATTCTACAAAAGAAAAAAAAAGACATGAAGGCTTTGGAGACACAGGACCCATCTAGAGACCAAAAAAACCCCTCAAAGATACAGAATTTCAGGTTCAGGACATGAAGGGACCCAGGCAGGAGAAGAGCCACTTCTGTATTTTTTTGCATTTTTTTGGAGGGGGGAGGGGTGTCTCACCCAATGATGCTCAGGGGTTACTCCTGGCTCTGTACTCAGGAATCACTCCTGGCAGTGCTTGGGGGACCATATTGGTTGCCGGGGATCGAACCCAGGTTGGCCACGTTCAAGGCAAATGCCCTTTCCGCTGGATTATAGCTACGGCCCCAGGAGAAGAGTCCTTCTGGAACAAAGGTCATGCCAAGAATATCAGAGAAGAGCCGGAGAGGTAGCACGGCTGGGACGGCACTTGCCTGGCATGCTGCCAACCCAGGTTCAATCCCCGGCAGCCCACAGGGTCCCCTGAGCACAGAGCCCAGAGTCAGCCCTGAGCACCCCTGGGTGTGGCCGAACAAAGGTCACCAAGAGTTGTAGGCGCTTTCCCCTTAGCAACCACCCTAACAGCAGACTTGGGGGCTAGTTGGGGAAACTGTACCTAAACCAGCTCTTAGCAGGGACAAGGGCATGCGTGTGGTTGTTCTGGCGGAGTCCAGGTGTGGGCTTTGTTGCTTTGTTCTTGGAGCTTTCCTTGGGTCTGTGCTTGGCTCTACTCTCTTCAGTGACAGCCGAGCTCTCTCTCTCTCTCTCTCTCTCTCTCTCTCTCTCTCTCTCTCTCTCTCTCTCTCTCTCTCTCTCTCTCTCTCTCT
>JAOXYA010000032.1:1758133-1770825 GCA_028565675.1 Sorex palustris | reverse complement strand
CTGTGTGCTCCAGCCCTTTGAGCAGAAGGAACCCAGCCACTGACTCCCGCCCCACGACTCTTCCCTGGCCCTTATTTCTCTTTGCATCTTGGTAACTAAACTTCCTTTCAAGAGATGTTTGACTTAGACCCAACAACAGCTTTAGGTTGTTGGGTCCCAGATGCTAAAGACACCCCCTCCCCCCCAAATAAAGTTGATTTATGCTCATTTAGACCCTCTCCTGCCGGGCTCTTGGGCTGACAGCAGGGACTTGGGGTGGAAAAAGCGCCCTCGGTTTTAGCTGGGATTTCTGACATGTCTTCCGGGTGGCCCGGCTTCTCAGGCAGGTTTGTTTTCAGGCGATTTGAGCCCCCGATGAGTGTAGCTACACAGATATGTGAGTTAGACAGGGAGCGCCTTCGTGCCGAGCACCCAGCCTCATCTGCGGTGACGCTCAGAGCCGGTGTCATAATTGCACGGAAGCACATTTTGCATTTTAAAGCCCCGCAGGATTGCCCTGTCACTGATAAGGGCCAGAAAGGAAATCTGGCTTTTTATGGCTGTTATGAAATGTCAGAATTATTTGTATTTTTGACAGGTGAGATTGCTGTTTCAGCAAATCACCTACTTTCGGTTCACTGTAGAATACTGGTTACATTCCCCAGGAGACTTAACTATTCTGTAGACTTGGGGTTTTGTGTGTGCGCGCGCCTGTGCATGAAAATAACTCTTGGCCACAGCCCCTCCAAAATTGAACCAGATAATTCTTTCTGCAAATCCTAATGGCAGCTTTGCAGAGCAAGTTGTCTAAATTACAGGTCCGACCTAGCATGCTTGGAGCTGACCTGAAAGTCCGCATACCTTCAGGTAGCCTGAGAAAGAGGACTGGGGCAGGGGAGGGAGACGGATTGTCATGGCAGATGCCAGGAATCTGAATGTCAGAGGCCTCCCGACCAGAGAATGAGCAGAGAATGAGCTCCGCTCACCATCTGCAGTCAGTGCCTCGCCGGAATCCCTCCAGCATCCTGCTTTATTAAACAGCTAATGAATAACTCTCTAGATAAACAAAATCCAGCGGTGGCATTGCTTGCCCAAAATAAACACTTGCTCTGTAGAAGTTGCTGAGGCTGTGCTTCGAGGTGCGTGTTCTGTGTGCAGAGCCTTCTAAGGGAGGGGAAGTGTGCGCTTCGGGTTTCAGAGGGAGGGAAAGATTCTAAGATTGGGAGGCATTGTTGGTTGCCTGAGTCCAGTTTCTTCTTCCATAACATGGCTAGAGAGCTAGTCTTACAGGCCTCCTGAGCGCGACTCTAAAATACAGCGCTCCAGGGCCGGGAGAGAGTCCAGCTCTGAGGGCGCTGACCTTGCACGCAGCTGACCTGGGCTTGATCCCTGCACCCCACAGGGTCCCTCGAGTGCAGAGCCAGGAGTCACCCCTGCGCATCGCCGGTTGTGGCAGAATAATAATAATAATATTAATAAGATCTGGAGCTCTGGCTACCTGAGCTAGTGCTTTGAGCTCCAGGGCGCCGGGATGCAGCCCAACCTTAGTGTGGAACAGGAAAAAGCGACAAGGAAGGCGAGAGGGAAGACCCTGTCCAGGGACTCTCACCAGAGGCCAGGAGTGTGAGAGACTGGAGCGGGCGATGACCTCCAGTGACTGCGGCCGCCCTCTCCTGGGGGGCCTTGTGCAGGCCGGTCGGGTTCCCGGAGCTTCTGTCCACAGCCAGGGGGTCAGTCGGGTGGTCTCACTGAGATCAGGGAGCTGACTGAGATGGGGGCGGGTGACCGCTCCTTCCTGGGTCGCCTTCCCACCTCGCTTTCTCCCACCTTCTGAGCTCTGGAGGTTAGAGGCCACAGCTGCCGGGGGTCCTTCCCTCTGCGCCTGCGGGCCAGCTGCTCCGCGGCCCTGGCATTGGATGTGCCTCAGTTTCCTTGGCTCAGACGTGGTCCCTGTGTGTTCCGCAGGGCCAGCCAGAGCAGGCAGGGCTTGAGATGGGAGAAGGTTCCTGAGGAAGTTCTGGGCTTTACCAGAGACTCTTGTCCCAGTGCCCGCGCGCAGGGTCCGTTGAACCCTCTTATTTGCAGGGCTGGGTCAGGCGCCATGCTGACCTGGGGGAGACTTGCTGGAGGGGCTCAGGAAGGCAGCAGGGGGCTTCCTCCTGGCTAGAGCAGGGCTGAGGGTGCAGACAGTGCCCAGCTGCCCCCCACCTGGCAGGCACGCAGCCCCCATGATGGGGAGCTGGGCAGCCATGCCGTCTCCGGGCCTCCAACGGCCACCCAGGCTGCTCCAGCCACACGGCCCCGCTGGCTCTGGGGCATAAGGACTGTGGTCCTCTCCTGCCAGTCAGCTAGAGGAGGACAAGCCAGGCTTGGGGGAAGATGTCCATCATCTCTCAGGTCTGAGGGTAGCTGGTTTCCTGGGTGCCACCTCCAGCGGGTCCCCTTACGGCCTCCACAGACTCCCCAGCCAGCTCTGCCTTTCCCGACAGGGCCCCTAGACCACGTTGATGCCGGAGACCCCCATTTAGGAACCAAGAATGAAACAGGGGGGCCCGCCAGGCCGGGGGAGCAGCGGCCCATGGAGGGAATTCTAACTGGCCCTTCCTTTCCCAAGTTGCCTCGTAAAAAGGCATTTCAGAAAACCAGCAGTGAGGGGCTTTAGTCCCGGAGAGCCTTAAGCCTTCAGGAATAAATTCAAGGCCACATATGGCTGTAGCACATCTGCAGGTTTACCCGAATCACTGAAGTTCCAAGGCCAGCAGGTTTGCCAGGGAGCCAAATCTAACCTCCTGGACGGCATGTCCCCCCAACACAAACACACACCTGAGAGCGTGGACACCCCTCGCATCATCTCGCAGGCCCATGCATGAACCTTCTGACTCAGCTGGCCAAGTGTCTGGGGTGACCCCCAGGTCCCCTAACCCGACTGGCGCTTTGGACACAGCAAGCAGAGAGACGCCAGAGCCTGGTTCCACTCTCCTCAGCCCAAGGAGCACTTCCAGAATTCAGCATGAAGGACAGACCTGTGCATATTGGCTTAGGTGAAGAGGAAAAATGAGCTTTCGGATAATTTTGGGCTGAATTTTTTGGGCCAGCCAATGCGCTCACCTTTCATCTCTCTCCCCAAGTATGGAAATAGTTATGTAGGTAATTGTTCATTGCAGCTGAAAAGAGAAAAGACCATTTATCACCCTGAATAAACAAATCAGGTTCTCAAACCAGATTGAAAGAAGGAAATTACATCACACTTTTCAATAAGGAAGCATGAGCTGTGTGATAAAAATGTGCCCCTCCTCCAGGGGTGAGGAAGGAGATGGGCAGAGATGAGGCGGGGAGGGACTGGCCATGGCTTAAGGTGTAACCTGCACTGCCCTTAAGGGCCATGATTTCCCAGCTCTGAAAAGCAGCACCTGATGGTTTTGGGTCCTTTTTTTTTTTTTTTTTTTTTTTTTTAATAAGGACAGTAACCTTAGGTAGAGCAACAAAACCACAGTAGGTCCATTGTCGCCCAGAAGGAATAGTAGGTAAGAGAAACCCTTTGTTTTGAGAGAACATTCCTCCGAGTGCTGTAGATAAATAGAAGGTACTTCCTTAACCCTTGAAGTTTATCTGTGTCCCTGGTCTGCAATCTGCTTTGGATCTTGGAAATGCGTTTACTGACCAGTCCTTGCCTGCTGTGTCCACTGCCCTGTGCTCCTTCCCGGGCAGTCCCACAGGGGGGTCTAGCATGGCTCTCCCAAGCCCTCGGCTCTCCCCCAGGCCCAAGCTCCACAGGCCTCAGTTCCCCAGGGGCTGATAGGCTCGGCCAGCATATTCTCGATGTTCACTTAGTGAAAGTGTGTTAGAAACGAGCGCTGCGAGGGTCTGCAGGGGGAGAGCCAGTCCACCAAGAACACTGGCCAGGCCCCAGGGATACAGAGACAGACGAGGCCCAGCTCTCAGAGAGCATGGGGGAGAGGCGGGAGGAGAAAGGACCAGGGAAAGATGGACAGGCCTCCTTTGGGGACCTCCGGGGGTCACCTGTGCCCTTCAGTTTGGCCGCTGTGGCCCTAGTGTGTGGGAACTCAGGTGACAGTGATGGACAGTGGTTCTGGCTGTCACAGACTGCATGAGTATCTGGGGGGGTGCAGTGAAAGTGGGGTTCAGTTTGGGTTTGGAGAGAGACGCCAGTGGCCCGTGGACCTTCCCTTCTGGACACTAGCGCCCAGAGGGATGGGGGAGTGTGGGGCACTGGTCAGTGTGGGGGCTGATCAGAGACAGCCTCAAGGGCAAAAGGTTTTGTTTTATTTTCAGAAAGAAAAAAACACCAAGTGATTTTAATGAGAAAAGTAGGTCGTCTTTGGGAGTGGGTTATTTTTGTTTTGTTTCTGTTTGGGGGCCACACTGGCGGTGCTCAGGGCTCACTCCTAGTGGTACTCAGGGGACCACATGGGATGCCAGGGACGGAACCCGGGCCAGCCTCGTGCAAGACAAGCCCTCTCCCCGCTGCCCTGTTGCTCTCTGGGATGCTCTAACAGCATTTAACACTCAAAAGGTTTCCAGTGACTTGGCGAATTTTAGGTCACCCAGCTCCTGGGCTGCCCTGGGCTGCCGGGTTTAACATTGGCTCCCAAGCCTTTGTCCCTCTGATGCTCTCTGCCCCCGCCACTGATCTTGCCGGGAAAGTGGGCTGTGTGCACGCTGTTCCCTTCTGCTGTGAAGGCTCAGGGGGGCGAGTTTTATAATTACAAGGAACAAAATTCAGAGCAGTCCCATTGCACTGGGGGAGTGTGTTTGCTTTTAACCTGTTCTTGGCCAGAGCGATGGGTCCTGTTTCTTCCCCTCCCCTGGTGCTCCAGGGGGCCGAGGTGGACAGGGCACACGTGTGGCCAGAGCTGGCCCCCCAGACCTGCAGGCTGCAGGTTGCCCCTGGGGTCCTTTCTCAGGAAACGTGCAGTTCGCTGGCCCTGGCTTCTCAGCGGCAGGGCAGTAGGAAGTTGGGACAGTTTCATAACCGCCATTCACAATTCCCCATTGAAACGAGAGGCGGTCACCTGCCATGAATACACAAAGACACCATTGTGGGCAGGAGCAAGCGGCTCACTGAACACAATTCTTTTTCTGCTGAAAAGGACAGTTTTTTTTATTTGTTTGTTTTTTGTCCCCCCCCCCCCCAAGAAAGCTAACAAAGCTAAAGCAGGACACAATGAGCAAAAAATAACTTTTTCTAGAACAGGATCAAGAATGCGAAGTGACCGCTGAAATGCACGTTTAGCAATCCCGGGTGATTCCAGCCCGGGGAGTGAGCGCGCGCTCCTGCCCGGCCGGCCGGGATGGCCTTGCACAATCGGCTGCGGAAGGTTGGCCCGGCGGGGCGGCTGGCACCGGCGTTACCGGGCGCTGGTTGGCCCGCACACAGGTGGGGGCGGGGCCTGCAGGGCGCCCAATTACCGGGCGCTGGTTGGCCTGCACGCAGGTGGGGGCGGAGCCTGCAGGCCGCCCCAATTACAGGCGCTGGTTGGCCCGTACGCAGGTGGGGGCGGGGCCTACAGGCAGGCCGCCCGCCCGCGCAGCATTTTCCTGTAATCTCGGCAATGATCTTCAAACGTGCGCGTTCAAACTACTTAAATACCATATTCTCCTACCTCTCCGGCCTTTCATTTTTCTCTTGCCACACAGACTTTCCCTCCCGTCCCGCCGGGGCGGGGGTGTCCGGAAAGGCCCAGGCGCGGACAGGCCCGGTGACCTCCTCCCATGGGCCCGCCTGTTTGACATATTTGCACCTGGAGGAGGCCCTGGGTGTGATCCAGCCCCACAGAAAAATAAAAACGTTTTCACACCTGCCCCAGGTAAATTTGGGGGGACCTTTTTTTTGGTTTGTTTTGGGTCACACCTGTCGATGCTGAGGGCTTAATACCTGGCTCTGCGCCCAGGGGTCACTCCTGGCAGTGCTCGAGGAGCAGATGAGGTGCCAGGGATGGAACCCAGGTCGCCCACATGCAAGGCCAGCGCCTTCCCCGCTGTGCTGTCACTCAGATCCTGGACCTGCCTGCTCCGTCGCTGGCATCTGAAACCCCAGAACTGGCCCCTAGTTCCCTGGCTGGGAAGGAAAGATCAGTGCAGACAGGACTTTTGTGTTTGGTTTCTACTTTTTTTTTAAAAAATATATATATTGTGATCTTTACATTCAGAAACCCTCTGCCTTCTACCTGGAATGCTCTGGGGAGTCATTCAGCAAACATTCACTTCCTGGGCACCTGCCGACATCCCCGGTCATGGCGCCCAGTGATTGGGAAAGAACCCTTCTCCTGAGCTCACGGGCCAGTGGGAGGTGACACGCCAGTCCATAAAACAAAAATAACACCTGTGCCGCCCCCCACACACACGTGCATAGCTCCCAGGGGCCACAGCAGAACGGAGGCCGCAAGAGCAAGTGGGAAGTGGGGGGGGGGGTGGCCACTGGCGCCGAGAGGCCTCAGGACTACAAAGTGACTGACTCGGCTGCTGTCCCCCAGCCTTGTAGGTACCAGGCACTTCCGGAAGGAGAATTCGAGGAATTGTCCTTGGGTTTGTCTCTGGAAGGAGGGGCGACACGCTCCTCAGCCTCCCCCAAGCTGGTGACCTGGCAGGATTCCATTTTCACAGGAAAATGGAAATTGGCAACTTCAGATTCTCCGTGTTCCAGCACCTTCCGAGCCCCCAGGGCCCAGGTCAAGGGGGACCTGCCCGTGGGCATGAGGGCGAGGTGTCACAGGAGCCCGGCCAGCCCCGGGTGTTGGCTGCCAGAAATCAGTGTCCTGTCCTTCCTGAACTTTCCTGAAGGCGCCGCCTTTGCTGGGCGCCCCCGCCCCCGGAAGGGGAGAACAGAGCACGTGTCACCGGGCACTGGGCTGGTGACTCCTGCTATGCCAGCTCATTCCCACAGTGCCGGGAGATCTCCATTCTCACACGCATGTTCTCAGAAAGCTGATTTTTAGGGCCTGCATTTAAGGAGCCTCATCAGAAGCATGAGTTGATTCTCATAGAAGTGTCAGAATTGGGGCCAGATCCGTAGCACAGCGGGGAGGGTGTCAGCCTTGCACATGGCCATCCCAGGTTTGATCCCAGCATCCCATCGGGTCCTCTGAGCACTGCCAGGAGTAATTCCTGAGCGCATAGTCAGGAGTCACCCCTGAAGCATCGCCGAAAGTGACCCAAAAAGCAAAAAAATAGTCTGAACTTTGTTTTGCTTTGGAGAGCCACACCCAGCAGTGTTCAGGGATTACTCCTACTGGCTCTGTACTCAGGAGTTACTCCTGGCAGGGCTCAGGGGCCCTGCCAGGATGCCAGGGATGGAACGCAGGTCAGCCACATGCAAGGCAAACGCCCTCCCCACTCACCTGTGCTCTGGCCTGATAGGTCAGAATTGACATCTGTGTCTGTGTTTTTTTTTTTCTGGTGCTCCTGACCCCCCCACCCCCCCCACCCCCCGTCTTGACTCTTCTGTTTCTGCCTGACACCAGCATTTCCCCTCATTCCTTCTCCTCCTCCTCCCCCGCAGGCAATGAAAGCGCCCGGCCACTAGACAGCCGGTCCCCACGGCACAGCGGCTCCGGAACAAGGCACAATGTCAGTGGCGGGCATCACTGCTCAGGAGATTGGGGTGCCGCTGAAATCTGGGTTTCTGCACAACGGCCAGGCCCTGGGGACACTGGGGAGCTGCTGGGGACCTCGCAGCAACTTGGACAGGTCAGGCCTGGGCCCACCCCGCGCTGTGGGGAGTAGGGGGGGGCACATGCCCTGCCGCCTCCGCCAACACCCCTCCCTTCTGCTTCCCTCCTGCAGTTTCCTGGGTCTCGACCCCATAACCATGGCCTGCAGGCTGAACTCGGCAGCCCCGGAGCACCTGCCCGGTCTCGGTGAGCATCAGCGGGTGGGGGGACGGGAGGAGGTCAGCGGTGCAGAGCTCAGGGGCTGCGGCCAGGCTGGGCGCGTGGTCGTCGGGCGGTCACCCGCAGCTGCACACGTCACGGCCCTGCCCAGGTGTGTGGGTGTGGGCTGCGCGCAGTCGGCCGCGAGATGGGAGAGATAATTCGTTCTTTGAACCATGTGCGTGCCCAATCTGCCCGTCTCTAATTACAGCCGTGCCGGTTGCCTGGGTGTTCTCGGGGCTGCTGGGGCGAGGGTGGCACCGGGGGCCCGGGGTGACGGCGGCGTCTCTCCCTTGCAGGGCGCGCTCCCAAGGCGGCGCGGCTGAAGGGCAGCCTGCCCCCCCTCACCATTCCCCCCAGCGAGGACCCGGGCCCCTGGGAGGAGGAGCGGCTGGCGGGCGGCCTGAAGAGACTGTCGCTGAGCGGGGCCTGCGCCCCCACCCCACCGCTGACGCCCAGCCGGGCCTCGCCCGCCCCGTTCCTGGGCACGGCCCTGGGGGAGCGCGGCTCCCGGCCGCTGCCCCCGCTGCCCATCTCTGAGGACCTGTCCGGGGATGAGGCAGACAGCGAGGTACAGTTCCTCACCAGCTCGGACACGGCCTTGCTGCTGGGCCACTGCGCGCTGCCCGACTTCCAGGCCGACCTGCCCGGCCGCCGCAGCTTCCGGGGCTGCGGGCAGATCAACTACGCCTACCTGGACACACCCGCGGCATCCGCCACCGACCTGGACCAGGCACCCGAGGCCGAGGCCGAGGAGGCCAGCCCGATGCCGCTGCAGGCCCGCCGCCGGCTGCGGCGCTCGCACTCGGGCCCCGCCGGCTCCTTCAGCAAACCCTCGGCCGGCCGCGCCCACGCGCACCGCGCCTCCCCCAACTCCGACGACGATAAGCCCGAGGTGCCGCCCCGGGTCCCCATCCCGCCCCGGCCCGCCAAGCCCGATTACCGGCGGTGGTCGGCCGAGGTCACATCCACCACCTACAGCGACGAGGACAAGCCCCCCAAAGTGCCGCCGCGGGAACCCCTGTCCCGGAGCAACTCCCGCACGCCGAGCCCCAAAAGCCTTCCATCTTACCTCAACGGGGTCATGCCCCCCACGCAGAGCTTCGCCCCGGACCCCAAGTACGTGAGCAGCAAGGCCTTGCAGCGGCAGCACAGTGAGGGTGCGGCGGGCGCAGCGCCCTGCATCCTGCCCATCATGGAGAACGGCAGGAAGGTGAGCTCCACGCACTACTACCTGCTGCCCGAGCGGCCGCCCTACCTGTGCCGCTACCAGCACTTCCTGTGCGAGGCCCAGGAGCCCGGTGCCCGCCTGCCTGCACCCCCCGCCGAGCGGCCGGACCCCAAGGCCAGGCTGGAGCTGGGGAGCCCCGGCAAGCGCAAGCACGGCGCCTATGTGGTGTCGCCGTAGACCGACCACCGCCCCCGGCTGCCCATAGGCTCGCCGAGGGTCCAGCCCGCTGGGCAGGGGCGAGGCGTGCCAGGACGCCGAGGACCGACTGTCTGCCCGGGCCCTGGGTCTCGGCCCGCTGCAGGGCCCCCGCGTGGCCTTGAGAGCCGTGTGGTCGCCCCCCCAACCCCGTCCTAGAGGGATTGATTCCCGGAGCGCGGGAGGGGCTGAGTCTGCTGGCGTCCGTGTTTCTGCTTGGTGGCGGTGGCGGCCCACCCGTCCTCAGCCCCCCTGAGACTAGACCTGGCCTGGTCTCACCGGCGGGGGTGCCCCCCTCCCCCGGCAGAGCGCAGCCAGCCCGCGGTGGATCCGTTTGAAGCCATCATCATGGGACAGTTTTGTGATTGCAGGTTCAAATACGGGATGCGTGTTGTGCTTGGTTTTTATTTTTTATTTCTAGACTGTATCAGAAAAACGTCCGACACAAGCTGGCCTTGTGTTGCCGGTTCCTCTTCAGTATTTCCTGGGGGATCGTTTGCTTTGAGAGTAAACCCCGTGGGCGCAGTGGCGGGCTGCCCTCCCGCCAGAGGCCACGCGGCGCACCCCCCCTGCAGCTGCCACGCGCCCTCCCCCCACCCCCTGCTTCCACAGCCCAGTCTTGTCTAGCGAAGCCCACGAGGTGCTGACTAACGGGGCACATTACTACAATGTTCTCTTAACAGTTAAAAGAGCTGTTTACAGTTTCAACTGCTGAGTGATAGTATTCGAGCTATTGAAAAGCTTCTATTTTAGTATGAACTAAATGAAGGTTAAAACTTGCTTTAGAGAAATGCACTGATTTCTGCATTATATGTACAGTATTGGACAGAGGACTTTGTTCATTTTTGTTGCATTATTTGGAATATTGTCTTTTCATTTTAATAAAGTTATACTACTTATTTATGACACCGTTAACAACGTTTCTTGCCTAAACTCATAAAAGCTCGATCTTCTCCTGTCGCCCGGTGCAGTTGGAAGTTCCGTCGTTCCCTTTGATTTCAAGGCTCTGGACGGGGTGCAGTGACCTGTGTTGTTGAGGTTCTCCCCGCCCATGCCCCCGCCCAGACACTTCTGCAGTGAGAAATGGTCCCATTGGGTTGTGGGCTGGGGAGACGGTTTGGGGGTGAAGGCTCCTGCCTGGCTTGGAGCTGACCCGGGGTTCCATCCCCGGTACTCACCGGCACCCTCATGCCCGAGTACAGAAATGATCCCGCTGCAAGCCGCAGGAGGTTGCATCTCTCGTGACTGCTCAGACCCGGCCTGGCTCCCCAGCCTCGCTGGCCCTGGCCACTGTGGAGACACTGGCCTGTACACTCAGGGCACAGAAGGGACCGGGGACATGCCACCTGGAAACACTCTCGGGCGCCAGCCCCTCCCCCCCCAAACACATACACCATCACTGTCCTTGTGGCCGAGACGGTCCGACGGGAAGGGCTGGTGGCAGTGGTCTGGGAGCCGGACGTGTGCTGGGGGTCCTAGCACTCCGGGTGTCCCACCCGGGGAGTCTGGTTCACTGGACGTGCCGACAGACACACGACAGGCCCCCAGACACACGCCAGCCCTCGTGGCAAAGGCTGCCAGGCCTGGTGCCTGCCAAAGACAGTGGAGGAGGGTGGACGGCGGTGAGCTGAGCGCCGCTGGGGGCTGCGGGCAGAGGCCACGGGATGTGGGAGATTCAGGAAAGGAAGAGCTGCAAGGGGCAGGAGTTGGAGCCTGCAGCGGGTGGGCTGCTGGGTGCGGCAGGGGAATTCTGGGTAGATGCTGACAAGGCGGGAAGGAGGTGCCAGCAGGTGGCAGAGCCCCACGTGGCATCCTGGGCACCCCGGGCCTCCTTCCCAGCCCTCTGCGTCTTTCCTCAAAATCGGGCAGAGGAAGTCCCACCTCTGGGCTTTACCATGTGGTGCGTCACGGGACAGACACACGGCCACGAAACATGACCGTCCAAATGGCCACGGGGTGATAACTCTGGAGCCTTTTGCCAGGCTTTTGTTTTGCTTTGTTTTTGCTTTTTGGGTCCCACCTGGCGATGCTCGGGTTCCTCCTGGCTCGGCACTCAGAAATCACTCCTGGTGGTGCTCAGGGGGGATGCTGGGAATCAAACCCAGGTCGGCCACGTGCAAGGCAAATGCCCTCCCCACTGTGCTATCGCTCCTGCCCCCTCCTAATGGCCTTTGGCAGGCAAAAATGCTTCCACCCCTGCTCAGGACAGCTGCTGTTTCTTCTCAACTCTTCACTCCCTTCCCTCCGCCTTCCCACTTTCCCTGGTCTGGAGAATCCGGTCTGCACACAACTCAGTGATCTGGGCACCTGCTTCGGCAGCCACTGCACCCCAAACCGCTGGGCCCTTGGAGCACTGCCCTGGAGGGGTCTGGAGGATGGAGAGGCAGGACAGGCCCAAGGGCTGGATGTGCGGGAGGCTCCGTCCTGTAGGGCCGCAAGAGTCCGGCCTGGCTCTGCTTGAAAGCCGAAAGCAAAAGGCTCCATCGTGGACCTACTCATGACACAGAGGACGCCAGCATCCGGGCGGGAGCTAGCTCGGCGCGCTCGAACCCAGCC
The DNA here is from genome assembly GCA_028565675.1 of Sorex palustris. Lineage (NCBI taxonomy): Eukaryota > Metazoa > Chordata > Mammalia > Eulipotyphla > Soricidae > Sorex > Sorex palustris. The sequence continues at coordinate 1,758,975 of JAOXYA010000032.1, read as the reverse complement.
CCATAGGCATGAGCGCAGCCCCGGCCGGCCTGGCTGGCCCAGTACCTGCGTGGCTCCCGCCCTAGAAGCGTGCGTGATGGATGCTGAGCCCTGGGTCTGCTCACTGCCCATTTCTCCCTAGGGATCAGGGAAAGGCACTCAGAGATCACTCCTGGCAGGGCTCGGGAGACCACACGAAGGGTCAGGGATTGAATCTGGGTTGGCCCCTTCCAAGGCAAGTGGCCTGCTTGCTTTACTGTCTCTCTGGCTGGCTTGCGTTTTAGAGGGGGAATGTGAGCAGCTCTGATGCTCCCCAGCATCTCTGACTTCTCACGTGCTCTCTACCAGGCCTTCCTTGTCCATGTTGGGACTGACCACATATGGGAGCCTGGCTCTCTTCTCCCTCTCTTTCTCTTCCTGTATATAACTGCAGTCAATTCAGACTTTGAGATCTCAACACTAAACTCTAACTGACCTTAATGGGGAAACCTGTACAAATGTATGCCTCTCGTTCCTAGGTGACAATTGACTAACATTTTCTCTTGTTTTCAGGCTACTTGGGAGCCGTTTGGTTCTCTTTTCAGTGTGGTTTGCATTCTACAACCCCCACAAAGCTGACATCCCCTTTATACCTGCAATATATATAATATGATAATATTGTATGTAATTTATTATATATAATACTTATATAAGTAAATATAATAATAATATATCCACCTAAGTATAGAAGTCATGGAATGTCTATATGCTTGTCTGACCATCATTAAAAATAAATAGATTAAACAAATAGTTTTAGAGTTCAGAAGTGCTATTCTAAGCATATCTTCTGTTCTGTTGTTTATAAATAATTTAAACATTCAGTT